>JARJHM010000012.1:560000-970140 GCA_033356055.1 Carex pumila | reverse complement strand
AGGACTTTCGCCTCAAGGAAAGTTTCGCCTTTCGGTTACTCCTTGGTTTCACCCTACTTCATATACTTTATTCGGTTGGATTAAATGTCATAGACTTGACTCCTAACACATAGATGTGCGCATTCATCTAGAGGGATGACTAATCAATTCAAGCAAGCACAAATAAAGCAATCGAAATACTACTCAACAAAGTAAAAACAAAGCATTCATCACAAAAATCCAAGTAGCATGCAACAAAACCAAACTAGAAACTACATCCTAGCCCTAGAAACAAAGTAAATTAGCTACTCATGTTCATAAGATAACACAAATAACAGAAAATAGAAGAGTTCATGACAAAACAGTGGAAAATCTGAAGATCCGTTGCAAACTCGCGTTTTTCACCTCCCCTCCTCCTTTTTCTCTTGTCTTTTTCTCCAAGAAAGCTTGTTTTTCGTCCCAGTGGTGAATCCCCCCTTTTTTTGGTGTGGAAATCTCTCATTTAATGCCCCAGATCGCATCTGCAAAGGCTTCCTTTTCGGCCTCCTTGATTTCAGCTGATTTCAGATTCCAGCTGGATTTGCCAATTTAGCGCCGTACGGCCCGTAGGGGACCCCATACGGGCCGTATGCCTGTGTTTTGTCTTGGAGACTTGATGCCTCTGCTATGGAACCTTCTGTGTGGTGGGGCAGATCCTGTACGGCCCGTAGGGTATGTCATACGGGCTGTATGAAAAGTAGTCAGAACCAGTTTTTCGCCCTTTTTCCTGCAAAATACCAAACAAAACATAGCAGTACCACATTTCATCGAAATACAAGTATAAAGTTCACATTTATAGGCTTTAAAACACAGGTTTTAGTGCGAATTAGGGCTGTAAACTAGATATAATATGGAGATATCATTATGTTTTAACACCTTCAATTTAAATATTTTATATTTGTGTTGGACCCAGTGTAACATATACGGATATCGAAGTACGTCAACATATAAGATTACCTATTATATTTCCAATTAAACGTTAGAGCATTGAAAATTATAAGTTAGTGCATTATTTTTTTTTATCTAGTATCCAACTAATTAATGAGTTTGAATTTTCTAAGCTCTATAAATATGGTTTGCTGCTTTTTTCTCTCCTGAAGAAAATTCTGAATTTCCTATGCTCTATAACCAGATTAAGAACAAATTTCGTAAGCTATTTAAAAAAAAAAATCACCTTTCCGCTAACTGGGTAACCCAACTCTATTTCTGCTTACCCAGTAACCCAACAATTTGCATGCATCCCCCAGTTAGCGAAAATTTGTTCTTAATCCGGTTACTGAGTAAGCGGATTGGGCAATTTCTGAGATACGTTCAAAAAGTTAGTAGATTTCGTAATTTTGTTATATTTTTTAGTATTTATAAAAATTTCGGTCAAACAAGCAATCTTAACCACTCAATATGATATATATAAAAATGTATTTGGAGATCAAATTTTATATTTTTCAAAATTTATTTAAATACTATTTTTTTTAGTTAGCTACAAAATTATAGTTTTTTAGATGGTTCAAAAACAATAATTTTGTACCTATCTAAAAAAAAAGTAAACTTTTCTGCAAAAAAATTAATATAAAAATTTGGTCTTCCAATACATTTAATATAGAAATTATTTGAGCGGTTAGATCACCTATTTAGACTTAAAAAAAAAAAAGATAAAAATATGAAGTATGGACAGAGTACAATATCAATGAGACATTCACTACTACAAAAAAAGAAATTGCACACGACATAAATGGAGGAGCTACACCGATTTCCTGCCGTGTACGCTATGAAGGTGTAGAAATCATTGAATAAATACACACGGATATTTACCCGTGTGCGATTATAAAAGAGCTACACGGATTATTACATAAACAGCCGTGTACAATTGATTGCCAGTGTCACTCTCCATATAACCGAGCTACACCCGTGTACGATTCCTCTTTCTACACGGACTTTTAGCTAAATATCAGTGTAGAATTATCTCTTTTTTTCTCCAATTTTTGTTGTTGTGCTGAAATACTAAATGGGCACAAAACTTATTTTATTTTGTTATGCCGAAATACTATCTCGGCCCGACGATATATTAAGTTAATTTTATTGCAGGAAACTTATTTTATCTCGGCACAATAGTATTCTCTGAGAGTAATAGGTTTATAGAAGCAGCTTGACGACGAAAATTCAAATAATTCATTTTCTCGTTGTTTGCTGAAGTGACTTATATATTCCATCTTTCTAGCTCACTTGAGTTTCCTGCAATAAAATCAACTTAATATAAATCATGGAATAGATGACCTTTGTTCGTAATATTAATGTGAGAATTCGGCACAGAAAAAAAAAATTTAAGAACTCAAAATTTTCATCAAATGATTTAGTGCCGAAAATTAAAAAAAAAAAAAAAAATTGTGCCTAACCTTAGCAAGCAATAATAAGTAACAGAAAATTAGAACAAAAAAAAAGAAATATATATATACATGACTAACCTTAGCAAGATAGAGAGGAGAGATACAAATTAAGTTTAAAGATTTCAGATCTGGCCTCTTTGTGCACAGAAATTAGACCAACAGAGAAAGAGTATTAATTGATCAAAACGACGATAAAAGGAGAAGGTTTTTTATATAACCAAAACTCTACAATAACCTTTCTACGCAGATTTTTAAGTATAAATCCGTGTAGCTCTCTCAAGGCTTTCTACACTATTATTTAAACAATGTGCATTGTACAATTCCTACCTTTCTACACAGTTCTTTAATAAATATCCATGTAGTTCTCTTAAGGATTTATACACAGTTATTTAAACAACAATCCGTGTACAATGCCTACCTTTTCTTCACGGTTCTTTAATTAAATATCCGTGTAGCTCTCTCAAGGCTTTCTACACTGTTATTTAAACAATAAGCCGTGTATATTTCCTTATAAACGTCCGTATAGCTCTCTCATGGTTTTCTACACTGATTCTTTAATAAATATCCGTGTAGAGATCTCACAGATATTTCAAGCTTCCAAAAAATTACAATTTCTACACGGTTTTTATATAAAATTGTCAAATCCGTGTTCAATGTGCAGTGTACATGCAATGACCATTTCTGTAGTAGTGATTTTTAACCCTATTCTTTTTGTAGAATAACAAGTTCAATAAAATGGATAGGAATACTTAAACAATATTTCACTTTAAAAAACGTTGACAGATGTTAATTTTTAATTCAAAATTGAAACACTGAAAAATTAGTGATTTGAAGTCTCATTTTAACCCTATTCTTTTTGTAGAATAACATGTACAATAAAATGGATACGAATACTTAAACAAGATTTCACTTTAAAAAACGTTGACAGATGTTAATTTTGAATTCAAAATTGAAACACTGAAAAATTAGTGATTTGAAAAACATCACAAGCCATCTCATTTTGTAATTGAACTAAATAATAAATTTAAGATTTCACAGTAATAAAAACGTTGGGCGATGTTAATTTTGAATATAAAATTGAAGCACTGAAAAATTTGTGCTTTGCAAAACATTATAAAGCCATCTCATTTTGTAATAGAACTAGAATAATAAATTTTAGAATTCACATTTAATTACTATCATAGTTGAATGAATTTCACAACTATAACATATGAACAGAGCCATCAATCCAGATTCAATTCAGATACAAAAAATATACTCACTAATTAATTAAAAAGATCACAACATATCTAATATGTTCAATTCATGTTAGACATATAGTGACCATGCCACATGAACTAAGAGAAGAAACTTGTCTATTACTAATCCAACAAATTTCTAAAAGCAACTTAGACAAACAACATTTAGTTCTTCTTCCAAAAATAACATGCAACTAAAATACCGACAATTCCTACGGAAACAACAATATTGTTAACCGTTGACGACTTTGTAGACCGAATTATATCTTCAAACAACTCGTCCACATTGATCTGCACATTTAAATTACAATTAACCAAGTTGCAAAATAATATTATTTGTTCATTTTAATTAAAATAAATTCATATATTACTTCAATATTTTCCGATAAATTGTTATGAATTCTCTCCACGTGGTCTTTACCAACAACTGCTAGTATAGAAGACCACTTGTTTGATAAGTCACGCAAGGAAAGCGTCATATACCTATATTAAAAAAAATAACAAAAAATTTACATTTAGAACACGAAATTTCAAAATAAGGCATAAAGATTAAAATAATAAATAATTAATTACTTGTCACGATCTTCTACCAGTATCTTGTACAAAGACGGACAAGCATCATAGAGATTTTCCATTTCTTGCACATCCCCAGCATAAACTTTCCTATACTATAAAGAATTAAAAAAGAAAAATAGAATGTTAACAACTTGGAAAAATAACAGTGAATTAAGAATTTAGAACAATTAATGCATATATAAATACTTACATTGCGTACAATTATACTTTTCTGTTTTAGTGACGTCGCTTTCCAGATTCTCTCGTATGTAAGCTGTCACATTAACACATTAATAATGCCAATAATTACAATAATAATTAATAGAAAGATTGATTATATATCACAAACAATATATATATGGAACCCGACTACCAGAGAACCTGTATTAAATACAGCAAGTAATTTTACTTAGCCCGATCGGAATATCACCAGCAACTACTTTAGATCCCAACCTTTTAGCCTCCTCATGTGCCACCTTAAATTCTGATTCCTTGTCATCAATATCTGCCCCCATCTAAATAATTTGAAATACCATTAAATAATGTTAATTTCGGATCCAGAAATCAATATTAAACAATCACATCTAATTATTGTTTTTTTTAAGGAATCTTGAAAAGTATTGATAATATATCAATATTTGGAAGGGATTAAAAAAAATTAAAATTTTATTACCTTGGATAGAAACCACATGACTATTTTTATGAAAAATTGTCCGCTAATTGTGCACCACACCACATCCTTCCATGTAGTATCCTGAGATCAAAATTGAAATT
Organism: Carex pumila; assembly: GCA_033356055.1. Taxonomy (NCBI): domain Eukaryota; kingdom Viridiplantae; phylum Streptophyta; class Magnoliopsida; order Poales; family Cyperaceae; genus Carex; species Carex pumila. Next base: position 965,174 of record JARJHM010000012.1, on the reverse strand, counting down.
TTGAATAATTAAAAAAAATTTTAAAAATTAAAAAATTAAAAATTAAGTTCAATTTGATGTTACCGGCATGGGTTCTTCCAATATGTGCTTTAATCGTGGGTCACATAGCTCTAGAAATACAACCTAATTAACAAATAATAATAATATAAATACTACACATATTTGAAAAAAAAAATACTATCTTTAATTAATTAAAAAAAAAATAACAAACCTGAGGTCTTGTATTCTGAATAGCAGACCTCACTGAATCACAAGAATCCTGATAAAAAGAAAACAAATATTCAATTTATTATCCAATTGACTTCCTTTAATTTTCTCAAATTGCTGTCAAGGAGTTTATAAATATAAGAATTTAAACAGCTACATGTCAGTAGTATTGATTCATGCAGACAGTAAATCCAGAAAATTAAATGGCAAAAATTTAATTAAAGTAAATTCAATGAAACCAATAAAACGTAAAATTAATAAATTGCTCAAAATATAAAACCACGATGCTAATATCAATTTAACTACAAAAAACTTTAAATTCAAAAACCCATGCATTTTCTATAATTGTTATTAACAATTTTAGGAATTTATTTGAAGGTGCGAATTTGGAATTGGGAATTTGAATTTTCTCTATTTCGAATTGAAAACATTGCTACAACTTAAAAAGTTATAAATTGCCAAAACCGGTCAAGTTATTACAAGGGAGCTAGAAATTATATCTAGCATTTCTACTTAGAAAGTTATTGCCAAAACCGGTCAACTTAAAAAGTTGTAAACATTGCTTACCGTTTCTGGAACAAATTCTATCTAGCATTTCTACTTAGAAAGCTAGAAACATAAAAGGAAAATAACACACATTAATTTATTATGGAATTTACATCCTTATTTTTCTTCAAATTATATATATATGCAGCCAATGAGTTTTTTAATAAACTGCATGTTAATATATATAGTTTTATGCCGGGTATGAAAAATATTTGTGATAAACTTTATATTTTTGAAATTCATCAAGTGCCAGAAAGGGATAAAACCCGTTATGTATCAACTTCAAGAAACCAAGAAAATGGTCAAATTTAAAGAAGGCTCATCTAACAAACGACAACTTAAAAGATGCATGCGTGAACGTGTATTGATGTATGAAAAATCAAATATGCCAATTAATTGAACGCGCGTGTAGAAATACAATAGTTACCTGAGTACGGTGGGTGACTCCAATGAGATACACACGGCAGACTCCAGACGAAGTTGAGAGATTCACACATTGTAGATTGTTGTTGTCCCCGGCGTCCCCGGCGTCCTCTGCTTGCCCAGCTTGTGCTTGCCCGGCTTGTGCTTCTCCGGCATTCTGAGCACCCTCCACTTGCCCAGTTTGTTCCCCGGCATCCACGGCATCCTCCACTTGCCCGGTTTGTTCCCCAGCATCTGCAGCATCCTCTCCTTGCACGATGTCTTCCTCAGTTAAAGGTTGGTTAGTAATGGTGTCGACTTCCATATTGAAAGAACAGCGAAAAAAAGATGATTTAATTGATAGTAAACACTTTTGTGAAACTTTGAAACTTACAGCAACTTTATATAATTTTACTAAACAACAAGATGAGAGAACGCATAAGAGGTGCTATCACAGTGCAGAGACGGCTGGGTTTTCAGGGCCAAGTTGAATTGCTGAACCGTGTGGTGAATCGAAGTGGAACTCATTCCACAACCCATTTGCAGGAGCTGGGTCAAGGAGCAGTACCTCAGAAGATCAACCAAACAGCTGTACAGCAGTGCAGGGGGTGAATAGCGCAGGAGTGCGTGGCCGTATAATTTTAGCTTTGATATTCGTGTAGAACGTATTTGAACGGTTGAGATTTTGCAAAAGTCACGCAAAATATGAGATATCTCAGAGAATGCGAATTCGGATACAATGCATGCAATAATTTGGAAAGGGAATCAGATCAACTAGACCGAAGGGAAAAAGGATTTAGTGAAACGAGTCATCAGGACCCTAACAACCAATCACAACATGCCTGGCCTCACGAAAGGAAATTGCAGGAGATCAACTTGAAGACAAAAAACAAATACGGAGATTCTTCTGGAAAGGGTGAATGACATGCCAGAGGTAAGCAGAACTGCAGAAGAGGACATGTGGCGCAGCCGCGCAGGCATGCCGATTCGTATCCTAACGGCTACGAAAGCTAAAGGCTCAATTATGCAGCCCCTTAGAATCAGGCAAAGGATCCCGGGCCAGAACCAACTAAGGTATGCTAAGTGAAATTAGAATTCCATCCGCCAGAAGAGGAAGCCTCCTACGCCTGGGCCTTCTGGATCGATAAAAAAACACTCAAACAAGGAGGACATGCAGCCTAACTCCTAAGCCCAAGTTGCGCTCAACCCAGTTGAGTTTTCTGAGGTGAAGGTTCAGTATGAACACTGCTCCAAATTAGATTCAGGCTGTGGCTTCAAAACAGACCATGTCCTTCAGACAGTTGTTGATGTAATTACTACTTTATTTATCTGTACTAACCTGATAGCCTTTATCTGGTTTTAAGAAGAAAAAAAAAAGAGAGACAAAGTTACGTGCTATACCAAAAAAAGGAAATAGAAGAAGGTACAAGCAGTAAGCCAACATTATATATCATACAATATGTACATCTTTTAAGCTTACAAGCCATATCCTAAAAACAATATACATGTAAAGATCCATACAATGAATATTTCCATCATTACAAAAATATATATATATTCTGAAGGAAAAGGAGTTAAAGGATCAAGTCAATGGGTCAGAGTTGTTATTAATTTCAATTCCTTGCCCAAATCAAAATACCAATTAAGGCCCCAACAGCGACCAAAATCTTTGCATTTGATGTACCCTCCCTTGTCTTTGGAATTTCAAGCAAATGCTCCACCTGTACAAAATTACAGAAAAGACATATAATGCAACTGGTCCAAGTTCTATTTGGTACAGCACAATAGCAGGAAGTATGAAAACACAGATGGATTAGTAAAATGGTAACCTCAATTGGTTGTGCCCAGTATTTCTTTATTCCAGGTAAATGTGCCTGGCCTACCACAGCAACAACCGAAGAATGCTCCCTTGCCGCATCCCATAGTTTTCTTGACATAAACCTATATTTTAAAATTATAATAATTGTAAGGAATAAGATCACTGAAATCCAAATTTGTTCATGTTTTATATTTACTTCAACTGATAACTTCTCCTAAATATGCAAAAAGACATAGCACTAGCATGATGATCTTGCATTTCTTCTATTATGTATTTTTTTAAGTGCAAACTAGGGTGAAATGAGAAAAGGGTGATTAACATACTCTGTGGGGAGGTTTTTTACTCAATAAAAGCAATTAAAAAGCCATTTCGTTGTGTCAAGTCACTAGCAGAGGCAACTATTAAAGTTTCAGTTCCTTCACTCTTGTTCCATTTACATATAACAAATATAATATTGTATGAGTTTGATATTTTACTAAATAGACTGAATATACAATTCATTTTATTTTATAGAAAATGGACAAGATAAGTGAAATTGAGAAGGAAAACAAACATGTCGCGCTCAGTGAGAATGGTTTCCCATATAAAAGGAAAAGCTTTTTTATGCTCCTCAAGAGCACCAGCAGACAGATCAGGTCTTGTCTTAAGCTCGGCACTAATACTCCATGTTACTATTCTTTTCACCTGAAAATAGGAAAAAATAGGCAGACATAACATTAGAATTTCACCAAAAAAGCAAAAGAAATACATCTGAAACATGAAAGGAGCAAGGGACTTACATATTTAATAAAATTTCTTGGCTTTGTAATATCTTCAATTCCCAGCAAACTTATACAATACCAGAACTTTGCATAGGACCACAGTGGAATTCTGCTTTGGATTGCTTTTACTCTACTATTAGTGATCTGTTAAATGAATCAGAAATAGAATACAGTGACAAATAAGGATTCTTTAAAATGTAAAGATCTAAAATATAGTTCCAGTAGTTATGCTATTCTCCTTGAAACTCAGTGCTATACAAAAAAAAATGAAGTGTTCTTTTTTCTATAAAATGCAGTAACCTTTATTTGAGAAAAGTAACAAAGACAGGACCCCTTTTTTACTTACGTGAATGGGACGGTCGCCAAGATAAACTGTAGCACCGTGACTAATGGCCTCTTCATAAGCAATTCGAAACTCAGACTTTGGTGCACCACCTTGCTGAGGTAAATCCTTCAAAATTGAATTTTTATCCAAAGTCAAAATAATTACTGGGTTAGAGGTGATGAACAATATAGCAAACTTAAAGAATAACAAATTATCCTAGAAAGGATAAGCCAGATTTAACTCAAAAATGTTGTAGCTACTTGCAGAATTCATCAACTAAAAAAGATGATGTTAAGACAGCAATTGTGCTGGGTTTCCATACTCTTTGTATTCTATGAAAATTTCAGTTCAACTCAGACAAGAAGATGAAAATTCAAGGCAAGAAAGGCCACATAACAAACTAATGGTGATCAATACAGGTACTAGGTAGATAGCCAATTTGTATGGAGCAAAACACACACACACACGCAAACACACACATAGATTCTGAGAGAAAAAGAGATAGAGAACCTTTTCCGAGGACCAGATAGAGCATATGTCTGCAGGTAGAATATAATGGCCCTTCCACATATCAACCATGTGACCAATGGTTGCAACCTAAAAATTAAAGAAAACAATTTCTGTGAAATGTTTAACAAAATCCAAAATACCTACATCTTTTGTAAAATATTTCACAAAAGCATACAACTCCCAGTCTCCCAACTAATTTACGAATGCTATGTAACCTAAAATGGCACATTTCTTTTGAAGCATTTCACCAATATGCACCTTGGAACAATATTATTATTTTTTATATAGTTAAAAAGCCTCACATATTAGCAAAGTTTACAGAGTACAGAATGTATTTATTTGAGCACCTGAACTTTTTGGGGAAACATTTCTTCACCTGCACTGCTTTCACATAGCTCCAAGAAAAGTGCCTAATAATTGCAATTTAAACAAAAAAAAGGGAAATGGAAACTATTTTAAAGTATCACTGGCAAATATTTTCAAGAACAAAATTAAAAGGGAAAAAAGATTAAAGAATCTACCTGAGGCTTAATGTACTTCATGACAGCTTTCACTTTCTTGCAAGATTCCTATGAATCAAGAAAATATATATATTGTTTTTGTCATAATAGACTTTCCAAGTTATATTAGTGCTTTGCATATATCTTTTCTCAGTTTTATTTTCCTCACTAGTGTTATGTCAATATGTCATGGATTTTCATACCTTTCTCTAGAAAATAAAATTAATTTTCTAAATGAAGAGCTACAAACTAGAACTTATCCAGTTTGAGAAGTAATATTGTCAACAATAAGTATCAGAAATTCGATTTGACTAAATGATTGACTCTGCTTAATTCTAACATTTTCAAAAAATTGTTGTGTACAATAACAATTTCAATCTCTCAGGAGCATATATAGATGCTAGATTGGTAGTATCTACCTTTCAACAACAATTAATAGCACCAACAATTTTTCAAATATAAATGCTAAAATAGCAACTCAATCCAGCACTAAGCAAAAAGTTTCCTTTTCGGAAAAACAAAAACAAATATCAGTGCATACCTGCGACATGTGGTGAGTGCCTACGAGGTACACGTGGCAGAGACCACCTTCCGCCGAGGAATTGCACAGGAGGTGAGCCACCCCCTTGGCGACCACATCCAACGAACGCGCACGATGGACATCCCCTGTCGCGGTTGCGGATTTCGTTTTACGGGAAGTGGACTTGCAGTTAAGTTGAGATCCCTGTGCTGAAAGGTTACGAGTTGATGAGGAATAAAGGAGGCGAAACAAGCGAAATGGATTCATGGCTTTCCCGAAAGAAATAAATTATAGTTATTTCTGAGGAAAGAAAGATGCCAAGAACGAATCAAAAACAGAGAACTTGGTGATTCTCTTTATATCAGTCTTTTTCTTTTTTGAATAAATACTCCCTCTCTCTCGAAAAGGGAAAGAGCAAAGAGAGGAAGAGAAGATATCGCGACTGGTCTGCATGAGCAGAACTGGTAAGGACACGTGTTCGAATCTGAAAGGCTCTTTATAATGTTGACTTCTTTTGACCAAGAAAATGAGTATTTTTAAGTTCCCTTTGACCCAGAGTCTAACTCGAATGATTTAATGAAGCATTCCATTTACAGCACCAAACGATATACTTACATTGATTGTAATTTTTTTTTAAATTAAGGAACGAAAAATATTAGAAAAACAGATAATGTGAATTTTTTTTAAAAGTTAAAATTTTTAGTTTGTGCTGTTACAAGAGTAAGGCTATGATACTATGTATAACACATATTGGTCCGTATTGTGAATCTATGTCTTTGTTTTCAAAATTCAAACAATTATTCTAAATTATTCAACCTGATTTTCGTATGAAAATATAAATCAAATTTTAATATTTTTATTATTATTTTAGATAGACAAAAAAAATCACTTGATCTAAAAATTCTAGACCATTCAATTAATTTGAAGTAGTGAGAATTGTCACGCCGTAATTAGAGTGGAACTAGAAAATTTTGACAAAGAAAGCTAAAATTTAAAATGCAATATACATGGTGGGTGGGAACTAAATCCAAATTTTTTCCACAATCATAAACACTAACCACTAGTTACAAGTTACAAGTAAACATGTAATATAAAAACTTCTAATAAAATAAAATAAATATATATAACTAAAATTTAAAATTCATAAGGGTGACTTAGCTACCGTTTGAATGCAATAGATCTGCCTCTAGTTGTAACTAATTGTGTTAATTATTATTTTCAAATTTTAAATTAGTTCATAAAATATAATAACAAAAGACTAGAAAATAAAAAAATAAATTACGAAAATAAATTATAATAAGAAAATTGGAAAAAATGGCCACATAACGTGTTAAATAACATGGCCGTATCAGTTTACATAACGTGACATGACATTTTAAATTAAAGATAAATACATCATGCGAATTAGCACATTATGCGATATGTGAGTCACATTTTTTTTTAATTGTTAGGCATTCAGGATTCATTTTACTCTGCTTCTTAACCTGAGAATAAGATAAATAATGAATCACAAAAATATTTGGACCGTCGGATTTGCATCCTTTTAGATTTCACATAAAATTTAAAAGCAGTGTGGATCAATCTGAATTGCACGTTCAGTTTTTCAAGATAAAGAAAACGCCCAAAACCAGAATTCATTATTTATTTATTTTCTTTTCCTTTTCTAGTAAACTTGCATAAAAGCCCATACTATTTTCTTAAAACAGATTGTACTTAACAAGAAGTCTTTAGTCCAATTAAATAATAATAATATCCAAATAAGCCCACGATAGTACAACACTGGCCCAAAACCATCCACATCCCCTCTACTTTTTTGTTCTTGGGTTTGCCCAAAAAAAATATATCTACTTGACAAATGCACAGATGATCTTTCTCCACAGCTCTGAAAATAGCTCTACAAGTACCAGACTACCAGTACAGCTAAAAACTATATAAAAAAATAGTTTATTGTTTATTGGAAGAGGGGAGGAAAAGAATTGGCAGAGCTACAATGTTCAAATGCATTTGTACTGATTTGACTAATTATATTGAGATGCTAACAATCGTCTGAAATAATTTTAATTTTGGACTATAAACAAAATTGTGCTATTAATTTGACACACAAAATAATAGTATAACAAAATTTCTATGGAAATTATAATTATAATTTTTAATTAGCTGTTATAATTAAAGTATGAGCGCCGTGCAATTATTATTTTATCAGTTCTCTATTTTTTGCCAAGAATCTTGCTCATTTCATCCAGCATGAAATGTATGTTTGATTTGCATTTGTCACAAGTTTGAATGGCTCTTATTACTCAATCATTATTTTTTTTTCGTTTTGAGTTAACGAAACTCATTTTTAAGCCTTATATATCTAGCTTCCGTGCTACGGCTTCAAATACTTATTATATAAACTTCAAACTTCAATTTAAGTAGCTCAGTATATTGGTTATATAATGAACTTGTAGAATGCCAATTTTAATATTTTTAGAAATCTTTTTACTATTTTTTATAATTTATAAAATATGACAAAAGATGGTCTAAAATATTGGCCATTTTCTGCTATTATTAAGTCATATTTTGCTATCTTTCATAAATCATAAAAAATAGTAAAAAAAGTTATATATATAATAAAAAATTGGTATTCTATAGGTTTATTATATAACTAATTTACTGAACTACTTAAATCGAAATTTAAAATTTATATGATAGCTATTTGAGACCGTAGCATGAATAGCCGTGTGCTATTCATAGCACCCAAGTCTTACTCATAAGAGTAAAGTCAAACTGTGAAAAAATAATAATAAATAAACACATTAAAATTAATGTCAAAATTTCATAAAAGTTTGATATGTAAACACATCACTAGAATTCACTATTTAAAATCATTTCAATAGATTTTAGAATTAAATTTACTATAAAACTTGATCAGCTCAAAGACATCCTAATTGCACTCTTATTTTCTTATTAACCCAAAGAAAATAATTATGTTTTGTTATTTGTCTTTCTTAAGATCTGACTAGCATGATGAGCAATACCATCGGCCATGTTCGGTAGTGAGGCTTTAGCCTCCTTAGTTGCTTAAGCTGGCCGAACAGCTGTACCTTAGAGAGGCTTAGAGCATCTTTCTTAAGTTTTCTTAGAGCAAATTCTTAAACTGACAAAAACCTAGACTTAAGACACAGTGCCTTCTTAAGCTTCTCCTTAGCACCTTTATTGTTCTTAAGCTTCATTGCTTTAAGCCAAAATCAGTTGAACAACTCCTCTTTAGTACAATTTAACTCTTAAGTTGCAAGACTCTAAGCTAACATGGCCATCAAGATTATGATACTCCACGTGTCATTTCGTCATTGGTGGATGAACCCCATAGAGTTGCCAACCGTTGCAAGTGGCAATTAATATCATTTGTCAAATCAAAACTTCTCTTTATGCAATTCAAAAATATATATATATATATATATGAAAGAATGATTGAAGTTGATCATGTGGTAAAGGAAACAGCCTCCACAAAATGAGGGACTTGCTCTCTGTATTGTGTTGTGTACTTGTGTGGTTATATTATTTAATTAACCCAAAATCAAAGCTTTAATGATACACTATTTTTGTTCGGTGCACATTAATTAGAAACTGTAATTAAACGGATTGGGGCGGTTGGATGGCTAAATTCAATTCAATATCATGTCTGAGCTATTTAATCACCATTAATATTTCTTGTGCTTTTGATCCATATCAATCTTGATGTTATTTGCACGAATCTTAATGCATATCGGACAGCTCCTACAAAACATTGGACGGAATTCGGTCCTATCCGATATTATAATTAAATGCATATATTATGATATTGATTAAAGAGGAGGGTTAAAATGTACTCTCCCTTTTGTGCTCTTAACTAACATGCACCTCTTCCCTCATATCTTCATTTTCAAAGTTCAAAAAATCAATTATAACCTTCCAAATCATATTGAAATGAGCTTGGAGACCAAAATTTATATTTTTTTTGAAATTTTTACTATTTTTCAGAATTTTTGAAAATTATCACTTTGCTGAATTTTTTATTATTTTTAGTTTAATCAAAAATTCTAAAAAAATAGTACAAAATTTCCAAAAAAAAAAAATGTAAAATTCGGTCTCTAAGCACATTTTTAATATGAAGAACACGTTAAAAGGTTCGAATCGACTATTTAAACTTTGAAAATGAAGATATAAGGAGAAGGTGCACATTAATTAACCCTCCTCTTAATTAAATTAGTCAATCTTGTATGGTTGTATAACCATTTAAACTTGAGTGATTGAATTATGGCTAGTTTTGGTCAACGCCATTATTCATTATACATGTTCTATATGAATCTATCTTATTATCGTGATATTATATAAGATCCATTAGTTGACAAGATGAGTTACGGTGAGTTGCGAAGTAAAATGCGTTTCTACTTCACGCCGTATTTTCATTATGAAAGTATAAACGACCAATCCGAACCATTAGATGTGATCTCCATATTGAAATGTGCTTGGAGACCAAATTTTACATTTTTTGGAATTTGTTTACTATTTATTAAGTAATTTTGAAAACTGCTGTTTTGCTGTAAACAGTAAAAATTTCTGGATCATCGGATCAGCGATTTTCAAAATTGCATAATAAATAGTAAAAAAATTAAAAAAATATATAAAATTTGGTCTCCAAGCACATTTCAATATGAAGATCATGTTGAGCAGTTCAGATCAGTCGTTTGAATTTTTAAATCATAAAATATGAGTGTGAAATAAAATAGTCGCTTTACTTCACAACTCACCGTAGCCCATCTCTTAGTTGACTGTCATACACACACACAAACACAATATAATTAATTTCTTTAATTTTTATACGTCATCTGTAAGCATATTAATTTAGATGTAACTTAAGAATCTGAATTAGTTTCACTGATTATGGGTTTGAACGTGCAATGATTGCAATCTGTTTATTCAATTTATTATTAACTGTTTCAAGCATGATATATATTTTTAATATTTCATCATCATATGAATCTCAAATGGAGTCATAAATGAATTGAACACAACAGAAAAATATTCCATTTACGATAATACTTTAATTGGCATCAGACCAATTAAATGATTTGCATCGAAATTTATACGAAAAATTAAATTTTAAACCGTCCAGTAAATCTAAATGGACATGTAAATTTCAACATAAATCAAACGGTCAAGATTGAACATCAGATTGAATTTAATTTGATATCCATCGGATCCCATTTATCAAAGATCTATGAACCAGTGTAGCTATTTAGATCGATTAATTGGTCGATTAGTCGTTTGCGGTAACTAAATAGCGAAGGATTTTCTCCACTAATCAGATAATTGTTCTCAATTATTTTCAATTAATTACTTGACAGTACTTTATTCGTCCGATAAACACATAGTGTTATTTACAACACTGCTATGAACCATGTGTAACAGTGTAAGAATCAACTACATCTTTTTTTTTTTTTTCCTTTTTTTTCTTCGTGAAGTAGAACTTAGTGTACTAATAGAAGTACGCATAGCAGAGACCTCCTAAAAATAACAAAACGATACAAACTTCGAATCAGATCCGGTGCAATACCTGACTGTATAGAATGAGATCTGAGTCCTCCGTTTCAGCCTGATACAAATTTCAAAATGAACCCTCCTATATTTTAAATAGACATCGAATTTATTTTGGCCGATTGTGACTATTTTATGTAGTTAGATATCTGAGATCTCTTAACCATGTGTAACAGAATAAAAATCAACTAAATCCATTTTTTTTTTTTGTTCTTTTTCTCCTTTTTGTAGTAGAACTTTAGTGTAGGGATGGAAGTATATGAGAACAGTTTGGGTCCGATAGTCATTAAATTTAAAGTGGTTCTAATGAGTTCGTTCACTATTGAATTTGTTTTAAAATTTGCGCCTGCACTTTTACAAATGCTTTAAAATTCGTGCGTACAAATTCTAAAACAGATCCGATAGTAAGCGAATTCATTAGAACTACTTCAAATCTAATAACCGTCATATCCAAGCTAAAGTCGAAGTACGCATAGCAGAGATCTCCTAAAATAACCATACCATGCATACAAACTTTATGGAGCTTTGAAACCCAACATGCACGTCGCTTACAACTTGTCGGTATTGGGTTTGATGCCTTAGCGTGGTTGGTTAATGTACCAAAACAATAAAATTTGGTGCATGCACATCATTCGATACACACATTATCTTTGCTGATTATAAAAAAATCACATTTTACGAGGCTTACTTGGAAAACTCGTAAAGTAAAGTAACCATTAGATTATAATTAATAAGTAAACCAATTAATATCACGACAGCATCCCTCAATTAATGCAATGGAGACCTTTTCATTAACAACTTAGATTTCAAAAAATAATATCGTTACAATACAATTTCTCACCAAATAATCGTGATACTAATAATTAATTAAGCATATTCATAATATGTATAAGCCTAATTAATTAATTAATTAATTAATTACGTAAAGCACAAATCTTTCTAATTTCTCCCTTTAATCCTTCAAGCACCTGATGCCTTCCCATTTTCACCATTGAAACCCCAAAATCATGGAAAAATCCTGTGTTATTGTTAGCATGAGAAAATACATAGTCTCTAGTCACCTGGCTTCTCAAAAGAGCCTCATCAGAGTGAAAGAGTGCTTTCTTGTCAATTACAAGCTTGAAATATGTCGGGTCGAAGGTCGTAGAGCTGCCCGGCACCATTTCAACAACTGTGATGGTGTCGGTGGCTGTGCATTGCTTCTTCAACCTTTTAGCATAGGATTTCTCCATGAGAGGATCCATGTCACCCTTTCCAGTGTAGTTATACATCCGTTTGGCGAACGAGTTGCAGTGCGAGTTTCCAATCGTGTGAGCAGCTAATTAAACAAATAACCGTAAAAAATTATTAAGTTTTAACACTTTTTTTTATATGAAATGATAATAGATTGAGACATCTTCTCATTTTCATGAATATATTTTCTAAATTTTTAAGAACATTTTATATGCTTGTAAATGAGATCAGGATAATATATATGGTTTGTACCAGATAGAACAGCTAGATCTTTCAAATTGAGACCCTTGGAAGCGAAGTTTCTTTTGAGCTGATAGATCCCCCAAAATGATGAGGGAAGATTGTTTAAGGCGTTAGATTCCGACGATACATTGCCGTCACGTCGGCCGGTCTCGACTTGGTACATGTTGTAATCTTTTGACCAACGTCCACTGCTTACTAAATTTGTAGCCTGAAACAAGGAAAATATTTCTCTATAAGTCATAATTTAATTAAAATATTTCATATATCATTCCATAATTGTTATTAACATTTTTCTTCTTTAATTAGTATGACAAAAAGAACATAAAATGAGATTTCAGATTTAGGCTAACATTACTAAATGATGAATTTGCCAATAATTACCAGAGAAACTGCATCTCTTGCAGCCAGTGCTAAGATATCAGCACAGGAGACGACTCCCGGACATTTCGCTTCTAACTCTGCTTTAGCTGTGTCGATTACAGCAAAACCATCCAAGCTTAGGTTAGGCTTGGCATCCTTCTCTGCTCGGCTTGTCGCAGTAGAATTTAACAACACCGATCCATCACAACCCTATACAAAATAAAAATCATGAAGACATTACGCAGAATATTTTGCCAGAGCAAAACTATTTAGCAATGTATGGAGCCTAACATAATAAAATGTTTCATTTCTTATGCCAGGGTGACAAAATTACTCTTAAATGTAAGGAAAAAAAAAACCACTAACCCAATAAAAAGTTGACATATATACAAGCAACTTACCTCAACAAAACAGTCATGAAAATGCAGCCGGAGTAACGGGGCCGTGATAGTCGAATCGTTCTTGTAGAACGCTATAACGGTTTTGCGAACGATCCTTTCTACATCTGGGCATGTTTTGTTATAAAACCCTACTTGTAAAGCATCACTACTTTTGGCCAAGAAAAGGAAGAAGAAAGCTAGAGCAAGTGACAGAAAGGGACTAGAGGGAAGTCTCTTTTCCATTTTTTGGTTCTATATTGAGATAACTATGGTAGTTACTGGGTAGTACTATAACTGAAAAGATTTGGAGAGAACCAAACAAGACTGAGAGAAACAGAAATGTGGTAAACGGCTCTTGAGATTGATGCAATTTTATATACTTGTGGAACTTGGATAAAGGTATGGTTTAATATCGGGTACAGTGCTGATATTTGTCTCAAAGAGTTGAGATCCATTAACACCATGCCAAATAAAAATGGCGACTTCATATATATCTAGATCAGGTCGTAAATACACTTAATGTTTATATAGTCTACACATATATTACAGTGAAAAACAACATATTTCGTTGGAATTTTTCTCAATTATATCATGCAAATGGTCCAAGAAGTAATTGTTTGTGAGTATATATACCTTAATTATGCTAAATAGGAAAATATTCTATCCCTCAAATATATATTCACTTTGTGTTTAATTACCTTTAAATGTCTTCACTAGCTTGCTAGTTCATTTAATAAATATGCTATATATATTTGTAAATATATATCTAGTTATCTTTAACATATATATATTGAGTTTGTGTATGTCTTTTTTTTTTTGGAAATAAGGCTCAAGGCCCGTTTCATATAGAAACAATGAAAAGTTACAAAATAAGTAAAGTGTTCATAGTGCTAGACTATGGCACCATCAGCAGCAGCAGCACTATTCCATAGAGTCCCAAATAACAAAAGACATTCATCAAAACAAAAGGCATTTGTGTACGTCTTTTACCATATATTTATAAAATTATGACTATATAACGTTAAACTGTTTTTTTATAACAAAATACTTGGCGAGTTTCTCTTAAATATTCAGTACTTTATTTTGATACTTTAGAATGACAATTATTAAAATGTGTCTCTTAATCTTCAAAAAGTCACTTACAATTGTAACTATATAAATTATATAAATTCAAAGAGAACTATATATAGAGGAGGATCAAGTTACAACAAGTTTTGAGTTACAACAAGCATTTTCTACATTTTTAAAGTTCAAATCGTCGATCCAAACTGTTAGATGTGATCTCTACAATAAAATGTGCTTGGAGACCAAATTTTATATTTTTTGAAATTTTTTTACTATTTATTAAGATGGATACAAAAACTAGTCAAATTCAGACCATTGAATTTTGTACCCATCTTAATAAATACTAAAAAAAATTCCAAAAAAATGTAAAATTTGGTCTCCAATCACATTTTATTGTAGAGATCACATCTAACGGTTTGGATCGACGATTTGAACTTTAAAAATATAAAAAATACTTGTTGTAACTCAAAAATTGTTGTAACTTGATCCCTCCTCCTATATATATATGCATATAACATAGCATTTTTTTGCATCAATAATTTATATATTTGTTAAAATAATGACTAATGTTTAAAAAAAAAGGCACACGGTCACATTTTCGGGGAAAATATATTCAAAGGAACTACTTTAGTATTAAAGTAACTAATAAAGTATTTACAAATATAAAATATCTGTTAAAAAAATTAATTATTTCACCATCTACAAGAGATTGCAATGTGAACGTTTAAGGAATTTAGTGCTCTCAGCATTGGTAAATATTGAACCGAAAAACAAATAAACAACAGATCTGAATTCGAATTAAATTATTCCATTGGAAAGAAGGTGGATATGGACATCAATTTTATAATCATTGTACTCAGGATAGCAATAATGATATATATATAATAGACTAACGGATCGGATCTAATGAGATTAGGTAAGATCCAGTGACTTTGCTGGTGGTAGCCACCTATTTTTTATTTTATTTTAAACATTTGAATTTCAATCTGTGTGCATGTGTTAAGAAGAAGGAGATGAACCTTTGGATTATCTTTGCTTATATGTAATGCCATGGCCACACTATCCATGTGACATTTCCATTGGACTCAGCATCAATGGCGCATTTATCAATCATAAAATATGTAAGGAATCTTGCTTCAGCGTTAATTAATTTGTCAATATGCCTAGTATTGAGTAATAACACTATATATTGATATATATATATATATATATATATAGAGAGAGAGAGAGAGTTAGGCTGGGGTGCTATGGATAGCATAGTGACCTCCCGTGCTATAGCTCAATATTCAAATTTTCAAAATCCAAACAGTCGATCCGAACCGTTCATTGTTTAATTCATATTGAAATGTTTTTGGAGACCAAATTTTACATTTTTTGGAATTTTTTTGCTATTTATTAAGATGGTTTTAAAATCGCTGTTTTTATTAAAATTCTGCACCACTGGAAAACAGCGGTTTCAAAAATGCTTAATAAATAGTAAAAAAATTCCAAAAAATGTAAAATTTGGTCTCCAAGCACATTTCAATATGGATTAAACAATGAACGGTTCAGATCGACCGTTTAGATTCTGAAAACTTGAATATTGAGCCGTAGCACGGGAGGTCACTATGCTATCCATAGCACCCCAGCCTAACTCTATATATATATATATAGTAAGGCTACGCTATTTCACGAATTAAACATGCTGTTTTAATTCGCGCTCATATCTTTAGTTTCAAAGTTCAAATAGCCGATTCAAACAGTTAGATGTTTAATCTATATTAGAATGTGTTTGGAGACCAAATTTTACATTTTTTGAAATTTTTTTACTATTTATTAAAATAGTTTGAAAATCGTTGTTTTTATTAAAAAATTATGCACAATTAAAAAACAATAATATTCAAACCATCTTAATAAATAGTAAACAAATTTCAAAAAAATGTAAAATTTAGTCTCCAAGCACAATTTAATATAGATTAAACATCTAACAGTTTGGATCAGCTATTTAGACTTTAAATTTAGAAATATGAGTGCGAATTAAAACAACATGTTTAATTTGCAAAGTAGCGTAGCCTTACTCATATATATATAGAGTTAGGCTAATATGACATTGGTGTTATTTGAAACTAAATAACACCACATCTTAAACCCTTAGATCTGCTTTAAGATTCGTAATATCTGCTTTTACTGTTCAAACACTTTATTTTGTACGAATCTTAAAGCAGATCTAAGGGTTTAAGATGTGGTGTTACTTAGTTTCAAATAACACCAATGTCATATTAGCCTAACTCATATATATATGCATGCATCTGGTGCATGTATCATGTATGTACATTGTTGAGTGAATCCAGTATAGAGGGTTTCGTGAAGAATAAATTGATGTCAGAAACATACTGGTACTGCAAAAAAAGATTCTGAGAACATTATGATAGTACAAATGTAGACAGCTCAGTTTAGTTACTTTCTGTTGTACTGTTGAGCGTCTTATCAGGATAAATGGCAGAAGTGTTAATTTAGCTCGATTGACCATCTGATTTTTTTTTTTAATTATTTTTAGTTGTAATTAGCAATTATACATAGGAGTAAATTAAAATAGTCATATATATTTTAGCTTTTGAAAAATATATATGTAAGATCCCAAAAGATATACGAACTGCAGTGAACAGAAGAAGACATCATTAAAATTGGATTTCCATGTGAAAAATATATTTTTTGAAAACACAGACTCTGAATTGTTATCGTCTAATTAATTAGATATATGCATGCAGTTGTTTGACATGTTTGTGTGGATTTATTGGAGAAAGACATTTTCGTCAAAATTAATTCAGTTTATTTAAAAAAACATTATATATTTTTATAAATTGGTTTACATTTGGGAAGTGTATTGCTAAATAATTTGTTATTGAGATTTGTAGCTGCCTCTTTTTTTTTTCGGTTAATTTGCCCGTAGGCTTGTCATTTAACATTAAAAAAGGATTACAAAGATGTTATATCAATTAATATATTGTTTCGTATGCTTCTTAGCATGTGCAATATTCTCATAAATTTGAAAAAGAAAAAAGCCTAATGTAAATTCACTTCTAGCCCTATTTGCCATTTCGTGGGCTCGATCTGGCATTTTTTTTTTCCAAAATTTTTATTAATATAAAAAAAATATTAAATTTCAAAATCTATATCTCAGTAAATTTTGAAATTTGCCCAAATTGCAAAACCGCAAAATTATTTTGCGATTTTCTAATTCCAAAATATCTTTGTTTAAAATTTTCTAATTATTATTTTAATTAAACAAAAATGTTTATAATTTATTTTTTGTATTGAATTATTATAAATATTTTATATATTTATTTAAAAATAAATAAAATACTATATAATTTAATTTATTAGAAATACTATGACAAATAACTCAAATCAACATTTTCTACATCATCTATATATATATATATATATATATAACGTAGTTTAACGATTGTAGAAGATGTAGAAAATACTATTGGAGCATGGTATTTTTGTGTGTTAATTATATGATCTTTGACTCTGTGCATGTGATAGAACATTTATTTCTCAAGGTATCCATTGACCTTCTAATGTGTTTAATATTGTATCCACATTGGATACTATAATAACATTATTTTTCCACTAGAACTAGGGTGTTCTTAAGTTCATCAAGTTTTTTGGTAAACTCAACTATACAATCTGTTAAATCGGCTTTAAATAATGAATTCGAACTATTGAAATTCTCCTAATATATGAGTGATGCAGTCAAAAAACGTTTAAAAAGTGAATGCATTAAAATTAATTTATTAACCTTCTAATTTTGACCGATTGACTTTATACTAAATTAATTCGAATGTTTAAAAATTTCACATGTAGACGCATCACTTGTAATGTAGGTGAATTTCAACGGTTCGGATTCGTTATTTAAAACCGATTCGACAGGTTTTAGACTTGAATTCACTAAGAGACTTGAATAACTTAAGAACACCCTAGTTCTACTCTTATTTTTCACCTTAGATCCTTATCAAGCCTATTTTATATATCACTCAAAACCAAAAGCAAATAGTATTAATAAATATTTTTCAGAAGCACAAAAAATCATGTAACGTAAGAATCTGACCCATCAAGCTAGTGAGCTATGTTTATTGTATCATAGAAAATCTTTTATTATAACAAAATTTAAAATGTCAAATATAAGATAAATTGTTATAAATTTTGGATTCACTGTTTCAAGCAAGCTATATTTTTAATAGGAAAATATTTTGAAAAAGCAAATATAATCACTGATTCTTAAGGTAGTAAAATTATTTCAAATAAAATAATAATATCACATTGTCTTTTATGTAACCAAAATTTGTATCATAATTCTATTAATTAATTTCTCAAAAATCTTACACCTCCAAACTGTTTGATTTTTCATTGCTTTATACACTCAGTGCACATAATTTATTTCTATTTTCTAACAAGTAAATTGACAGAAAAGCCCTTTTGTCAAAAAGAAATATAAATGCATATCAATATATCATGACCAAAGTGCACTATGCATAGCCTCACTCTTAAATATTTGCAATATTTACATTTTTTTTCCCTATCAAATAACTTGAATTAACTAGCTGCGTAAAATTAAGTACCTTTGTAAAATTAGATTGTGTGTCATCTTTGTTAAAATATTTTGAAGCTTAATTATTTGAAAAATAAAAAATCAATTATCATGGAATTTGTTGACATAAGAGATATTCTCTTAGAAGAAGGAAAAATACCTCTTCCTGTCTGACTTTTCTTCTTCATTT
Source organism: Carex pumila (assembly GCA_033356055.1). Classification (NCBI taxonomy): domain Eukaryota; kingdom Viridiplantae; phylum Streptophyta; class Magnoliopsida; order Poales; family Cyperaceae; genus Carex; species Carex pumila. The sequence continues at coordinate 945,981 of JARJHM010000012.1, read as the reverse complement.
GTGAAGAAACCAACTAAAAATGTAATTTAATCTCAATTTAAGGATGAACAAATATAAATCAATTTTATAAGCAATGAAATGTTCGCTTTTATGGGTGCAAATGGATCCGATACGGATCGGATAGTGGTAAAACTATATTCGTATATGTTTTTATTTTTTGAATATAGATACGAATCGGATATTAGACATATACGAGTACGGATCGGATATTAAATGAATACGGATACGGATATCCGCCTTTTATTATAGTGAATTATATAATTTTTTTTATAATATATATTAAACTATATGATATATATTTATTATTTGTATACGAATAATTAAAATTTAAAATTATATCTATATTCTTTATCTGCACGTATATTCGGATATTGAATAACCGTATCTATAATATCCAACACGTTTGCACCCTATTCACTTTTCCCAGAAAACAGTAGGCTGTCGTTTATTTGACCAAGTGAGCCCACGTGATTATCAATTATCAATTATAGAGACCCACATTATAAGATATTTTTTTTATTCTTATGTTTTTTTTTTTCAAGAACTACACCAATTTCAGTAATGTAATTTCTGGTAACATCCAAATGATACTAATTGAGATGCTTACAAAAGAAAATTTGGCGAGCACAACTTCAAAATTATATCGAATCAATTTTAAATGTCGAATCTAAACTATTGAAATTCATGTACTTTATGAGTGATGTATGTACATATAAATTTTTTAAAATTTCGAATTTATTTGCTACAAGATCAAGCGATCAAAGAAATGAACTTTTTTATACGTTAATTTATAAGTTGTTTTATATATTTAAATTTTATCATTTCTTTGACCGCTTGACCTTGTAACAAATAAACTTGAAATTTTCAAAATTTTGCGTGTACATGTATCACTCATAAAGTATATAGATTTTAATAGTTTGGATTTGATATTTGAAGTCTATCGATATATTTTTAGAGTTGTGCTCACCAAACTCTTTTAGTGAGCACATCACACTCTAGCTAATAATGTTGAGATCTTTTTCTTAATTTATGAACACCAAAAAACAACGATAATAAAAAAGTTAATAAATAGGGGAAAACCTAAATCTATTGGAGAGGCTTCAAAGTCCATATCCATAAAATTCGGAAAATAAAATATTATCAGGTCTAGAAATGCATATTAAAATACAGGTTTGACGAAACAGCGTTTAGTCCATATGAAATCAAGCTGTACAGGTCAAAAACGGTTGCAAAATTAGTGGCGGAGAAATGGGCCATGTTATTTAAATTTGCCCCAGCAATTAAAATTATTTACACAAATCTATCATGTTCTTTCTTTTTATTTAATTCCTTTGTTTTTGTCCTCATATGAGCCCAAATTGGTTAAAATTTTAATGTTTTCAACCATTTTACAGTTTTTTTTAAAACTTTTCTAAACTCTTTTGGTAACAATCTTTTACTTTAATATTCCTTTCAATAGGGAAATAATTCTATGATCTACATTAGTAAATAGTTATTTATTCTTCCATTTTTCTACACACAATTTCTTCTTACATCCAGGAAGTATTCAGTTGTGCATTTTATGTTTCATTACATTTCTTTAACGTTATTTAAATTGTTTATACAAAAGGTGCAAAATACGGATTACGATTTAGATTTGTAAAAGAAAATGGGCCTTTACTAAAAAAAAAGAGAAGTACAAATAGACCCAAAGGAAGATTCATTTTATTGTCTATGACTTTATAGACCTCTTATAAGAGAAATGATCTTTATCTACAGTTATTGGGCTACGTAATGTACCTGATTTAGACCAATAGTATTTTGGGCTTCATTTGATTGGGAATATTTCTGTCGACTATGGATGGAATCATTTTTCAACAATAAATTCAACATATGCTAAGGGGTTTAATATTCCTTGGCACCTGTCTTACTAATTTTTCTTTTTCTGTGAAATGTATGTGGAAATAAATGGAGTTATAAAATATACTCTTGATTTTTTTTTTTGAAGAATAACAAAAGAGAAAATATCAGAGCAACCCCAATCATTTTTACAAGAGATGAATTTTGTTGGCCATATATGAGAATATGAAAGACATATGAACGGAGTTGAGCATATTTGCACTTCTATTTTCCGGATATAAATCTGGTGTTATTCCAAAGGGATCACAGGACCCTATTATTTCTATCACAACCGTTCAAAGTTTTTCATGAGCTCATCTCAAGGCAAAGAGTTTTTTTGTACCCGAATCTCAATAAAGGTAAACGGCTGGGATTGGAATAACAGGGTCCTGTGATCCCTATGGAATAGCAGCAGAAATTTCCCTATTTTCCTATATATAAGTTGTGTCTTGTTCAGACATCCTAACATTGGCTGCCCGTGAGGCGGTGTTCCTGGTACAACTTTTATCGGGAATATCCCACCACCAATTATGATAACGATTTAATAATATTGGATATGCAAAAATATTGAGTTGGCTTGGTTTCCAATGTTTAGTTTAGGATCCAGTAGACTGAAATTTGTCCCGCATGTTTTTATTAATTTGGATGAAGACAATCTCTTATAAGGCCTTTAACTTCAATCCTTAGAAAATTTGATACTCTGATTTGTACCAGTAGAAAGCAATGTTTTTGTCATTGCAGTTGATGGCTGTTAGTTGCACCTAACTGATTCCTTAGAACTCATTGGTTTTGGACATGTAAATCTCTCTAAATTATAATGCGACCAGTATCAGGGCAGTGATAAGTTGTTTTGTCCTTGTTATTGTTTTCTATTTGCTTGTAGCAATTTGGTACATATAACATTTTATAATTAATGACGTTGTAATTTTTCAGTAAATTTTTTCAAAGAAAGGGATTGAAAATTATGAAATTTCAGCATCAATAAGTTTACACTAATGAAATCAACTATTTATTAAATTTCAGAGCCAGGGAACACGATATGACGTAGAGACAGGTAGGCGAGACGGGAGCACTTCAATTGCCAAAGAAACATACACCAACCTGCCACCCGTAAATGGAAGCATTTCTGCTATTATCCGCTTGTATGCCAAGAAAAATTTAACCACTAAGGATGTTGCTGTGTTATCGGGTAAATTTGATCTATTAGGAGCTTTATATTACACAAATCTTTATAACAAAACTTAAAACTTTAGCCTGGTCAACTCTAGGATGTTAGGACTTCATATCTTGTGGTAACTAAACCTATCAATTTTCTTCTATGATGTTTCTTTGGAAATAAGGTTTAATATTTTATATTATTATTTTATGGTTACAGGGGCGCACTCATTAGGGTTCTCCCATTGTTCATCCTTCTCTTACTGGCTGTACAACTATACTGGTACAGGCATCAGAGACCCCTCACTGAACAATAAGTTTGCAGAAAAACTGAAGCAGTAATGCTCCTCTACTGACAACAGCACTGTGGAAATTGCAACAAAGAATCTCAACCATATCCTAGACAGTATCTACAGATCTTCATGTATCTTCTTGTTATAGACTGCAATATCTTGTATAGGAGAAATATAGAAAATAGAAATAAGGAATATTTTGTTTTTGGCATTTTTAGCTGGCGCCTCTTTTTCCTATATTTGTGATTGAGGCTGTCTATTTATTTCTCTTAATCTTCTCTATTGTAAACCAATACCAATATTTACTCTATTAATAAATCTGGGTGGGAGGGAGCTTTTCTGGGAGTCTAGTGTCTTTTGTGTTATTTTTTTCAACATGGTATCAGAGCAGAAAATGAATTGACAATACCAGTTTGCTGATGGCTATGCCGAAGGTGAACTAGGTATTTCGGTCCATTCTATTCTGCTGTGTGCGATCATCTCTGGGATTGTATCAGTTTGTTTTACAACTCTCACCTTGCTACTTATTTCGTGTGCTCCATTATTCCCTACATCTTCTGATAAAACAGTTTTTTTTTTCTTTCTATGACTAATTCTAATAATTCTCAAGGTCCTCTCACAAATCTAGTGCTTGATGGTACAAATTACATTCAATGGGCCCGTGCAGTCAAAGTTGGACTGGGTGGCCGTTCAAAACTTGAGCACATCACTGGTCTTGTTGAAAAGCCTGATGGCACAACCACAACCGAAATTAATAAGAATAAAGATTGGATAGCTAGGGACTTGTGTGTTATGTCTTGGATATTCAATACTATGGAACCCAAAATTTATGGGATCTTTGCTTTCTCAAATACTGCAAAAGAATTATGGGATTCCCTTTTTGAGATGTACGGTAATTCTAACAACTCATCTCGAGTTTTTGAAATACAGCAAAACATATCCTCTCTTACACAGGGACATGATCAAACATTCTTAGAACACTTTGGAACCTTCAAGCAACAGTGGGAGGAACTGCGCCAATATCGGCCTGTCATGGCAACTGTACAAGAGTTCATAAAACGGGAAGAACAAGATCAAATCTTCTACCTCCTCGCTGGGTTGTCATCCGAATTTGAGGAGGTTCGAAGGGACATCCTTATGCGTCCTGAGTTGCCACCCATCAACACGATATGCTCCATTATTCAAAGTGAAGAAACAAGGAAAAGAGTAATGGGCAAAGGCCTCAAGGTAAATAATCCTTCTCCAAATTCTGAAAATTATGCTCACCTCACTTCTTTTAAATCTGATGACCACAGCAAATGGAAAGGAAAAGAAAAAAAAGGGTCCAAGTACTACTGTGACCATTGCAACCGCAGCGGGCATACCAGAGCTAGGTGCTTCATACTTCATCCTCACCTTAAAGGAGCAAGGAATAGAGCTAATGAGGTCCACTTGGCAGTTCAACCTCAAAACTCTGAAACCGGCAATGTTCAAGAGAAGCTTGAGCAACTTTCCAAGCAAATGGAATTTCTAATGAAGAGGTGCACTGCTGCCCCTGATTCTCTCCCAACTGGTCTGAAGGGTGAAACTACAAATTTGGTGCAGCATAATGGTAATCAGTTAGCTCTCTCTGTTTTTCGTTCAAAAATTATTGTTGATTCTGGGGCCACTGATAATATGTTCTCTTCTAGAGAATTGCTTACTGAAACTCACATTGAAAATGTAAATCCCCACATCACTGTTGCTAACGGGTCTAGCGTAACTGCTAATGGGTCGGGTAAAACCCGAATTTTTTCAAAGGATTTAGATGCCATAATTGTTCCTGACTTAAAGGCTAATCTCTTATCTGTTGGTAAATGCACAAATCGATGGAATTGTAATGTTATATTTACTCCACAGAAAGTAATATTTCAGGATCGAGCTACAGGGAAGAAGATTGGTGAAGGTAGCCTAACTGATGGATTATATGTGATTTACCCAGAACATTCTGCCTTTTCTACAATTAAGTCAACAGTATATTCTTCGCATCTTTGGCACAAGCGCATGGGACACCCATCAGAAAAAGTTTTGCAGCATTTGAAGCTTCCTTTAATTTCTTATTTTACTAGTTGTGATTCTTGTAGATTTGCTAAGCAACACAAATTGCCTTTTTCAAGACATTTATCTAGATCTGATGAATTATTTGGGTTAATTCACTCTGATGTTTGGGGTAATGCACCTGTTGATTCAACAGATGGTTTTAAGTATTTTGTTACATTTATTGATGATAAATCACGTGCAACTTGGCTATATTTACTCAAGTCTAAAAAGGAAGTTTGTGTTACGTTTCAAGTGTTTTGCAAAATGGTTGAAAACCAGTTTAATACCACTGTTAAAATGCTAAGAACTAATAATGGCACATAATATATGAATCATGAGTTTCAGACTTTTTTGCGAAATAAGGGCATTCTTCATCAAACATCTTGTGTAGGAATACCTGAACAAAACGGAGTAGCAGAAAGGAAAAATCGACATTTATTGGAAGTAACTCGTGCCTTATTATTTTCTGCTAACCTTCCTAAAGTTTTTTGGTCAGATGCTCTTCTCACTGGGTGCTATTTAATTAATCGACTGCCTAGTCGTATTCTTGAATTCAAAAGTCCAATGGAGTGTTTGCATAACAGAGAGATTAATCTTTCTCATTTGCGTGTTTTTGGTTGTATCTGTTTTGTACACTCACAAAATGCAGGGAAACTTGATTCCCATGCCAAGAAATGCATTTTCATAGGGTACTCAGCTACTCAGAAAGGTTTCAAGTGTTTCGATCCAGTTCTTAACCGTGTATTTGTGTCTCGAAATGTGGTTTTTGAGGAAGGGCAGATGTTTTACTCGGTAGAAACTCAGGGGGAGAATAACACATATAAGTTTCTACATTTGGAAGCACCTGAGCCTGACACAGCTGTGCCTAGCGAAGCAAGAGTGCCCGGGCCTAGTGAAGGGCTCAATCATACTGAGCCTGATACTCTAGTTGAGCTGTCCAGTCAGTCGACTGAGTCAAGAAGCCCAAGCAATGAACCGGAAGAAACAGTCAGAAACATGGCTGAAGTGCCACCAGTCCGAAGATCGACCCGGGTCACCCATCCACCTGCTAGGTTAAATGACTTTGTGACGTATCATGCTGCGCAGTATCCTATCCAGGATCTTGTAAGGTACGATAAAATATCTGGAAATTACTGGTCTTTTCTTTGTGAAATTGAAAATCACCCAGATCCAACCAACTTTGATGAAGCAAAAAAACACAATGTGTGGATTAAAGCTATGGATGATGAACTAAAAGCACTTGATAAAAATCAAACATGGGAATTGGTTAAGTTACCTGTTGGGAAGAAGCCCGTAGGGTGTCGCTGGATTTATAAGACTAAATATAAAAGTGATGGGACGGTTGAACGTTACAAAGCCAGATTAGTTGCCAAAGGTTATACCCAAACCTATGGCATAGATTACACAGAAACTTTTGCTCCTGTGGCAAAAATGAACACTGTCAGAACCCTCATGTCAGTTGCAACTAATTGCAATTGGCCATTGTACCAAATGGATGTGAGAAATGCTTTTCTCCACGGAGAACTTGAAGAAGAAGTGTATATGGAACTACCCTCCGGTGTAACTGTACCTAGTAAAGACAAACTGGTATGTCGATTAAAGAAGGCAATATATGGGTTAAAACAGTCTCCAAGGGCATGGTATGGAAAATTGAGCTCTGCACTCGGTAAAATCGGTTTCAAACGAAGCAATGCTGATTCATCCTTGTTCACTCATGTTACTAGCAAAGGTATGGTTGTTATCTTAATTTACGTTGATGATCTTGTTATCACAGGGAGTGACCTGGAAGGCATAGATAAACTCAAAGCTCACTTAAGAACAGAATTTGACATAAAAGACTTGGGGGATTTGAAATATTTTCTGGGAATTGAAATCACTCGCTCTCATAAAGGTTTGTTTCTATCTCAACGAAAATATGTCTTGGATTTGCTAAAAGAAACTGGTAAACTAGGTGCTAAACCAGCCAATGTACCTATGGATTACAATCACAAAGCTGTTCAAAATGATGAGCCTCTTGAAAATATTGGTGTGTTTCAACGTCTAGTTGGAAAATTAATTTATCTTACTATTACTAGACCTGACATATCTTATGCTGTGAGCTATGTAAGTCAGTTTATGTAGAAACCTATGAAGAGTCACATGGAGTTGATCCACCAGATTTTGACGTATTTGAAAGGTTGTCCTGGAAGAGGAATTCTGATGAAATGTCATGGTCATGTGGACATTATGGGATATTCTGATGCTGATTGGGCAGGTAGTCCTGTTGACAGAAGATCTACTTCAGGTTTTTGCATGTTTGTGGGTGGAAATTTGGTCACTTGGAAAAGTAAGAAACAGTCAGTAGTAGCTAGATCGAGTGCTAAAGCTGAATACCGAGCTATGGCTGCTGCCACTAGTGAAATAATCTGGTTAAGGTTATTATTACAAGAACTAGGTCTGTTACAAAAACATAAACCCACAAAGTTATTCTGTGATAATCAAGCTGCCATTCACATTGCTTCTAATCCCGTGTTTCATGAAAGGACAAAGCATATCGAAGTTGATTGCCATTTTGTGAGAGAAAAAGTGTTGGACAACACCATTGAGACTCCGTTTGTTCACAGCCATAATCAACTTGCTGACGTTTTTACTAAGGCTTTATCTAAAGGAATGTTTCAAGAGATCATGAGCAAGTTGACCTCCAACGAATTGTATGGTCCAACTTGAGGGGGAGTGTGGAAATTGCAACAGAGAATCTCAACCATATCCTAGACAGTATCTACAGATCTTCATGTATCTTCTTGTTATAGACTGCAATATCTTGTATAGGAGAAATATAGAAAATAGAAATAAGGAATATTTTGTTTTTGGCATTTTTAGCTGGCGCCTCTTTTTCCTATATTTGTGATTGAGGCTGTCTATTTATTTCTCTTAATCTTCTCTATTGTAAACCAATACCAATATTTATTGTATTAATAAATCTGGGTGGGAGGGAGCTTTTCTGGGAGTCTAGTGTCTTTTGTGTTATTTTTTTCAACAAGCACTAGAGTTCCTATGGATCCTGACAACACTCTGAAATTTGGCTTGGGCTACTTCAAATCAGTGCTGAATAAAGAAGTGCTGTTCAATAGTGATGAAGCACTGCTTCACAATAAGGCAACAAGGGCTTACGTGGCTGAACAAGCTAGTGCCATGTCATCGCAGAAATTCTTTGATGATTTCGCACAGTCGATGGTCAACATGGGAAGGGCGAATGTTCTCACGGGAACCAGCAGGGTGATCAGATCTGTCTGTGGAGCGTATTACTAGACTTACATAATGGTTTAATTTAATTGGGAGGAAATATTCAATAAGAACAATTATTCATTTTTATATCTTGTTCTGAGTTGGGAGCCCATTTAATTAGAGGCTCAGAAACAGACTACGCACTGGGCCTTGTTTTGTGCTATGATCACTTAAATTAGTTTTGATTAATGCATGGATGGTTTAAGTTTGTCTTGCTTTAATTCGCCAACCAACCAGACATGAAAGATCAATTCAGAAAGGAAGCTCATATACTATTATTATTGTTGCTATCATTGTTGTTATTAATTATTTTGACTGGTAAACTTTCAGTCTACTTAATTAAGCTTTGGATGTATGTTCTGTTAAATAAATTCTTAAATAATATATCATTAGTTAGTAAAAGCTAGCACACATAAATTTGAAGTCGAACATTTACAAAGAGAGAAGCTGATTTTTAATTTCATTCTTTGGATTATTTGAGCAAAAAATTCATTTCATAATTCAATAAATTGGACAATAATCACAAAATCTGTCCACTTAAATTAGAAATTAACATACAATAGCTGATGTCTGTTACAGATCTGGTGATGTCTGCACTTCTAGAAATGAATAAAGATAATTTTGATTTATAAATATTTGATTGGATCCCTTATATTAACGAGATGAATTCATTGATGAGAAGAAAAATATCATCCATATTTTCATCAAATTTACAGAAGTTGTCATCAAAATTAGTTGATTATGCACCCAAATTGCAAATATATAACTGAATGTAAACAATTAGCATAGCATGGAGTTCGGTTCTAAAGCTCTTATTATTTTAGGATGCATGGATAGGTGGAATTATTTACAAAGACAGTGATGTAAGAACCAGAGGAGGATCAAATTTATTGTGGAAGCACCAAAAAGGCCCCTAAAGTTGTGGCAGATGTTTTTTTTTTCTGTTGAACACTAAAAGCGGTCTGGTCTCTGATTGTTTTTTTTTTTCCCCTGTTGAACACTGGAATGGATGAAGAAAAGATGCACCAGATATTGATATTATAGTAGCTAGGATGGTGTTCATCCTTAGATATTGCTTTTGAATGCTAACCTCTCTTAGAAATTATTTTATCTTCGAATTATCTCTCTCTGTTTGTTTTTCTTTGAAATATTGACGGGGCTGTCAAGGATTATATGAATTGATATACCTCTCTCGTTACTTTTTTTCTTTTTGCTGACCCGTGGAGGTGGAAAATTGGCTTGTTGGGGTCAGGTACTGGTCATGCATATCAAATTAAGCTCAGGTCATGTCAGGCTTGGTTGCAAATTTAATTCTGTTCTTGTTTGGGGTGGTCAATTTCAGGTCAAATATGAATCTTTGAACCAATGAATCTTTATATGTTAGATGGGTGGCATTTATGTATCTTTACATTGTTTTTTATGTGAATATAATTTTTGCTTTATTTGATTGTTATCCAAAACAATCACTCTAATGCATAGAGAATCTACATGCTACATGTTGTTAACCTCAGAAATGAACGAAGTATTGAAAAAAAAAAAACGAAACCAACAAACTAAAATAGGTGAATTAACAGAACTAACAGCGGGGGTGAAAAGAAAATTTCTGGGTCAAAACAGTGAAAGTAGAGGGAAGGAAAGAAGAGTTAAATGTGGGTCCCACAAGAATATTTTGTCAAGACATTTAAAGGGGTATTTTGTTTGTTATTTTTGAGAAGTGAGATATTTTATAAAATTTCTCTCTTCTACCATTGCTTGGGAGTTGGGACCAAGTTGGATTACCTTGTTTGTACGTACACTGGATGAAAGAGGCATGCATGGCACTAACGGTGCTTATATAGTGGCAAAGGGAAGCTTAGGTTGTAATTGACAGGGTTGCCATAATTACTCCAGCTTTTTTCCTGTTTTTTGATTAGTTTAATGACATATGGAATGATTGGTGAGGTGGTACCTAAGAGGAATGTTTCAACCATGTTCATCTTAATTAAGAGGAATGTTTCAACCGGTTTTGACCCCAAAGAATGATTGTTTTCTTGTTGCCATAATAATATATATGAAACAATTCTATATTTCTTGCGGAATTCAAAATTTTGGTAGGTATACAAAATCCAAAATGATATAGAATGTGAGATAAATTACCTGAAACAAATTTATTTTAACTTTGTAAATAAGTTTGCTGTCTTCAACACATACAAAGAAAAATCAGGGGCAGAGCTTCATTGTGCTAGAGGAGGCATTATGGATCGATGTGCATGTTCTTAACATTTATTAAGAAGGAAATATTATTCAGCTCTAATTAGTTTTCAAAGAGCACATCAATTGTATCCAAAAAATATAAATGACTACTTGATCCATAAAATATATAGCTAATTAACCTACCAACAGAGAGAAGGAGAGAGATAAGCCTGCTGGAAAATGAATCCATGCATGTGAAATCATTAGTTAGCTAGGTAACACCGCGTGATGTTTAGTTCACTAATATGAAATTAAACTTGAAGAAGATTAAGTAGTTTGTGATATTTTATGGAACCCCACTCAGTAACGGATGTCCCCATTTTTAATTCTTGAAGGAAAAATAAGGGTCATATTTGATTGATGTTTGTGGTTACAGAGTGTGTATCCACAGTTTGTAAAAATTTACATGCTCCAAACAAAATCAAAGAAAAATGCTAAGCTAAAAATGATTGAAAACTAAAGCTATGTAGCAAACACTAACTAAAACAAAATACAAGAAATAAATGCCAGTGTGTCCTGTTTCTTCTTCCTTTATGGTGTAGTTTTTCTCTTGTATCAGTACTAGTACCAGTAATTCCTTGTACAGCTCCATTCTCTTTTCCTTTTTGTCGTTGCCCTTCCCCTCCATCCTACTGAAAGAATTGAATTTGCCACCATGTTTCATTAATCAATTTCAGGATCTTCTATTGTTTCCCTGAATGACCTTGCGCATATCTCTCTCCAAACTATGAAATTCATGATCAGTAAAAGTGCTCTCTGTCCCTTTGTTAGCAAGCCCGCCTAATTCACCGGCTGCTTTACACAATGGGCACCTGGTTACTAACTTACTATTATGCAGCCTCTCTACTTCAGATTATCATGCGTTAGGATTCTATTTCTTATTGCCATCCATCTAAAGATGATCATTCGTGGTTGTGCTTTTAATTTCTAAATGTGCTTGAGGTTTGAAGCCATCACTGGTTCCCTTGTCATTCCCCTGTATGCCGATTGTACTGAAAATGTCCCTGTACCAGTATGCTTCCACAAAATGTCATCCGGATGTCCCCATTTTATTTTTGTGTACCATGTACTTGTATGTGATTCTTACTATTGAATTGATATTTTAGGGATGTACAAGTAATCTAGTTGATTCGATCAGTTTAACGGATTTGAATCTGATCCACAAAACACAAATAAAACTATTGTTTCATTTGGTAAGACTTAAATTTCAATTAACTTGTCAAATATATATTAGTTACAGATTTTAAAAATATTGGCAGAATCTAACTTAACTCACACCATATTGGCCTACAGAAGTCTACAAAAAAAGAGAAAAAAAAAAAAAAAAAACTAACTAAAAAAACTAACTCGCTTGAGATTATTGAACCTAGATCTCTCAATAATTCTTAGGAGATTTAAATACACTGATTTAGTCAATATAATTCTAAAAATAAATTATGTAGATGTATCTATTTTATTATAGTTACGTTCTTATGAAAGTTCCTACGTAGGTAATATTTAATGTTTGTTCAGTGGTTCTTGCCTTTATTACATTTTGTATGATATTTTAATTCCAAGCTTAAGTAAAAAAATTCTGACTCTGCGTGCCACTTAATACGATTTTGATTACATAACTATTTTATTCAATAATCAATTAATTAGTATTCTATTAACAGTAAGGATCCTAATTAATTAAAGTATATAGATGCATGAGGTGGCATTATGCAGCAATGACCAGACGTTGATGATACAAGTAGATAATGTCAAACATTAGCCTTTGGTTTAGTGGCAAAGCCAATACCTCCATATAAGAGGTCGCAAGTTTGAAACTCGGATAGTAGATTCTTAATTTGTGGATATATAATAGTTGGATGACTTGATCTTCAACTTTACTAAAAATATGTACAAACGTAATGCCGCATAGGTTATGTATTAGAAAGACTATTTAACTGAGATATTATGCTCATAATCCAACTTATTGTAACGGTTGTTACCTATATTAAGGGTTGTTGAATGATACCTGCACCGCCAATACAAAACAGAACATGTTCAGCCATGTCACAAGGGTGCAAAGACATGCCAATACTTTAATGCTAATTAAGTGTTTACCAAGTCTATAATATTTATACAAGTGTTAGTTTCCAACCGCCAGTTTGACATACCTATTATATTTAATTTAACGTACGGTTTTAGATCAATCCTTCCACCCGGAGTGTGTGTGTGTGTTGTATTTCAGTCCAACATTGAATTTTTGCGATGTAAATCCAACTTTATCTGGCAAATGCATCACAAATATTTTCATCAAATTTCTCTCCACTAAACTTAAAGGATGCTAGATTTCCTTGTAATCATCAAATTGATGAAATCTGTGAAATTTAGTACACAATACACATATTCAAATTTTATAGGCCTGAGTTGGCTGTTATACTGATTTGATTTACAGAGCAGCATCACTTGTTGCTGGAAACAACAGAGGTATATATATTCATTTCTTTTTGTTTTATTTGAGGGTCTTTTTTTCTCAACTAAGAAAAATAAATTGACAGCATTACAAAAAAGTGAAGATTTATTTTTAAAATTAATTACATTAAAGCTGAGTTAACAACTTAACATTCAACAATACCATGGGTCTGCTTTTTCCTTCACAAATTTATCAGTTTCCCTACAATTCAACACCTTGCAACTTGCAATGAACACTATGAATATCAATAATTAATCCAATCCCAACCGACCAATTTTCTACAAAAGAAAATAAATTAATAAAAATAAAACAGATCCATAGGAAAAAAATAAAGATAACCATTAACGATCAGTTAATAATAGAGCATGTCTTTCTGATTTCACCCTGGTTTCTGGTAAGCACACCAACATTTCCCATCTTGATCATCGACTCGGCAAAATCTTGGAAGAATTCAGCCTCGTATCCATTGGCATGCTTCAGGACATAGTCTCTGGTAAACTTGTCTGTCAGTAGAGCCCAGTCAGAATGGAAGGCGGATCTTCTTTTAGCCACTTGTTTGAAATAACTCAGATCGAATGTCTTGTAACTGCCAGGATCCATCTCAATGAGTGTCGTGGTATCTGTTGGGCTACATTTCGATCTCAGTTTGGCTATGTAGTGTGGGTCCAGGAATGGGTCGACATCATTCAAGTTGTTTTGGCCGGTGAAATTGTACAAACGATCTTTGATGGCTGAACAGTGTGCTGTTCCAATTGTGTGGCCAGCTAAATATAGAGATAAAATTAATTAAGTACCCTCTGTTAGAATTATACATTAGAAATGTAGTTTTTAAAAAATATGTCATTAATTGAGCATGTAGAAGGTTGTCATAGGTGTGGATTTGGGCAGAGATTTGTATGACTGCATTTAATGGGTTTGCTTTCAAAATGGATCGCATCCTTCAAAGTCTAGTGATGTACAAAACAAATGATTGATCCAAGAATAATTTTCATATTGAAAAATGTAGGAATAATTTATTTATTACCGGAAAGAACAACAAGGTCCTTGAGATCAAGGCCCTTGACAGCAAACATCTGAATCAATTGAGTGAGATTTGCTGTAGGTGGTGGAAGCTGCTTGGTCTCATTTGCTATTGACATCCTTCCATCTCTCCTTCCTAGTACTACCGGCCATGTGGGCCCCTTGCTCTGAAACAAGTAAATTCCATTTTCAGTCATCTTAAAAGCATATTTATTATACTGCACTACCTAACTAATAACTTAGAAAAATGTTTCCATTTTGTCAATGACGTCACAAGTGCATAAAACAAAATTTAAACAGAAATAGGTAATTAGAAAGGCACTTACCAACCAGACAGAATCCCGGGCCATCAATGCGAGAACATCAGCACAGGAGACTGTGTTAGGGCAGGCCTTTTCCAACTTAGCTTTCACCCTCTCAACTGAACCAAATCCCCGAAGGCTGACATTAGGAGGTGCAGCTTTCTCTGCTTCATTGTCTTTGGTTGAGTCCAATAGAACAGAGCCATCGCAACCCTATGTCAGATGCATATTTAATGATTAATTTAGTCTTTATTTATTTAATATTTATAATGCAAGACAGTTGCGTCATTACTATAAGCGTTGCCTCAGCCACTTTCCGGACATGATAAGTGATAACAATGTAATAGCAATGGCTATTGTCCTAGTAGAACTATCAAATAACAAGGTTTTAATAACACCAGGAACAAATAGTATAAGCGGATAAATAAAAGTAAAATGATACCCGAACAAAACAATCGTGGAAATGCAGCCTGAGAAATGGACCAGCAAGACTTGGTGCCACAGAGAGAATTTGGATCATCTCTTTCCGGACAATTTCTGCGGCATTTGGGCATGTCTTGCTATAGTAATCAGTGCTCAATTGGGCACTTGTTGTCCCCAATATAAGAAAAAAGTTTGCCAAAAGAACCAAAAGCAGTGGATAAGCTCTTGATTCCATGTTCAAAAGGATCTGTTGTTTGTACACTGCATGAAAGAGGCAGGGGTACTATGGTGCTTATATAGTGGCAAAGGAAAGCTCAAGTTGTAATTAACTGGGGTTCCATGATTACTTCAGTTTTTCCCTGTCCTAGATTAGTTTAATGATGTATATATAGAATGATTCGTTAGGTGGTATGTAAGAGGAATGTTTCAACCATGCATGTTCATCTTAATTAAAAATATTAAAGAACATTGAGTGCCTGTTTTGGCCCCAGAGAATAATTGTTTCTCTTGCTGCCATAAATATATATGACACAATTCTATATTTCTTGAGGAAGGTCAGAATTTTGTAGATAGAAGACACAAAATGATATATAATGTGATATAAACCTGAAACAACTTTAGTTTAACTTTGTAAATAAGCTTGCTGTCTTCAACATATACATGGAAAAATCAGGGCAGAGCTTTATTGTGCCTAAGGAGGCACTTGCCACCCCCTGCATCAAAATAGTTGCAAAGAAGGCCTATAATTACATGTATTCATTGAAAATGACAAATTTATTAAGAATATAATTCTTGCTAAATCAATTTTGCTGTTTCTAATTCTAGAGATATATTTAGGAATCGAAACCTACTTTAGAAACTTGTTTAATATGGTCAACTAGTTAATAATATAAAGAGGGCATCAACTTCAGCATTATGTATGTACATGTTCTTACCATTATTAAGAAAGAAATATCATTGAGCTCTCATTAAATTTTCTTGTAATTAAGTAGAAAATGTTGAAAGAGCACATCTCAGTCAGAGGAACAGAAATATAGCTAATAACCCTTGTCAGCAAAGAAATAAGCCTAGTGGATGAAGATTGAAGAATCTATGCATGTGAAATAGGTACCGGGTGATGTTTAGTTTACTACTACGAAACGGAACTCTAAGAAGATTAAATAACTTGTGAGGGATCTTCTGTGGCACCCCACCACTAACCAATGTGTGCATATGATAATATACATTGGTGGATCTACACATAGTGACAAATGAATTATTCAAATTTGGTTCGGCGAGATCAAAAATTAATTCGGGTATAATTTGAAAATGATTCAGAATTATCCGAACCAGAGATTTCAATCTTGCAAGAGAGCCAAAAAAACAAAAAACAAAAAAAAAAATATTATGGAAAAAATTCGTGAATAATTCGTAAAATTTGGAAAAGATCGTAAAATTTGCGAATTATTCGGGTTTAATTCGGTCAACCGAATAATTTGACATTCAGTTCGTCATCACAAAAAAAAAAACCAAATTATTCACGAATAATGCACAAATTTTGTGACTATAGATCTACATGCATGCAGATAAGGAATTGGATACCAATATATTTTCATATACTATGCACATATATGTGATTTTTATACTATATATGTAGATATTTTAGGGATGTACAAGCAATCTAGTTGATTCGATTGATCTCTATCAGATGCAAATCTGATCCAGAATACATGAACTTGTACCTAGCTAGTTTCATTAGGTTAGATTTACACGGAAGTATAGCATAGTTCAAGTACTAGCTAGAGACCTAGCTATAGTCTTATAACTGATATATTCTTCTCAAAATCCAATTTGTAACAGTAGTTCCCTTATTATGGGTTGTTGAAGGATGATTGCACCGCCAATAGAAAATCAGAACATGTTCAACAATGTCACAGGAGTGCAAGGACAATGCCAATACTTAAATGCTAATCAAGTGTTTAACAAGTATACAATTTGTATACTAATGTTAGTTCCCAACCACCACCTATTTGACATACATATTATTTAACGTTCGGTTTTACGCCATTCCTTCCACCCTGTGTATTTCACTAGATAAAAACAAATACAAATGGCTGCTTAAGAAAGGGAATGCTCACAAACAATTTCACTGTTGTTAGAAGAATACAATTTTCCTTTAATTTGGTGTGAATTCTTTGAAGTACGCCTTCTGTGACCATATAGTGACAAATAAATTATTCAAGTTCGATCTAGCAAGGTCAAAATTTTTTAATTCAGAAATAATTCAAGTATAATTTGGGAGTGATTCGAAATTATCTAAATAAAAAATCTCAGTCCTGCAAAAGAGCAAAAACAAAAAAACAAAAAAAAATGTCCTAAGAAAAATTCATGACTAATTCGTAAAATTCGAAAAAAATTTATAAAATTCATAAATTATTCGAGTTTAATTTGGTCAAAGTTTGGTCAAGTGAATAATTCAATATTCGATTCGGTATCACAAAAAAAAGAATGAATTATTCGGATTTAATTCGCAAATCTTGTAACTATGTTTATAACAAATTAAAATTTATTTAAAAATGCGAATTTAAAAAAAATCATTAAAATATGTACAACATGCATTTTTTTCCTTTCGTACAGACTCAAGCTACAAAATGAACAACCACTTTGTTATTCATATTGAAAATTAAAGGCCCATCACTTAATGCATGAAGACAAAATATATAGTTGACATGATCATGAGCTTATAATGTGAAAAATCAAAGACGCCGAACAAACATTTTATTTTTGAGGTATATGAACTTATATATTTTTTATATAAATATGTGCATATATATGTACATACTGAAGTACATATATCTTTATTGTATTTAATTATTAGAACAAAGTTGAGCTTATCGAAATGATATATGTGATCAATTAGTGAAAACTAAGAAATGGGACGGCGTATTTGTCAATGAGAGATGTATAACTTAATTACATGACCCGCCCCATGTGATCTCAATCACACTTTTTTTTTTTTTCTGCAATGTACAATTGCTTGACCTTCAATTAACCTTATATTTTCTTCCACCTGTTTCTTGATTGGATATGGGATAAGAAGCCAGCTGCCATGACAGAGAGCCGAAGTTTGGGCTATTTTTGTGCAAACAATTAAGCAAACAAGTTTGAATAAAGAGCAACGATTGTCCAATTATTGTTACTGTTAAATTATTTTATATTACACAATTTACAAGTGATATTATACTTATACTTTTTATTTATCTTCTATTTTTCTTTTTCTACAACAGCTCCATTAATGATTTGTTCTTATTTGTACCAGACAATAATAACTATATATTGCCTCTAATGGCGAATCAAAAATATTGAGATTTGGGGGTCTGGAAAGTATTGATGAACAAAAAAAATAGTATTGACTATAAATTTATTTTATAATAAAAATAAAAAAATATTGATGAACACAAAAGTTACAAAATTTAATAAACAAAATTATATAATTTTAATTTAAAGGTGATTTAGTCCTGTTTCTTACACAGAAATCCGTCACTGATTGACGGCTGTGATTCAGACGCTCCGTTTACGTTTTCTAAAAAATGTTAGCAATTCTATCGTGTAGGTTTTGGTGTGGTGGGTCATCAAGACAGAAGGAGAAGGGGAGTAAATAAAAAGAAGGACACGATATGGTGTACCAGCTGTGATGCGGCGGATCAACCCAAGTCACCTCACCCCACGTGGCGGGTCCCAGAAGCTCTTTTTGAGCTCCGCAACCGTTGGATATTCGTACTGAATAAAAGATTGAGAATTTGAGATCACATTTCCTGACTGAGAAATCTTCACCGTTGACTTCATGCATCGCTTTTTAATTTTTTAAAATGTTTGTCGCACACTTCCTGTAGTAATTTGTGCAGCCTGCCATTTTCAGCAAAGAATAAGATATTCAAAAGTTACCCGCAGCATATTTTATAACATTGAGAACCACAGAGGATCGCCACAATTTATACTTATTTCAGAAACCACAGCTGTCACACCCCACAGCCTCAGGATGTGATAGGGCCCTGCCGTAAACATACAGTTTCATGTATGCTTACAAGGCAAGTACGATATAATTGATAACCAATTCCAAATAAAGAAAAATGATACAAATTCACATAACGGTTCAGATCAAAATATCAGATAGGCCATAGTATACAAAATAGTATCTCATATGGATACAGTCAGAGGACATGACATAGAGAATATATCACAACCAAAAATATATGTACATTTCTAGTCAAATACTAAACAAAACTCAGGTAGAGGTGGCATATACCAACGGCCTAGATCCGACGTGCCTCTCCACTATCAGCTGCACCAGAACCTGAAAAAGTAACCCAAAAGTGGGGTGAGAATAAATTCTCAGTGCGAAATTTGCCACAATGAGTCGCTGGACTTGCAATCTAGTTCCATTTCCAAAAAGAAACCACAACTAAAGCATATCACAATTTTATACCAGTATATAAGAAAAATGCATATACCTGACAACAGATGATCAAATGAAATCAATAATATGGAATTGCCAAATTGAAATTCAAACCAACGCAATATTAGGGCTTAACTCATCTTATTAAAGTTGGTAGCACTTACAGATGTTCAACCGAGCTGGATCATTTATCAAACCCCCATCTGTAGGGTTACTGACACCTACAGATGTTCCACCGAGCTGGACCCTTTATCTGACACCCATCTGTAATGCTTTGGCTTAACCATTTCCTAAATTATGGTTTCAAGTCATATTAAGAAAATTCATTCAACCTCATTCAGAATATTGTAATATCAACTGACCGTCCAAACGCATTATCATGCCGGATAACGCCCCAGAGTCACAGAGACGTTACACAATAGTCATCCATAATCACAACCATAATAAAGTCACTCGCCCCTCACACCAACCGGTACTGGGGACTGTAGAGGGCCAGGTAGGCTAAAGCTTTAGGATCCTGCGATCAAAGTCGGCTAGCAGACTTTGCAAATTCCACATTCACCAACCAGTGGTGACACATTCATAATCACATTCCAATTTATGATGACTTTCAATCTAAGATTAGATCATAATAGATCGACACAATCTGAAAACCATACCAGCATGCAAGTTCATTAGATCACAACAATTCGAGTTTAAATAGATTGGGCTATGCAAATGCAATGCACGATTCAATAAATGCAACAATAAGTATTCAACATGACAATCGAATAACAGTTTAATTCTAAAAATGAAATTTCAGACAAGTCCAGAAACCCCGCACCTGTTTAGGATGATCAAGATTCGCCCTTATGTCTCAGACGTCTCGAGAGATTCCGTAACTTGTTGCTCTACCGGTTCTATTTAAGATATACACATAAATATAATTTAAATATATACGGTAGCTATACGATTAAAGCTAATACAATTAGGGTTCGATTTCCATTTAATTTGCCCTAATTATACAGCAAGAATCATTTCTGGGTATCCTATTGCGACCCACAATGGAACCTGTTACGGCCCGCAACCAACCAGTCTGAAATTCTACTCTGTCTGTTCTCTGTCTTATATCTTGCGGCCCGTAATAATTTCTCTTGCGGCCCGCAATACCATACTCAGGTTCAGAATTTGTTCAGGTTTGTATAATACTAACCTTTTGATTCGAAACCATTCGTTTCCCGCATAACCGAACATGTATTCTTATTTCCTATACCGTTATAACAACATTTACTACCTTTTTTATTATAGAAATCTAAATTAGGTCAACTAACCCTAATTCGTTCGATACTCAATTGGTATTCGGTTTAATTAACAGATCTCTTTTTCTTATCTGTGTCAAGTTTATACGGTTAACTAATCAACGGATCGACAAAATTCACAACTTCTCGAATTCATTACAAAACCCTAATTCCAGAATTTCAAGGTTTTAATCCATTAAACAAGAATCGATAAATTCCACGAGTTATGATTTACTCCATTAAACCCTAATTTCAATTATCAAACCCTAATTCGAGTTTCAAACGAAAATTCGACAAATCGAGAAAATTAGGATTTCAAGAATAATTAAGAGAGTTAGAGATATACCAAATTGAGAGTTTGAAAGGATCGATAACTTGGTTCTGATCTCGAATCTCCGGACGGTTCGATCGATCTCGCGACAATTAAGCATTACCTTTCTCTCTTTCTTTTTTTTTCCTTGCGCACACACACCCACACTCATGTACACCCGAAATAAAATGGTTTCAGAAGAGAAGGAAAAGGGTTTTGATAAGTTTTGGTTCTTTTGTAATTAAGCCCCTCTAATTTGCTAATATTACATAGTTGATGAATTTTGCATATAAACCCTCTTATATATTTTTATTATTTAAATTTTTATTATAGCGTAACAACAGCCACACAGGAATGGAAGTTGATTGGGACTAGGGTATTAATAGTGGGGCGGGTACGAGTACCTCGGGTATACCCGAGACGGGTAAGGGTATAACTCGGGTAAGGGTATAACTCGGGTACGGGTAGGACGAGTATAACGGTATACGGGTACGGGTATGGCAGGTATATTTTTCAAAAACATACCCTATCCGTCCTATACCTGTACTCGTGTACCCTTGACGGGTAAGGCAGGTACGGGTAGGGCGGGTACTGGTATTTTTTTTTGTTGGTCTTTTGGCACTGGGGGGGGGGGGGTGGAATAGAATTTTTGAATTTTGAATTTAGATGAACAGTAGTCAGGTATCGGGTATAGGTACTCGGGTACTAGGGTACGAGTAAACTCGAGTAGGGTATGGTCGGGTATTGGTCCAAAAAAATGGGTCCGGTCTGGTTTTTGCCCATACCCGCGTACCTGAGTACCCGACCCATACTCGGGCTCGGGCACGGGTACCGCGGGCGGCGGATACGGGCGGGTATGGTTGGATATACCCTACCCGGGTATTATTAATCCTCTAATTGAGACCAAGTCCAATAGAGTATACCTTGAGAACTCCCTTGTATTTAAATGTCTCAATGCACCTATGCAATCTACATTTTCATAATGCTTCAATCGGAATCATATCATATCCTCTTGAACTTGACTGGAGCTCCATTCCCTGGGCACAAGAGTCAGGTCGGGGAACATGGCGCCTTTCACAGCAATTCCAGGCCCAATATCAATTTCAGGCCCAACAAGTGTCAACAATTAGTTAGCCCATTTATGGATGCGACTAACACGCTTCTTGATTTTTGTTTTTGCCATTTAGTCTTTCTCAAATTTATATTTTTGGTTCTTCCTTTTTTCGGCCTTTTCACAAAAAAGAGAGGAAGTAACTGGTGTCTGGTGCTATCTTAGAAATATTTATTTTTCAAATTATGTATGCATAGTTCTCTCTCTTCTATGTGAATTTGATAGTTTGAGGTGATAAATTTTTTTTTTGTTTTAATTTCTCTGTTAATACGGCATATAACTATTGATTCTTGATTGTGGCGGTTTAAAATCCGTGAAAAATCAACTGAAATTATAGGTGATAGTTTAAATGCACAAGAGGTGTTTGAGAAATTAACTAACTCAACCCTTTCATAGGTTATTTTCCCGACAAATATACTAGCATTAATTCCACCTATTATGTATAAAAATGATATTTGGAGAACATTTGGAAATTGGCAGGTATATATCGATCTTTGTTAATATTGGACATAGAACGTTTTCCAGCTTTCATATACTTGCAGAAAAATCAACAAGAGGCGCTAGTCGACTTATTTCCGGTAACAAATTTTTATGGCAAGAATCTTTTTGAAAAGCAATTTTTTTATCATTATTGTTACAGTGTTTTTTTCTTTTACTTTCAATTATTGTCGTCGTCTTATTAAAGTTTTGAATATTGTTTCTTCTTCTTTTTGTTCTTCCTCACCGTTTTATCTTTTTTTCTTACTAGAAAAATCACCAATAAAAGTAACTTTCAACCTCACTACACATTCACAATCTCAAATTTATTATCTTTTGAACATGAGAAGAAAAATCCAATCAGCAATTAAAAAAAATGAACAAAAAGAACCCCAATTAATAGTTAACAATAGAACATGTCTTTCTGATCTCACCCTGGCTTCCTGTTAGCACACCAATATCTCCCATCTTAATCATCGACTCAGAAAAGTCTTGGAAGAATTCAGCCTCGAATCCGTTGGCATGCTTCAGGACATAGTCTCTGGTAAACTGGTCTGTCAGTAGAGCCCAGTCAGAGTGGAAGGCAGATCTTCTTTTAGCCACTTGTTTGTAATAACTCAGATCGAACGTCTTGTAACTGCCAGGATCCATCTCAATAAGTGTCGTGGTATCTGTCGGGCTACATTTTGATCTCAGTTTCGCAATGTAGTGCGGGTCCAAGAAGGGATCGACATCGTTCAAGTTGTTTTTGCCAGTGAAATTGTACAAACGGTCTTTGATGCCTGCACAGTGTGCTGTTCCAATTGTGTGGGCACCTAAAATATATACAGAAGTGGAAATACATAAAGAACTTTTGTAAGTAACAGGTGATAAATGGGTTTTTCGTTTGAAATGGATCACCTTTGAAAGTCTCATCCAACAACTGTTCTTTATTGATTTGAGAAAAAAAAAAAAAAAAAGATAATGGATCCAACCACAAATTTTGATGTTGAAAATTTTGAATTATGCATTATTTACCTGAAAGAACAACAAGGTCCTTGAGATCAAGGCCCTTGACAGCAAACATCTGAATCAATTGAGTGAGATTTGCTGTAGGTGGTGGAAGCTGCTTGGTCTCATTTGCTATTGATATCCTGCCATCTCTCCTTCCTAGCGAGACTGGCCATGTGGGCCCCTTGCTCTGAAAGATATTAAATTCAATATCAGATCCTCTATATTTTCTTCCCATATACATGGGGTAAATATTTCATAATCAAACTTCCTTCCCTATATATGCATTCATAAAGGTTGCAATTCAAATTGTTTAATCTTCTCAAAGATTGTCGACATTGATAGCCCGCTACAGTTTTAAAGGGTATTGTCTCTTGTAAAACAATTTGAATTCTTCAAAACTTATTTATTTTCACTTTATAGCTTTGACCTCTTAAACAATTTGGTTGATAAAATTTAAATGCTGGCCCTGTTTTTCCGTTGATTCATTGAAGCTTAAATTTTCTTAAAAACTTATTTTATTGTTAGATATTGAAGTTGTGTAAATTTCATATTATATAACATTGATTCCTATACTTGCATGAGGGAACAACGCACGCTTTGTTTATTCTTTTCATTATTTGTGTAATTTTGTGGCTAATGGATACAATTCACATAACACGTTTGCACACTTTGTTTTTTACCTTTATTATATCTTTCTTTTATTTTTTATTATATATTTTCATATTTATGTTTTAATGAAATTATCATTGTAAGCCAATTACCTACCACTTCAAAAAATTATTATAGAAGTATTGTATGAACATATTCTACATTTTAGTCTTCACCCAAGATATATTGTAGTAATTTATGGTTTAAATTTTAAATAGAAGTAAATGAAAATTAACTGACAAGATTGCTGAAGATTACAGCTTCCGCTAAAGAAACCAGTATTTGTCATAGTCTAAATTGAGACCCCATTGTTGCAAACTGCTAATTGTTATTAATATAGTGCTTGTAATAGGTATGAAATTAATTAATTTAAGAAACCCACTTACCAACCAGACAGAATCCCGTGCCATCAGTGCGAGGACATCAGCGCAAGAGACTGTGTTTGGGCATGCCTTCTCCAACTTAGCTTTCACCCTTTCAACTGAACCGAATCCTCGAAGGCTAAGGTTCGGTTTTGCATCTTTCTCTGCTGTATTTCCAGATGTTGCATTCAGCAAAACAGAACCATCACAACCCTATACCACAAAAAAATGACTTCAATTTCAATTGTGTTTTTGTAGGTATACTATGGTTAAACATGTTGCTGTTCTTTTTTAGTAAAACATGATGAAAGCAAAAAGACATCAATGTAATAGCATCATAGTAATGACAGCAACAACATCGCACCGAAACAAATAATAAACAAGTAATGATCATGAAGACGATAGCATACCCTAACAAAACAATCATGGAAATGCAGCCTGAGAAATGGACCAGCAAGACTTGGTGCAACAGAGAGTATTTGGATCATCTCTTTTTGCACAATTTCTTCGGCATTGGGACATGTTTTGCTATAGTAATCAACACTCAACTGTGCGCTTGTCGACCCCAAAACAAGAAGCAAAGTGGCCAATGGAACCAGGAGCACTTTAAGATCTATTGATACCATTTTGAGAGGTATGGTATGATCAGTTGTTGTATGCTAGAACCAGACTACCTCTTCTTGTTACTTGTGTTGAGATGATCACTAGAGGTAGGCTAATGGTTCTTATATAGTAGCCATGAAAGCATAAGTTGTTAATTGGTGGGCCTTCTCATCATGATAGTAAATTTATTTTAATTAATGTATATAGTACAGCAAAGTCTGTGAGGTGGAATGTTCGAAACATGTTTATCTTTGTTTAAAAAAATAAAAAAAGAACAACGAGATTGATATTAGCTCTTTTTGACAACATAAGAAAAAAAAAAGTTCAAGCTTCATGTAACTTGAAGGAAAAATATTTTAACTTTTCTTTGAAGTTATATATCTGAGAAAACATTTCTTTGAAGTGTCCTGAATATAATATGAGTATATTAAATGGAAAAAAAAAATAATTTTCATGAAGAGAAGGTAATAAAAGCTATTATTAGAAACATATATTGTGTGTGTGTGTGTGTGTGTGTGTATAAGATATAACATGTATCAAATTCTTTTACATAACTAATTAATTATCATTCATGCAAAAACAATTGATAGTAATTGCAAAGAAGAATACTTGCATGTGCACGGATAAGTAATTAGGTAAACGCGTGATGTTTAGTTATATATATTGACAACCACTACCAAAAAAGAACCTCAAAGAAGATTAATTAATTAGGTTTTCTTTGAACATATATTCCTTATTCGCTAACAATATCAAGCCATATGTATGACACATTTCACAACAATATATTGTATTAATGGATTATTCATATCTTGTTCCATTCAAGCATGATATATATATATATATATATATATATATATATATATATATATATATATAATGATAAGTTTGGCTAGCGTGCTATCAATAATATAAGACGTCTCGTGCTTTCTACTCGAAAACTTATCGGATAGACTTCACACAATGAATCAAAACCATTGAAACCGATTTATTCATAAGTCATGTGTTTACCTATAAATTTTTTTAATTTTCGAATTCATGTAGAATAAAATCAAACGGTCAAAAAATAGAGATTTACAAGTTAAATCTATTGCATTTATTTTTCATCATTTTATGAACTCTTGATTATGTACTAGATAAGTTCGGACAATAAAGATTGGTTTCACTAATTTATATTGTCATTTGCAGCTTATTCAATAGATTTTCTATACAATAACATGGTATATCGCTAATAGCTAGCTAGAACGCCAGCCAAACTTCTAATCAATTACATGATTACTCTACTAGACGACAATGTATACCAACTTCTAATTAATTACAGAACTGCATACATAAAGCGCCACATAGTTTTTTGTAACAGAAGAACCAAACCTAACTGAGATATAGTATACTATTTGTAGCTGTTTTTAGCATGAAATATCAGAATTTAAATTGAACTATATATATGATCACTAATGTCTTAGTCCGTAATTAAAAAAAATCCTATATATATCCATGTACTGGATGCTTAGCATTAGTAGTAATTAAGTAATTAATTAATAACTGCCAAGCTTGATTATTCTCATTGGGCTTTTGACATGCATGTGTATTTTCTAATAGATTAATTATTTGATTCTGCGAAGGAGTGTTTAAGAAAATATGTTGATTATATGGTGCTTTTAACATATATATATATGTTGAATGAGGTAATTATATTTAACCTCCAAAATGTTTAGCTGAATAATAGTGAATGATAACGCCTATATGCAGTACATACGGTTAGTTAAATGTAACATATTAGCGAAATCTCTACATATATAGTTTTCATACAAAATAACAATCATGTCATGAATTTTCATGAGCTAGCCTTCTATAAATACCAATAAATAAACAAAGAACACAGCTATCTGTTACGTTACATCAAACTGTTATTTGGGATCCTGACAGGTAGAACTGATATATCTCTGTTATATTAGTGTATCTTTTATAGAAAGCAGGCCTATGTAATTATATACCATGGATTCCTGTGCAAAATTGCAGGAAGTATGGATAATTTACAGAGGTATAATAGGTAGTTAGGCTAATATGACATTGGTGTTATTTGAAAATAAATAATACCACATTTTAAATCCTTGGATCTGCTTTAAGATTCGTACACAATAAAGTGCTTGAACAGTAAAAACGGATATTACGAATCTTAAAGCAGATCTAAGGGTTTAAAATGTGGTGTTATTTATTTTCAAATAACACCAATGTCATATTAGCCTAACTCTATAATAGGAGTAGAGAGAATCTATGGGAAAATATATTACAGATTTTATTATATAAACTTTTAGAGTTTTGAAAAATAATTTATTTACTTCCAAAATTCACTTGACTATACATAGATTTCTTTTAATAAAAATTAAATATATTTTATCAGTAAATATTTACATAGTATTATTTCAAAGGTGAAGTTAAAAAATAAATTCTGATTTTTTAAAAAGCCGGAAACAAATCAATCAAAAATTGATGTGCAGGAGCTAGCTAGCTAGCTAGCAAGTTTCTATTTAAATTTTATTAATTAGTTTGGTAGGATGGGTCAAGCAAAGCTTATTCATCATTCACTAAACCATAAATAAGTTAAATAAATTGAGGTAATATGAATCATAAATGATTAATATGTAAACCCCTAAGTCCTAGTTGTAATAATGCGGCTAACAGTTCAATGCCAAATCTATATGGGTTACATGACCTGTGCCATGTGACTCCAATCAAACATATCAGTATGCTAACTTCCTTTTTCTTTTATATTTTTGTTTTCCCAATTTAATCTTGGATATGTATAAATTGTCGTTACCAACCAAGTCAAACAAATGCAACATTTGAGCCATTATTTCTGAAAGAAGCAATTTTATACAGCCACATCGCTACACCAAATTCCCAATAAATATAATAGATATTATTGGTGCAATGAGTGGTGCTTAAGCAAGTCAACTTCTAACAGCTTATGCTTCTGTGTTACTGTGTACAACTGTCCTCTTATTAAACTTTTTTTCTTATTCTTATTTATTATAATTTTTATTGTTATTCTGTACTTAAAAAATGTTTCGAGGCCAAGATCCAATTTCTTAGCCTAAAAAATTAAACATATAACGGCAATATAAATTAGGGTTCTAAAAATACGCTATAGCGTTTTTGGACCACAAAAAGCTATAGCACTATAGCAGCGCAATATGACAATAACGTCATTTTTTAGTCATTCTGCTGTGACGTGATAAACACTATTTAAATCTTTGCTTTTAGAGTAAGGCTAATTAAGGTGCTATGGGTTGCATAGCAACCTATGGTGCTACGACTCAATATTCGAGTTTTTAAAATACAAACGGTCGATTCAAACCGTTCATCTTATTCTCCATATTAATATGTGTTTGGAGACCAAATTTTATATTGTTTGAAAATTTTTTACTATTTTTTTAGATAGGTAGAAAATCAAATATCTGAATGGTGCAGAATTTTTTAGATCAACTGATTTTCTACCTATCTAAACAAGTAAATTTTTCAAAAAATGTAAAATTTGGTCTCCAAACACATTAATATGGAGAACAAGATGAATAGTTTGGACGACTGTTTGGATTTTAAAAACTCAAATATTGAGTCGTAGCACCATATAAGTCTTTATGCAACCCATAGCACCTTAGTCTTACCCTAGGTTTTAATATACAATCAATTAATGATTTACTGTAGTAACCTAATTTTACATAACTACAAATATTAACATATTGTGAGGCCAGCAGAAAACACTGCTTGAAAAGCGAAACACGTTAAGACGTACTTATCAACTTATGCATAAAAAACCAAATATTTTATTAACAAGATCTGTGTGTGTATGGGTGGCTGGGTGGGTGAAGTGTTGTGATTTTGTGGGTTGATGTATAGATAGCTTGAATTCTTAAGTTACGTCTGACTGAGGCAACAATCACTATATATATACATATTTTAAATTTTTTAGCATGACAAAAACCATATAATTATAAATAGAAACAAAATTGATAGATATGCATTGCCAACAAGATAATCAAAACTCAAATGAATATGGAGTTAGGTTTTGTCCAAATGGTTTCGGACAAATTTATTTTTGAAGGTTGAAGGCTTAGCCTTTAACGTTTTTGTATTAATAGAATAAAAAGTTTATTTACATCTCATGCTACCACCAATTTAATTTACATTAATCATAAATTAACCTAGTTATCTCCTCTTCCTAACATCCCTCCATCCATCTTACAACTTCTGCCATCGTGTCATTGATGAGGAGCCCGACCGGTTTTTGCTCGTCCGAGAAAATGTGTATGTCCGATCCACAGCCAAATGATCCACACTGTCTGATCTGTGTTAAAATCATGCGAACAATTCAAAACTAAATTTAAGTGGTCGATCTCGTGAACCATCCGTGCGAATATTGACACTGATAGGATGATTTAGACCTGACTTAATTTAAATATGATTTTTTTAAAAACCCTTGGAAGAAAACCCCCACCCAAAAAAATATATGAACGACCGTGAATTAGGTCACTTGACGAAAGAATACTAGGTACTATATATCCCTAACTAGTTTCAAGTTAAAATCGGTTACATTGACTTCATTATTTGTCTTGTTCTTTTTATCCAAGTAACAAATAGACAAGAGGTTTGGTGCCGTAGTGGTTTGAGACTTGTTCAAAAGGCTTTAGAGATGGGCACATGGGCCAGCGTATAGTTCAAGAGAAATTATAAGCGATGTACAAAAAAAAATCTAACTAATATACGTACCAACTAATGATCTCTACATTACATGCATGCATGTCAAGGAACAGGTTTGCTTTCATAATTAGAAAATGTTAATGAAACATGGGAATTAGTTGGCCACTTGGCTTTGAAATAGGAATATATCATTTTATTGTCATTTGACAACAAAAATGACACCTTTTATATGTTATCATGTTAACACCTGCTCATCTTTAATTAAACATAGCCATACACCAAGTTAAAATAAGTACTTAATTTGAACACAACTTTGTCTATGCATGCCAACCGTTACGTTAGTTTCACCTACGTATGTGTAATTAATTACATTGGCCAAATACATATTCAGACAAGCATGCACACAAGAGAATATATGGGTACATGTTCTTTTCTAGATTTTTAAGCCTAGATAATATATATTAGTGCATTAAAGTTTATTGATTTAAAAAAAATAAGTATCTTTGAAGACATTAAGAATTATGTGATATATATATTTGATATATGTATACGTCCTCACTGAAATATATAATAAGAACAATTAAATTAAGTAGAATTTGAAATTACAATTATCTGTGCGTATTATATACCAATAGTTGTTTTAGAAAATACCATATAATTAAGGGAAAAATATCAAAATGCCACTCCAAAACCTTCAAATTGTCAAAATGTCACCCTAAACTTTGAAATTGTAAAAATGCCACTCTAAACTTTATTAATTCCTAATTTGCCATTTATACTCAATTCTTATACTGTTTTTTTATTAAAAATTAACTGAAAACACTGTTTTTGAAATAGTATTTCAGAATTGCACAACCCGGTACAGAAATACGTATTTCAAAACAATATTTTTTAGTTAATTTTTAATAAAAATAGTATAAGAATTGAGTATAAATGTCAAAATTAGGAATTAATAAAGTTTAGAGTGGCATTTTGACAATTTTAAAATTTAGAGTGGCATTTTGACAATTTGAAAGTTTTGGAGTTGCATTTTGATAATTTTTCCTATAATTAATATAACATTAAACAAATCTAACACCGCAACCCTCAATTTATACAAAAAAAAAAAAATTAAATAATTAAGCCTGAGACTATCGGGCCGGGTTTGAATTTGGGCCGGATGAAACCATGAATATTTCGATTAGACTAAAGGTAAATTGAAAATTAGGCCTCCTGCAATAGACCCAGGAATTATTATTATTATTATTATTATTATTATTATCTTTTTTCGTTTTATCTGTGGGCCGGAATTTCAGGTTGTTCTTCCCATAGTCCCAGTATTAATGCTTTATCTCATCCGACAGAAGTCTTGTAGCTGCATGCTCCACAGCAGGATCCACATAATATGGAACTAATAGGAAAATGAATAAATGTACCTTTTTTTTTTAAGATCTTCATAAAAGGTTGCTTTTTATATCTACTTCAAACTGCATGTGACTTGACTTTAAATTATGTTATGTTCATGACCCATGTTTCATTTTTTTCGTTGACGGACCAATTTTATCCAAAAGAAAGAAGCATTGAGGAGAGTAGGGTGCAGTTGTCTGTATAATGTACAGCAATTAATCAATATTAATTTGACATTTTACAAGTCGGTTTTAAGATTCGTGTCAATTTAGAACGTACGGTCTGGATTTTTTATGGGAGTGACTCAAAATTTGATACTAATTGGAGAGAATTCACATCCTGATAAGGGAATCTTTTACAATTAGTAGATCTGTACCATTCTTTTTAACTTGGCATGAATTTTAAAGCTCAATAATACTGCCTCTATGCTAGCCCGAATATATCCCAAACTAATTGAGATTTAATTTCAAACAGTAAAGTGAGAATAATCCTTTACAATGTCTGAGAGGATACGGATCCAATTGGAGACGGGAAGACACAACCTGCGTGAGCCCACATTTATTGTTCATTCTCACACAACATATAGATTTATACGTTAACAACAAAGTAGGCACTCTGATCTCTTGCTTGCTCTATTAATATGTGTAGCTAAATTTTTTCAACAAGGTATATAATTTATAATTTCCTTCTATGTAATATCGTTATTACATAGATGGAAATTATAAATTATATACCTTGTTGAAAAAATCTAGCTACACATATTAATAGAGCAAGCAAGGGAAGATAATTAATAGTTATTCTAATTCTTTTTATTTCTTATATGATATGCATAAATGTATTGGATAAAATTATATTTGAAGCACTCACTACAAGAATGAGATATTTTTCGCGAAAATAAAAAAAATGACTTTTTGCGACAGATTACTCTCATTATTCAGTTTTTTCTTTTTGTAACGGACGACCATCGTAAATGTACTTTTTCTCTCACAAAAAGTGTCTACTTTGTTGTAGTGACTATATATATATATATATATATATATATATATATATATATATATATATATATATATATATATATATATATATATATATATATATATATATATATATATATAGAGTAAGGCTTGGGTGCTATGGATAGCATAGAGGCCTCTATGCTACGGCTCAATATTCGAGTTTTCAAAATCCAAACGGTCGATCCGAACTGTTCATCTTATTCTCCATATTAATATCTGCTCGGAGACCAAATTTTACATTTTTCTGAATTTTTTTACTATTTATTAAGTATTTTACAAGTATTGCACAAAACAGTAAAACCGTTGGATTAGCGATTTTCAAAGTGGCTTAATAAATAGTAAAAAAAATTCAGAAAATTATAAAATTTGGTCTCCAAGCAGATATTAATATGGAGAATAAGATGAACGGTTCGGATCGACCGTTTGGATTTTGAAAACTTGAATATTGAGCCGTAGCATAGAGGCCTCTATGCTATCCATAGCACCCAACCCTTACTCATGTATATATTATAAAGTTCTAAAGCAAGTTCAAAATGCTTGACGTTTTGTAGCAGGTTTTTAATTTGAATATATAGAGCGAGTGTTTGAAATTATATTTGATTCCAATTTTTTATTTATTTTTTACTACTAATACAGAGCCTACTCTTTAGAAAAAAAAAAGAATTAATTTACTTAATTCGGTTTGACTTGAACATCAATTTTTGGTATATATTCATATGGAGATTATGTTGAACGGTTTGGATCAACCGTTAGAATTTTGAAAACTCAAATATTGCATGGAGGCACTCTATGCTACGCGTAGCACCGTAGCCAACTCCTATGTATATGTGTGTGTGTGTGTGTGTATAGAGAGAGAGAGAGAGAGATATGAGCTACGTACAGTGAGCCATGGAGTAAAACGCGTTTGTATTCCATGCCATATTTTCATTTTGAAAGTCGAAATGACCAATCTGAATCGTTAGATATGATCTACATATTGAAATGTGCTTGGAGACCAAATTTTACATTTTTTGGAACTTTTTTACTATTTATTAAGTAATTTTGAAAATTGCTGTTTTGCTGTGAACAGTAAAAATTTCTGGACCATCGGATCAGCGATTTTCAAAATTGCTTAATAAATAGTAAACAAATTCCAAAAAAAATGTAAAATTTGGTCTCCAAGCACATTTCAATATGGAGATCATGTTAAGCGATTTGGATCGGTCGTTTGAATTTTCAAAATGAAAATATAGTGCCATGGAGCATCAACTCATTTTACTTCATGGCTCATCGTAGCCCATCTATATATATATATATATATATATATATATATGTATGTATGTATGTATGTATATATGTATGTATGGTGAAAGCTGTATTTCCACCCGATCTGTATCTAGCTGTTGACACCCCTATGGAAAAGGCTACCAAAGGGCGCTGAGGACTAGGGGTGAAAACGGGTCGGATATTATCCGACCGAATTCGGATTTGTATTCGAATTTTTCGGATTCGGATAGTTGGATACGGATAATTTGCGGATACAAATACGGATACGGATATGATTTATCCGGATATGGATACAAATTCGGTTTTAATTTCAGAAGCAAATACGGATACAGATTTGGATAATTATCCGAATTCGGATACGTTGATTTTTTGGATATCTGAAATTTTTATTTTTCGGATATCCTAATTTTTCACTTTTCGGATATATTTTTCGGATAATCAGATAATTTTTCGGATATCCGGATTTTTGAATTTCTTGGATAATTTTTCGAATATTCGGATACAGGTGGGATCCGCCTGTAATAGAAATAAAAAGAGAAGAATTAAGAGGTGGGATCTATGTGGCCATCCATGAGTGAGAAGTCCTGCTATGAGACTCCATCGTCATTCAAACAATATCTTTAATTTTTATTTCTCTCATTAAGTTAAATCTTAGGTTTAAAAATCCATAATAAATTTTCAAAAATACTAATAATCAGTTTTTTAATTATTTTCTCATTTAATTAATTGAGTTTTGATTTAATTTATTGTTTATGATTGGTCATTTTATTTTTATTAAATAACACATTAGTTAATTAGTTTTGTTCTGATTTCAAATGTGAATACTTGTTGTTTTACAATTAAAAATTTTAATTCACTCCACAAATGTTATACAATCTTGTTATAATATATATATCGGAATTAGAAATTCGATTTATATCCGTATTCGTATTTGTATTCGACTAATATTCTATTCATATTCGTATCCGATTAATATCCGATCTGTATTCGTATTCGATTATATCCAATTTGTATCCGTATCCGAAAAATAAAAATGAATATGAATATGGTTTTATCACTATCCGATCCGTATTCGATCCGTTTTCACCCCTTACTGAGGACACAATTCAAGCACTTAAATTACTATTGTCCAATAGAGTACAAATAAAACAAATCCACCTATTATTCCAACAATAACTTATCGTTTAACAAAGTCATGAAATACAATATCATGAAACAACAAATGAAATGTAGACTATATATGGAAAAAAAAACAAATGACAAAAAAATACAGCCAGGTCAAAAATAAAATTCAAAACCCTTCCTTATCTGTTGCTAGAGTTGTTCGACTTTAGTGTGCATTGCACCTCTGTTTATGCAACATATGAACCGCAAACAGCCCTGATCGTTCCATTGGTTCCGGTAAGAGGCTCGATGCTTCCCATATGGATCATTGACTCTCCGAAATCGACAAAAAATTCATCCATTGAATTTGCTTTAGATATTGCTTCTACATAAGCTTTTGTGGTACTATTATCAAGGAGCGCTGCATCAGCTACGAACAAGCCTTGGTTCTTCCATACTCCTCCATTGTAGCTCCCGTCGAAATTTAATAAGTTCCCTGGGACCATTGGGACTATCGTGGTGTTGTCGCCAATTGGACATTTCTGCTTCAGCTCCTCTGCATATGTGCTGTCTAACGAGGGATCTTGGTCGCCTTTTCCAGTGAAGTTGTACAAGCGAACTAAGATGGTCCAACAATGTGACACACCAAATGTGTGTGCCCCTAAAATGAAATATACAACATATATATATGGGTTATGTATATCCAAGAACTTAGTTCATATGTTTACAGAATTATGAAATTGGTAGATTTCATGGGTCTTTTTGTTTTTTTCACCGGACAAAACAACAAGGTCCTTGGCTGTCAAGTTCTTCTCTGCATAGAGCTCAATCAGTTCAGTGATGTTTCCATATGCCGGCGGCAGATTAACGAAAGCTTCATCAGCTGAGGAATCATTTCCATCTCTTCTTCCAGTTTTGACATAGTAGTCGGGTCCATTACTCTGAAATCGCACAAACAAACCCAGTGTTGTAAATTTTGTTTGTAGCTTAAAAAGCTGCTACAACTTGAAATTAACAAGAAATTGATTCATACCAGATAAACAGCATCACGCGCTGCTATAGCAAGGATATCTGCACATGATACAATTCCCAGGCATGTAGCCTCTAGTTTGGTCTTGATCCTCTCAATTGCAGCAAAGCCTCTAAGGGTAAGGTTAGGTGGAGCATCCTTTTCAGCTGTTCCATTCAATGAGTTCAACAGAACCGATGCATCGCATCCCTAAAATAAGAATGATAGGAAAACAAAACTATGCATCAATGATATGACTAAAAAAATGTACATGACCTATATTATTGAAATTCATAAATAGCCAGCAGTAACAATTAAGCATTGTTTTTATACAAAAACAAATGAGTTATTTAGTTAGTAATTAAACAATTGTAAATACAAATATAAATGCACTTTACCCTAACAAAGCAGTCATGGAAATGCAATCTGAGCAATGCGGGCATTAAGGATGCATCTTCGATTTTAATTGCCTCCATTTCCTCACGAACTAAATCCTCTGTGCCAGGGCATGTGTTGTAGTAGTAGTTAATAACAAGGTTTGCATTTGAAATGATGACAATTGTCGACACAAGTGCAATACAAAATAGAAACTTAATTGCCATGTTAGACGTTGCAATTAATATGTAAGGAGTGGTAAGACACTGTTTCAATGGTTTTAAGTTTAAACTTGTATATGTTCTTTCTTCATCAGGAGCTTCATGTAGATACAGGAATTGTTGACTAAATTTTTTTTCTAAGTTTCCTTATTCAGTTAAACCAGCAAACACGTTCAAATTCCAAGCTTTTGTTACAATTTTGTAGTGTTTTTTTTAGTGTAAGGTGGCAACATGCCATCTTACGGATTTTTATTTATATAGAAAAGTATTTACATGTACAATTTTATAGTGTTAGAGTCTGGGACCTGATGGAGAAGTAATTGGAGTCCATTACATAAATGTTTAGTGTACTCCATCTTATTTTTATTTCAAATTGGGCCTTGCTATAATTTCTTTCTGCCCCAATAAAATTTATTTATATTTTTAGCACGAACAACAATGTCCATTACATAAGGATTTTTACATTCTGATCGATGCAAGGTCTGTCTGAGTTCTTTCAATTTCCTATTTAATTATATATGGAGATTAGTGACATTACTATAGTGATCTACACAAGAAACTATCAATTTTGATTAAGATAAACTACAGTAATCAGAATGCGGAGATCAACATAAGCAATATTGACTTTAATTTACATCAAGTATTCAATTATATGTCATGGACAAGAGCATGAAGTGATATTTGTTTTAATATATATATTTGTTGACGGAAAAGCCGTCAACCATAAAAAAGAGCATGAAGTGTTATTGGAGGGGATGTCCTTGGTTGACAATTTGTTCAACAAAAATGGCATTATTAGTGATACAAATTAATAAAAAAAACATATCAGTTCAATTAAACATCAATTTTCTTTGAATAATATGTATTTCTTTAATTAGCAATTCGAAATTTTTTATTATTATAATTAATGTGGGGAAACAGTTTCAAACCTTCACAAGTTTTCCTTCAAGAAATTTCAGGAACTACAATTTATTTAGTAATTATTAAGTATCAACTATCAAGTAATTCATTAATTGTTTGTGCACGGAAAAAAATAATTCTCTTTTTGCACAGAAAAACTGAACTTTCTGCATCGCTCATTGCTTCAATTAAAATCTTTATAATTAAAAATAATTGTAATGAATATTTTTTTTTTGGCATATATAAAATGTGTATTATTTTGGAAGACTAATCTGATGTGAGGCCATATATGTTGATTAACTCATTAATATATTTCAATTGAAAATAAGGAAATTGCTTCATAAAATGGACGAGAATATTGTCAGCTAGCACGTTCCTTGAACAGCTAGAATTGCTTAACTAATCTATTTCCACAAACAAATTAATAATGAAGAACAAGACAAGGGGGAAGGAACATAAAACTTTGGCTGTCTTTACCAGCTTTTCAAGGCATAGAGAGTCAAGACTTCTATGGAATTATTGTGAATTTTAGAAAAAGGAAATGACTAGCTAGAAAATAAGTATGATTATTTGCTCTCTCCTTATTTTCTATACTTTTTTCACTTGATCAATTAGACAGATCATATGGTTCGCCTTAATAATTTGATGCTCAACTTTCAGTTATTCTTTTCATATTTTAGCCTAAAAGGAGATGAAATGTACAAGGTAACAATAATTACTTTTGCTGAGTTCACAAGGTTTGGTCTGAGTGACGCATGCTGAAAACTTAAAATAATAGGGCAGTTCAACTTGCTTTTTTGGTTTGTTATCAGATTAATTTAGTAAAGAGATTAATATGTAAAGATTATGTCTTCAAATTTTTAAAAATGTCAAACACCAAGAATGGATGGCGACATTACTGTTTTTCCATTCCTGAAGATTGTATATTCAATTTTTTTTATCGGTTTGGTTAAACAAATTTTTTTAAATTTTAGTTCTAACTTTCAGAAAAGGAAGATTGATAAGCAGATGAATCAAAGAGTTACTTGTTGAATGAAGGAGAAAACAGAACAAATAAATTATTGACAACCTCACTACACATTCACAATCTCAAATAAATTATTTTTTCAAAAGAAAAAAGAAAGAAAGAAATAAAGCCAAATCCAGAACAAAAAACAATGACCTCAATTATCAGTTAACAATAGAGCATTTCTTTCTGATCTCACCCTGGCTTCCTGTTAGCACACCAATATTTCCCATCTTGATCATCGACTCAGCAAAATCTTGGAAGAATTCAGACTCAAATCTATTGGCATGCTTCAGGACATAGTCTCTGGTAAACTTGTCTGTCAGTAGAGCCCAGTCAGAGTGAAAGGCAGATCTTATTTTAGCCACATATTTGTAATAACTCGTATCGAATGTCTTGTAACTTCCGGGATCCATCTCAATGAGTGTGGTGGTATCGGTCGGGCTACACTTTGATCTCAGTTTGGTTATGTAGTTTGTATCCAAAAAGGGGTCAACATCATTCAAGTTGTTTTTACCGGTGAAATTGTACAAACGGTCTTTGATGCCTGAACAATGCGCTGTTCCAATTGTGTGGGCACCTAAATGTAGAGAAAAAAGTAAGTACCTTCTGTTAGGAGTACACATTAGAAATATAATTTTTCGAGAAATATGTTAGTTATTGATACCGAGTAGTGAAAATTGTCATAGGTGTGGATTTGTTTTTGGATATGTACGTGACTAGTCCAATTATAAATATACTCAAATATCTAAAAAGTAAGCATTTAATGGACTTGGGTTTGAAATGGATCAGCACCTTTCAGAGTAAAATGAAGTACAAAGAAAATGACGGATCCCAGAATATATAAATTTAATTTGATCTTGAGAATTTTTGTAATAATGTATTCATTACCGGAAAGAACAACAAGGTCCTTGATATCAAGGCCCTTGACAGAAAACATCTGAATCAATTGAGTGAGATTTGCTGAAGGTGGTGGTAGCTGCTTGGTCTCATTTGCTATTGATATCCTGCCGTCTTTCCTTCCTAGCCATACCGGCCATGTTGGCCCCTTGCTCTGAAACAATCAAACTAGCTCTTCATATATAATTTTTTGAACGTAAAATTGTTAACTATTTCTTAATTTAGTGCCTACCATATATTCATACAACTTGTGATACAATTCATGCTTAGACCAGTCTTTCATTTGTACTCTGGACCTTCATAGTTCTTAGTCTTTCATTTGTACTCTGTTCCTTCCCTTTGTGTTAGTAAATGTGGGGTTTATGGATTACTATGGTAACTTAATTAGCAGGTTTATTTCGGAACCACAACATGTTAATTCATTATTAAAATTAATCAACAAACAAAAATATTGCTGGTGATAGCTTTTGCTATAACCACTGATATTTTCTATAGTTTAGACCAAGATATAACCGTTTGACCACAAACTACTAGCTCTTAAATGCATTGCATACATAACTATGAAAGAACAGGCTAAGCTAACGTTTTTTTAAGGTTAATTATACTCAGGTCCAAACACAGAATAATTATGTTAAGATTTTAATTACTTACCAACAAGACAGAATCCCGTGCCATCAGTGCAAGAACATCAGCACAAGAGACTGTGTTTGGGCATGCCTTCTCCAACTTAGCTTTAATCCTTTCAACTGAACCAAATCCTCGAAGGGTGAGGTTTGGTTTTCCATCTTTCTCTACTTTATTTCCAGGTGTTGCGTCAAGCAAAACAGAGCCATCACAACCCTATCCAAGAAAGAAATGACTTATTGTGTTTTTGTGTTTACTATGGTTAAACATGTTGATGTATCTTTTTAGTAAAACATGATGAAAGCAAAACGACACTGATGTTATAGCGTCATATATAGTAGCGATTGTGCCAGGAACAACAGAAATCAACAACATCGAATGAAACAAATAATAGATAAGTAGCCATGAAGGTAACGACATACCCTAACAAAACAATCGTGGAAATGCATCCTGAGCAATGGACCCGCAAGGCTTGGTGCAACAGAGAGAATCTGTTTCATCTCATTCTGGACAATTTCTTCAGCATTTGGGCATGTCTTGCTGTAGTAATCAACACTCAATTGTGCAGTCGTTGATCCCAAAAGAAGAAGAGAAGTCACAAGAAGTACCAGTTGCATTTCAAGAGTACTTGATCCCATGATGAGATATATGGGACCTGTTCAGGTATATACTTGAACAAAGAGCTCTCTGTTACTTAGTTTGAGATGGAAGTAAAGTGGCCTAATTCTGCTTATATAGTGACAAATAGTTGCTTAAGTTGTATTAGGTGGGTATTCAATTTGTAGGAAAACTGCAACTTATCTGTCCCTTGATTAGTTTAAAGTGGTACTAACTTATCTTGTTAGGTGGAATGTACCAAAGAAGTTGGATTTTAACATGGAAAATTGAAAGGTTCACCAATCAATTTCATCTAACTCAAAGAAAGATTATATAGATCTTCCTTTCAAAGTACTTCTAAACGTGGAACATACGTTCAATTTTAAATGGGAAAAGTCCACATAAAAAATAAAAGTGAGGTGTTATTGCTGGAATTCATATGTTCGGCATGGCTGATAAAATTCTAACATAAAAATCGAACAGATTTTCTTCAAAATTTGAATTTGGGATTCATCCTGCCCGAGGAGGGTGCACTAGGCGAAGAGATGGATACATCATTAGTGACATTTAGAATGTAGAAGATCATTAAGCATCTTAACTTTGGTACAATTTATCTAATGGCAAAGTATTTTTTTTTTTTTTTGTTTTAAATGAGTCTACTGGCTGACAGCCCCTATCAGCTTTCTCAAAAAAAAAAAAAAAAAAAAGTGTCTAATGGCAAAGTAATAAATCCCTTTTGGCTGAATTAGCAGAGAGCCAGAAAGTTTGCACAATGTGTGGTGATTAAAATGCT
This sequence comes from Carex pumila, assembly GCA_033356055.1. Classification (NCBI taxonomy): domain Eukaryota; kingdom Viridiplantae; phylum Streptophyta; class Magnoliopsida; order Poales; family Cyperaceae; genus Carex; species Carex pumila. The sequence continues at coordinate 904,808 of JARJHM010000012.1, read as the reverse complement.
TGAAGCTCAAATTTTGAAGATTCTAATCAATTTTGTTTTACATAAGTAATCTGGGGAATATGGCGTCTTCAAAAAATTATCAATTACTTGACCCAGAAAACATAGGGTCTACAGTTCGTGAATTTATTTACCTCTGCCGGAGGTGTATATAGTAATAAAGCTAATAGAAAAATAAATAAACAGGATAGATAGCAAGAAGAAGAATCCTTGCATGTGCATAGGTTTGGTAAACTCGTGGTGTTTAATAATTAGGTATATATATATTGACAACCACAGGAACCTCAAGGAAGAATAATTAGTTGGGTCTTGTGTGGTGTTCCATATTTAATTTTAATTAGTTGGTTCTTTTTTCTTGACTCAAAAGATGAGTATGATCAAGTTTTGTTAATTTTGAAAAGTTCGTAAAAATTAACTTTCCGATTGAATTACAAAACTCGACCTCAGTCATGGAGAAACATTATCTTTTACACTATAATAATAATTAATTCTTCATATTATTAACTAATAATTATACAACGTCTAAGGACTATCGTACTCGTTAAGTAAAATTGATACCAGTTAAAGAAATTTTTTATTTTAGGGGACATGTGAACTAAGTGATCAGGGTTTGTTGAAAATTGTTTTCATCACCATTAGGTACTGTTACACACATGTCTTAGTGGATACTAAAAAATGTTAAATTAATTTTTAGTTAACACTGTTAACTAATTAGTAATTTTCAAGTGATACAGACATCGGAACGTTTAGCTGCCAAGCTTAATTTTCTATTGGTGCAATGACATATACATTAATTATTTCAAATGAGTATTATAAATCAGAAAGTGATCAATTATTTTTTATTATTTATGTTGGAGGCAATTGGAACCCAGCATCTCAATGCAAGGAATGAATGTGCAGTAACAAACGAATAATGTCTAGAATTTTCTTCAGGTACTTATATAATATCAATTAATTAGAAATAATAGTGCTATATTTTATAGCACATCAATTGTTTTCGTGATTTGGTGACTAAACTGTAATATCATATTTTTTTGTCCTATTGTAGTATGCTTCAATACAAGCATGATTATAATGTAGGCCTCTGGGTTTCTGTTCGAAATTCCAACCATGATTCATGGAGCATGGTTATAATGTAAATATAAAAAATAAGAATTGTTCATTTTCGATTTTTGAATGGTATTAATCTAGCAAAAAGTTACATGAGTACTTACATATGACTGTATGTTACGAACTACTAAATTAATAACAAATTATAATATTTTTCTGTCAAATCAATATTACTTAAAGTCTGAAATTCAAACCACAAATGCAAACCATCAAGCATGATATATTTATTGGATATGTGAACGACAAGTGAAAACCACAATTTTTTTTGTCAGTTCTGTTAAACACAAATGTTTAAGTTTTGTTCTAGCTTTTAAAAAAAGGAAGATTAAGGAGGTGAATCAAAGAGCTTCTTGTTGAAAGTCGGAGAAAACAGAACACATAAATTATTGACAACCTCTTTTTTTTTTTTGAAAATACTGACAGTGGCTGTCAGTGCATACCAGTGGCTGAAAAAAAAAAAAAATCAACAGGCACAAAGGCCTCTCTAGCACAGTCTCAACCACAGCTTTGCATCTTGCAGGATGTTTTCCTCTACTACCTTAAGTGGTACCTCTTGCCCTTCAAAAATCTTTTTATTCCGTTGCTTCCAGATGGACCAGCAGGTTGAGACGAAGTAAACCTGCCACTGCTTTTTTCTCATACCAGCTGCAGCTGCTCTAGAAACCGAAATTTGCCAAGTCCTCTGTACCGTTGTATCCATGTGCATAAGCATGACTCCTAGAATAGATGCCATCCTTTCCCACAATCTTACTGCTTTTGGACATAGGAAAAACAGATGCAATGTTGACTCAATTGCCCCCCTGTTACATGACTCACAATTGGGAGGTATATCAAAACCTCTTCGCACCATCACCTCATGAGTAAGTAGTCTATTCCTTAGCAGCAGATAAACAAAAATGCGCACACTTGGCGGAATCTTATAGCTCCAAATTTCTACAAACGGCCATTTAATCTTGCCACCCCCTGCCAACATTGTGTAAGCCGACTTTGCTGAGTATACTCCATTTGATCCCCATGCCCACACAAGTTGATTGTTCCTGTCAAACTCCGTAGACATGGTAAACAAATGATTGACTGAAAGTAAAGTGCCCCAAAAGAAAGAACCTGAGCAAACCCACCTTCTCATACCATCTTGATCATCAGGTTTTTTCTTTAAAATAGCAATCTTTTCAGCCCACAAACTGTTTAAATTAGTGTACAACCTCCACCACCACCGTAAGAGAAGTGAGATGTTTCGTAGCCTCAAGTTGGAAACTCCCATCCCCCCCCCCCATTCTTTCGGTAAACAAACCGTATCCCAATTAATTAAAGAAATCCCAACTCTGTTTTCTTCATTGTTTCCCCATAAAAATGATCTCCTAATTCGGTCCAGCCTCTGAGTTAACCACTTTGGTAATAGAAAACAAGCCATGAAATAAATAGGAATTGAAGAAAGAACCGAATTAACAAGTTGCAATCTTCCCCCTCTTGACAGGAGCTTCCCTTTCCAACCCTCCAACATGCTTTCAAATCGTTTAATCAATGGCATAAATAGAGCTCTCGTAGGTGCCCTAATTGTGAGTGGCATCCCCAAGTAAGTGGTCGAAAATTGTGATTGGCGGCATCCCAAAATCAAATTCGTCCACATGCAAGCTTCTTCTTGCATATTGATCGGTATCCACATGCTTTTGTCATAATTTATGTGGAGGCCCGAGATTGCCGTGAACATTCTCAAAATTATTTTTAGGGAAATCAAAGTTTCTTCATCAGCAGTAGCAATGATAGCCGTGTCATCGGCATATTGCAAAGCTATAACCGAATCCCTCAACTTAAAAGATAATTATTAGATAAATTAAAATTTAATTTCCCTATCATCATTTGCAAAACATCCACCGCCAAATTGAAAAGCATTGGCGAGAGGGGATCTCCTTGCCTCAAACCTCTCTTATGATCAAAGTAATCAGTAAACTCATTGTTTATGATAACTCCTGAACTTGCTGTTTCTAGCAGTGATCTAATCCAACCCAACCATCTTGAAGAAAAACCTCTTGCCTCCATCACGTTTAAAAGAAACCCCCAACTTACCGAGTCAAAGGCCTTTGCAAAGTCGATTTTAATAAAAACTGACCCCTTACTTGACTTTGACAAATGGTGCAAAATCTCATGAGTGGTATTGAAATTTTCACCTATTTGTCGCCCTTTAACAAAAACAGTTTGATTCGAAGAAATTAGAGTTGACAATCTAGATCCAAGTCTATTAGCTAACAATTTGGAGATGATCTTGGGTATTAGATTGATCACACTTATGGGCCGAAAATCCCCGACTCCTTCAGGCACATCCTTTTTCGGTATCATTATCAAATTTGCTCTATTTATTCCTTTTAACTCAAGGTTATTGGAATAGAAAAGATGAACCATTGACAATATACTATCCTTCAATTCCGGCCAAAATTTCTGCACAAACTCATTTGGTAACCCATCTGGTCCAGAGGCCTTGTTTCCAACTAGCTGCTTGATAGCATAGAACACCTCAATTTCAGTAAATGGTTCATCTAAAGTCTCTAAACCCACTTCAGGTGTATATAATGCATTCGGCTGGAAGGGCAAGGAATTGATTTTAGTACCCAACAATGATTTCATGTGGTCCCTAAAGGCAGCAGCAACTAACTTGGCATCACTTATTTCGGCCCCCATGTAATTCAGTTTTTTAACCCTGTTTATATGTTTTCTTGATGAGGCAAAAGCATGAAAAAAATGGGTATTCCTATCTCCATTCGATAGCCAATTACACCTAGACCTCTGCCTCCACCTTTCCTCGGATATACAAGCCAACTTGAATGCTCTTTCTCTAACCATTAATCTAAACCGAAATTCAAATGGTTCCAAATTTCGCCTTTCTTCTATTTGGTCAAAAAATAGAATGGTTTCCTTGCAAAATTTTAGTTGCTTCTCCAATTCTCCATAATTTTGGCAATGCCACTCTCTTAGTTTGAGATGAGTTTCATTTACCTTGTTTTGGAAGACAGCTACAAATGAAAATTCTTGCACATTTGACCACACCTCGATAATATTTCGGCCTGTAGGGTGGTTGAGCCAAAACAGCTCCAGCTTGCTTTGTCTCCCAATTTGTTGAGGTTTTGAACAATTCAATAGAAGCGGTGAATGATCAGATACCTTCATTTCAAGGGCTTCCAAAGAGACAATCGGGAACGAGGTAGATATTTCGGTCGAAATGAACACCCTATCCAGCTTGGACATGGTTGGCTGAGACCTTTTGCTCGACCAAGTGAACACTCTGTTTCGCAATTTTACATCAACCATCTCAATATCTCTTATGAAATCATTGAATAGACACATTTGTGAAAGGCCACACATATCTCCCGACCGATCTATTAGCCAACGGACCATGTTGAAATCACCTCCCAACACCCACGGATATTGGACCAAATTTTGAATGCCCTGCAATTCACTAATGAAGGCCGGTTTCATCAAATCATCTAGCGGTCCATACACATTTGTAAATAACAACACCCCCCCTGTGCGTGGCTGCCTAAGTAAGGCTGAACAAGTGTGATGAGTAGACCAAGAGGAGAGGAGTTCATAATTCCTTTTCCATGAAATCAGACATCCACCCGAACTAATCAAGGCACTAATTGCAACACAATTTCTTTGAAAGAAAGTTGGCAGCACCTGGGAATAAAGGTTAAAATCTAATTTATTCCATTTTGTCTCTTGAAGCATGCATACATCACAACGGGATTTTCTAATTACATCACGAACAACATCACATTTTTTTAAATCTCCCAACCCCCGACAATTCCAAGACAAAACTTTAAATTTATTAAATTCGTAAGTCATTTAAAACTGAAAGAAAACAACAACAACTATACGAAACTAATTGCTATTAGTTTTCTTCCTCTGATTCGAGATCATCAACTGGGTCCAGTTCAAAACGTGCCAATGCTTCCTCCAAATCTGAACCAACGATAAGCTCTTCATCATTATTTTCTTCATTAACTGGATCAGATTGGTGGTTCATTTGTTCTTCTACTCTTGCAGCATTATCAACCGCTATAATGTGATGAACATCACCACTCTTGAAGCCACAGCCACTCGCCAAGTTCTCGACATGACTTGAATTAACCCGAACCTCATAGTACCCTTCTGGGTTGAGCAGAACTTGTGCCCGCTTGGGCGGCTTGATGTTAAGTGGATGCGCCACCCTTTTCTTCTTTGGACCTACAATTTTTAGTGGATGCAAATTTGATCCAGCAACAATCCGTTTGAACTTCTGCATTGGTTTAGGAGGCTTGCTAGGCCCAGCCTCATGACCCACGTTTTTCCTTTTCTGTTGTGCCTTAAATTTGAATTCTTTCAAAGTAAAATCTACGCTAGAATTATGTGAGGCCGTTTGAATTCCAGCTGGAGCACGATTTGCTCCCAAGACTACCTCTTTTTGCTTCAATTTGTTGCCCTTCTTGGCCACACTTACTGCTGCAGTTAAGGGGCCTTCCTTTTGTGCACCTTCCTTATTTTCTTGGTGCAAATTCACTGCTGATTGCTCTCCCATAACAGAGGAGTCTTTTTTGGAATTACATTGCACTAGCCTTAGAGGCCGCATCTCCTGCTGTCGAACCAAATGATGCTGAAAATCGTGTGGTACTTCCTGTTGCCTAGCTGAATTCCCCTTAACTGGGCTTACAACCTCAGCCATCACATCATCTTGCGCCTCATTAAAACCCGGGGTACATCTGACCCGAGATTCTTGGGATATATTGTGCATTGAGATGGATTTTCCTTCATGAAACAAATTCCTCTTTGTGCTACTGGAACCATGTAGCCTCTGTGGTGCAGGTCCCTTTAATGCACAAATTTGACTCGTTTCTGCCACGATCAGATCTTTCCCCTTGTTACTGTGTAGCTGATTGTGCAACCCCTTGCCATGGTTGTTCTCCGGCTCCGTTGCAAACCGGCGTAGTTCCAGTGGCAACTCACTAGGAACCTTTCCCTTGCAAAACTCTATTAGGGCCGATTTGCTCAAAGGAATGATTTCATCAGCATCATAATCATGCGACTCATTGGTTTGAACCGGTATAGAGGGACCTGAGAACTTTGTCGGAAGTGTTGGAAAATCTGCCGCTTTGTAAAGAATTGACCTCTTCCATGTGACTGGTCGAACAGTGACTGGAAATTTCATACCCCCGGCATGCATAGCAATTGTGTGAGGAATTTTTGCCAAATCATCTGTGCCTACTGCCACCATCCAGTGTTTGAGACTACCAGATTCTTCTGATTCCACAGTGCCTAGAAACACACCAAATTGACTTACAGCTTTCACAATTTGTTGTTCTCTCCACAAGAGAGCTGGCACACCCATTAATTCTAGGAGAATTTTGAACCTTGGTATCACTGTATCCACATCCTCCAACGGTGTCCACTGTTGGATTGAGAGTCCCTCCTCCCAAGCTTCATAAGGTGTAGCTTTGATGAAGGCTTCTACAGAGACCGTTGGTGGTAACCCAATTAAGTACCTTGACCCTGGCAAAGCACTCACATGGATGTCTTCTTTTGTCACCAAACCCGTCTTGATAGCATAGCTTGCTATGTTGTCAACTGAGAGATCCCCTTGGAATCCTAGGTGGTGATCTACCACTGCCTTTGAGAGAATTTCCAACTCCATGAAATAATCCTCATCTCGCTCAATGAAGCAGTCAACCTTCTGTGGCCTGCCTTCCGGCATCAAAGGTTGGGGATATGGCCTCAGATCTGACAATAGCTCATCAAATCCTGGTTCTAACTTGGCAAATGGTTGAGGTACCACTACTACTTTTGCTGAAACAGCCTTATTGCAGTTTGTGCCAATATGACCATTTGCCCAACATTTACCACATTTTCTTTGGAAACGACAGTTAGCCACGGAGTGCCCTGTTCTACAACACTTGAAACAACGACCTCGCCATTCCGGATAGTGAGGTGATGGTGGAAATCTCAGGTTTGTCGGGCTGTGGGGTGAGACGTAGTAGTAGGCTCCCGGTGCGGCTTTGGGAGAGTGAGGTGAGGAGGGTTTGTTCTGCACTACACGTGCATATGATGGTTGCCTTGAGTATGGTGTATATGGCTTCACCATGTTGGTTGAAGATTGAGAGAACCACCAATGGGAGGGAAAACGATATCTTTTTTTAGCCTCCTGCCAGCCATCGTCGGTTGTTGCCTTCTTTGCAGCAGTGAAAAACATGTTCCTGGGAAACGCCTGGGAGGGTAGGGCCTGGGGGGGGGATTGCCGGAGATGGCTGGGTTGGGTTGGAAGTCACCTTGGGTGTAGCCGCCTTCATCTCTAGAGAATAACCGATGTTGACAACAAAAGCACCAGGGTCTACTTTATTGACAACCTCACTAATAACATTTCTCAACCTCATTACACATTCACAATCTCAAATAAATTATTTTCTCAAAAATAACTTCTATTAATAATTGATAATAGAACATTTCTTTCTGATCTCACCCTGGCCTCATGTTAGCACAGCAATATTTCCCATCTTGATCATCGACTAGGCAAAATCTTGAAAGAATTCAGACTCGAATCCGTTGGCATGCTACAGGACAGTCTCTGGTAAACTTATCTGTCAGTAGAGCCCAGTTAGAGTGGAAGGCAGATCTTATTTTAGCCACATATTTGAAATAACTCGTATCGAATGTCTTGTAACTGCCGGGATCCATCTCAATGAGTGTGGTGGTGTCGGTCAGGCTACACTTTGATCTCAGTTTGGCTATGTAGTTCGTATCCAAGAAGGGGTCAACATCATTCAAGTTGTTTTTACCGGTGAAATTGTACAAACGGTCTTTGATGCCTGAGTAATGCGCTGTTCCAATTGTGTGGGCACCTAAATATAGAGAAAAAAGTAAGTACCTTCTTTTCGAAATATACATTAGAAATATAATTTTTCGTGAAATATGTCAGTTATTGATACCGAGTAGTGAAAATTGTCATAGGTGTGGATTTGGGCTTAGATATGTACTTGAATGCTCCAATCTACCCAAATACCTAAACAGTAAGCATTTAATGGGCTTGGGTTTGAAATGGAACAGCACCTTTCAGAGTCTAATTAAGTACAAAGCAAATGATGGATCCAAGAATAAATTAAATTTGATCTTGAGAATTTTTGTAATAATGTATTCATTACTGGAAAGAACAAGGTCCTTGACAGCAAACATCTGAATCAATTGAGTGAGATTTGCTGTAGGTGGTGGTAGCTGCTTGGTCTCATTTGCTATTGAAATCCTGCCGTCTTTCCTTCCTACCCATACCGGTCATGTGGGGCCCCTTGCTCTGAAACAAACAATCAGACTATATATCTCTTCATATATAATTTTTTTAACGTAAAATAGTTGACTATTTTTTAATTATTTACAATAATGTTTTCAATGCTTAGACCAGTCTTTCATTTATACTATGGACCTTCATAGTTCTTAGGCATTGATTTAATTATTTAACTTTCCAGTTATCAAAGCTTTTTATTTGTAGTAGACATGTTTTCTATATTGTAAGTGAGACTTTGTCTGTTCCTTTCCTTTGTGTTAGTAAATGTGGTTTATGGATTACTATTGTAAATTAATTTAGCAGGTTTTTTTTTCTGTACCACAACATGTTAATTCATTATTAAAATTGATGGTGATAGCTTTTGCCATACCGACTGATATTTTCTCTAGTCTAGACCAAGATATAACCGCTCGACCACAAACTTGCTCTTAAATGCATTGCATACATAAGTATGAAAGAACAGGCTAAACTAACGTTTTTTTAAGGTTAATTATACTCGGTTCCAATCACAGAATCCCGTGCCATCAGTGCAAGAACATCAGCACAAGAGACTTGGAGACTTATTAAGTATGTAGCGGTTGGATTGGAATGAGAGGGGAGACGCCATGGAGGTGCAAAAGTAGGGGTGTCAATGACACTCTTTTATGTGTTTACTCGATCCATGTTGCATCTAAAAAATGAATAAGGATAAGATTTTTTTTTTCATTGGCTTATCAGATATGGATAACAATTTTTTTCATTATCTATATGTATATATATATATATATATGAGAAGGGATCCACTTACAACATCTTACGACAACTCAGTTTTGCGATTTTCAAAGTCCAAATAGTCGATATGAACCATTCAGCATGATATCTATATTAAAATGTGTTTGGAAGTCAAATTTTACATTTTTCTGAATTTTTTTTACTATTTATTAAGTATTTTACAAAACTATTATTTTTAGACAATTCTGGACCACTAAAAAACAACACTTTTGTAAAATATTTAATAAATAATAAAAAAATTCAAAAAAATAAATATAAAATTTGTTATCCAAACACATTTTAATATAGATATCATGTTGAACGGTTTGGATCAATTGTTTAGACTTTAAAAATTGCAAAACCAAATTGTTGTAAGATGTTGTAACTTAAAAATATTGTACGTGGATCCCCCCCCCTCTCTCTCTATATAGTTGGGCTACAGTGAGTTGCGAAGTAAAACGACTATTTTGCTTCATGCTCATATTTTGCAATTTTAAAGTTCAAAATATTGAACCGAACCGCTCAACATAATCTGCATATTGAAATGTGCTTAGAGACCAAATTTTACATTTTTTGGAATTTTTTACTATTTATTAAGCCACTTTGAAAATTGCCGATCTAGCGGTCCAGAAATTTTAACTGTTTTTACTGTTCACTTGGATTTTCAGATTTTCAAAGTGGCTTAATAAATAGTAAAAAAAATTTCAAAAAATACAAAATTCAGTTTCCAAACATATTTTAATATAGATTAAACATCTAACGGTTTGGATCGGCTATTTAAACTTTGTAAATGAAGATATTACATGAAGTAAAAATGGGTTTTACTTCGCAACTCAACATAGCCTTACTCTATGTATATATACAAATTAATTGTATTCAATATTATTATTTTATTTTTTTTGAAAAATATTTATTATAAATTGACTTCATAAACTCTTTACTACTTTTATTATCCTCCGCCTATAAAAATAGACATTTGAAAAGGAATTCTAATGTTTCTGCCTGCCTCGGATCCGACCCGGAGGCAGGAATAAAATATACGTGGTGATCCTTTCTCATCTGAGGATAGGGCTTTCCGGCCGTGGATGATCGTCACCAAGACGAATAGGCGGGGGACCATCTGTATCATTGCATGAATATGAGCAATTTAGAAGTACCGACCTTATCTTTTTATTAAATATCGCATTAAAGCACTTAAATAACTATTGTCTAATAGAGTATAAATAAAACAAATCCACCTATTATTCCAACAATAACTTATCCTTCAACACAGTCATGAAATACAATATCATGAAACAACAAATAAAATGTAGACTATATATGGAAAAAAAAAAAACAAATGACAAGAAAATACACCCAGGTCAAAAATAAAATTCAAAACCCTTCTTATCTGTTGCTAGAGTTGCTCGACTTTAGTGAGCATTGCACCTTGTTTATGCAACATATGAACTGCAAACAGCCCTGATCGTTCCATTGGTTCCGGTAAGAGGCTCGATGCTTCCCATATGGATCATTGACTCTCCGAAATCAACAAAAAATTCATCCATTGAATTTGCTTTAGATATTGCTTCTACATAAGCTTTTGTGGTACTATTATCAAGGAGCGCTGCATCAGCTACGAACAAGCCTTGGTTCTTCCATACTCCTCCATAGTAGCTCCCGTCGAAATTTAATAAGTTCCCTGGGACCATTGGGACTATCGTGGTGTTGTCGCCAATTGGACATTTCTGCTTCAGCTCCTCTGCATATGTGCTGTCTAACGAGGGATCTTGGTCGCCTTTTCCAGTGAAGTTGTACAAGCGAACTAAGATGGTCGAACAATGTGACGCACCAAATGTGTGTGCCCCTAAAATGAAATATACAACATATATATAAGGGTTATGTATATCCAAGAACTTAGTTCATATGATTACAGAATTATGAAATTGGTAGATTTCATGGGTCTTTTGTTTTTTTCACCTGATAAAACAACAAGGTCCTTGGCTGTCAAGTTCTTCTCTGCATAGAGCTCAATCAGTTCAGTGATGTTTCCATATGCCGGCGGCAGATTAACCAAAGCTTCATCAGCTGAGGAATCATTTCCATCTCTTCTTCCAGTTTTGACATAGTAGTCGGGTCCATCACTCTGAAATCGCACAAACAAACCCAATGTTGTAAATTTTGTTTGTAGCTTAAAAAGCTGCTACAACTTGAAATTAACAAGTAAATTGATTCATACCAGATAAATAGCATCACGCGCTGCTATAGCAAGGATATCTGCACATGATACAATTCCCGGGCATGCAGCCTCTAGTTTACTCTTGATCCTCTCAATTGCAGCAAAGCCTCTAAGGCTAAGGTTAGGTGGAGCATCCTTTTCAGCTGTTCCATTCAATGAATTCAATAGAACCGATGCATCGATCGCATCCCTAAAATAAGAATGATAGGAAAACAAAACTATGCATCAATGATATGACAAAAAAATTTACATGACCTATATTATTGAAATTCATATATAGTCAGCAGTAACAATTAAGCATTGTTTTTATACAAAAATAAATGAGTTATTTAGTTAGTAATTAAACAATTGTAAATACAAATATAAATGTACTTTACCCTAACAAAGCAGTCATGGAAATGCAATCTGAGCAATGCGGGCATTAAGGATGAATCTTCAATTTTAATCGCCTCCATTTCCTCACGAACTAAATCCTCTACGCCAGGGGGTGTGTCGTATAGTAGTCAATAACAAGGTCTGCATTTGAGATGATGACAATTGTCAACACAAGTGCAATACAAAATAGAAACTTAATTGCCATGTTAGACGTTGCAATTAATATGCAAGGAGTGGTAAGACGACACTGTTTCAATGGTTTTAAGTTTAAACTTGTATATGTTCTTTCTTCATCAGGAGCTTTATATAGATACAGGAATTGTTGACTAAAGAATTTTTCAAAGTTTCCTTATTCAGTTAAACCTGCAAACATGTTCAAATTCCAAGATTTTGTTACAATTTTATAGTGTTAAAGACGGGGACCTGATGGAGAAGTAATTGGAGTCCATTACATAAATGTTTAGTGCACTCCATCTTATTTTGTATTTCAAATTGGGCCTTTCTATAATTTTCTCTTGGCCCCAATAATATTTAATTACTTTTTTAGCACAAAAAACAATGTCCATTACATAAGGATTTCGACATTCTGATGCACGATCTGTTTGAGTTCTTTTAATTTCCTATTTAATTAAGGAGATGAGCCACATTACTATATATGAGGAGGGATTCACTTAATTACATCATTTTTTTGTGACACCAAATTACACTTTATATTTTTAAAGTTTTCAAACTCCAAACAGTCGATTCATACTGTTTAACATGATAGATATATTAAAATGTGCTTACAAATTAAATTTTATATTTTTTGAATTTTTTTTACTATTTATTAATTATTTTACAAAATCGTTGTTTTCAGACCACTCATTTTTTTGTACCCATCTTAATAAATAATAAAACAATTAAAAAATATATATAAAATTTGATCTGCAAGCACATTTTAATATATTATCATGTTAAACAGTTTGAATCAACTGTTTAAACTTTAAAAATATAAGATATAATTTGCTGTTACCAAAAAAATATTATAGAAGTAATCTACACAAGAAACTTTCAATTTTGATGAAGCTAAACTACAATAATCAGAATGCAGGGATCAACATAAGCAATATTGACTTTTAATTTACAACACATATTCAATTATACAATGTGCAAGAGCATGAATTGATCTTTGTTAATTTTAATATATATTCGTTGACGGCTTTGCCGTGAACCATAAAAAAAAGGATCATGAAGTGTTTATTGGAGGGAATGTCCTCGGTTGACAATTTGTTCAACAAAAATGGTTTTATTAGTGAATACAAATTAATAAAAAACCCTATCAGTTCAATTAAACATCAATTTTCTTTGAATAATATGTATTTATCTAATTCGCAATTCATCTGCTCGAATTTTTTATTATTATAATTAATGTGAGGAAACAGTTTCAAACCTTGACAAGTTTTATTTTAATTTAGTAATTATTAAGGTATCAACTATCAAGTAACTCATTAATTGTTTGAGCTCGGAAAAAAAAAATTCTCTTTTTGCACAGAAAAACTGAACTTTCTGCATCGTTCATTGCTTCAATTAAAATCTTTATAATTAAAAATTGTAGTGAATTTTTTTTTTTGACATATAAAATGTGTACATTATTTTGGAAGACTAATCTGATGTGAGGCCATATATGTTGATTAACTCATTATATTTCAATTGTCAGCTAGCACGTTCCTTGAACAGATAGAATTCCTTAACTAATCTATTTCCACAAACAAATTAATAATGAAGAACAAGACAAGGGGGAAGGAACATAAAACTTTGGCTGTCTTTACCAGCTTTTCAAGGCATAGAGAGTCAAGTCGTCTATGGAATTATTGTGCATTTTAGAAAAAAAGAAATGGCTAGAAAATAAGTATGATTAATTATTTGCCCTCTCCTTATATTTTCTATACTTTTTTCACTTGATCAATTAGTATCAGACGGCTCTCCTTAACAATTTGATGCTCAACCCTCAATTATTCTTTTTCATATTTTAGCTTAAAAGGAGATGAAATGTACAAGGTAACAATAATTACTTTTGCTGAGTTCACAAGGTTTGGTCTGAGTGACGTATGATGAAAACTTAAAATAATAGAGCAGTTCAACTTACTTTTTTGGTTTGTTAGAAAATTAGTGTAGTACAGAGAATAATGTGTAAAGTTTATGTCTTCAAATTTTAAAAAATGTCAAACACCAAGAATGGATGGCGACATTACTGTTTTTCCTTTCCTGAAGATTGTATATTCAATTTTTTTTTTATTGGTTTGGTTAAACAAAAATGTTTAAATTTTAGTTCTAACTTACAGAAAAGGAAAATTGATAAGCAGATGAATCAAAGAGTTACTTGTTGAATGAAGGAGAAAACAGAACAAATAAATTATTGACAACCTCACTACACATTCACAATCTCAAACAAATTATTTTCACAAAAGATAAAAAAAAAGAAATAAAGCCAAATCCAGAACAAAAAACAATGACCTCAATTATCAGTTAACAATGGAGCATTTCTTTCTGATCTCCCCCTGGCTTCCTGTTACCACACCAATATTTCCCATCTTGATCATCGACTCAGCAAAATCTTGGAAGAATTCAGACTCGAATCCATTGGCATGCTTCAGGACATAGTCTCTGGTAAACTTGTCCGTCAGTAGAGCCCAGTCAGAGTGGAAGGCAGATCTTATTTTAGCCACGTATTTGTAATAACTCGTATCGAATGTCTTGTAACTGCCAGGATCCATCTCAATGAGTGTGGTGGTATCAGTCGGGCTACACTTTGATCTCAGTTTGGCTATGTAGTTCGTATCCAAGAAGGGGTCAACATCATTCAAGTTGTTTTTACCAGTGAAATTGTACAAACGGTCTTGGATGCCTGAGCAATGCGCTGTTCCAATTGTGTGGGCACCTAAATACAGAGAAAAAAGTAAGTACCTAAATATACATTAGAAATATAATTTTTCGAGAATATGTCAGTTATTGATACCGAGTAGTGAAAATTGCCATAGGTGTGGATTTGGGCTTAGATATGTACTTGACTGGTCCAATTATAAATACTACACAAATACCAAAACAGTAACCATTTAATGGGCTTGGTATTGAAATGGATCAGCGCCTTTCAGAGTCTAATTAAGTACAAAGCAAATGATGGATCCAAAATAAATTTAATTTGATCTTGACAATTTTTGTAATAATGTATTCATTACCGGAAAGAACAACAAGGTCCTTGAGATCAAGGCCCTGGACAGCAAACATCTGAATCAATTGAGTGAGATTTGCTGTAGGTGGTGGTAGCTGCTTGGTCTCATTTGCTATTGATATCCTGCCGTCTTTCCTTCCTAGCCATACCGGCCATGTGGGCCCCTTGCTCTGAAACAATCAAACTATCTCTTCATATATAATTTTTTTAACGTAAAATAGTTAACCATTTCTTAATTTAGTGCCTACCTTATATTCATACAACTTGTGATAAATAATCTTTTAATGTTGTTATTTACTGCAATGTTTTCAATGCTTAGGCCAGTCTTTAGTTTGTACACTGGACCTTCATAGTTCTTAGCATTGATTTAACTTTCCAGTTGTGAAAGCTTCTTATTTTTCGTAGACATGATTTTATATTATAACTGAGACTTTGTTTACTCCTTTCCTTTGTGTTTGTAAATGTGGGGTTTATGGATTTCTTTGATAGCTAAATTAGAAGTGTTATTTTGGTATGACAACATGTTAATTCAATATTAAAAATAAAACCAATTTCTAGCCAAATTGCAGGTGACAGCTTCTGCTGTATGAAACTGATATTTTCTATAGTTTAAAACCGATCGAGATACAACCGCTCAACCACAAATTGCTAGCTCTTAAATGCATGAGTAGACAAGTATGAAAGAACAGGTTAAACTAACGTCTTAAGGTTAATTATACTCAGGTCCAAACACAGAAGAATTATGTCAAGAAATATAATTACTTACCAACAAGACAGAATCCCTCGCTATCAGTGCAAGAACATCAGCACAAGAGACTGTGTTTGGGCAGGCCTTCTCCAACTTAGCTTTCACCCTTTCAACTGAACCAAATCCTCGAAGGGTGAGGTTTGGTTTTCCATCTTTCTCTGCTGTGTTTCCAGGTGTCGTGTCCAACAAAACAGAGCCGTCACAACCCTATACAAGAAAGAAATGGCTTCAATTGTATTTTATTGGTACTATGGTTAAACATTTGGCTGTATCTTTTTAGTGAAACATGATATGAAAGCAAATAGGCACCAATGTTGAAACATCATAGTAGCAGTAGCTCTAGCAACAATATGGCACTGAAACAAATAATAGACAAGTAATCATGAAGGTAACAGCATACCCTAACAAAACAATCGTGGAAATGCATCCTGAGCAATGGACCCGCAAGGCTTGGTGCAACAGACAGAATCTGTTTCATCTCATTCTGGACAATTTCTGCAGCATTTGGGCATGTCTTGCTATAATAATCAACACTCAATTGTGCAGTCGTTGATCCCAAAAGAAGAAGAGAAGTCGCAAAAAGTACCAGATGCATTTGAAGGGTACTTGATCCCATGATGAGATATATGGAACCTGTTTAGTTATATACTTGAACAAAGAGCTCTCTGTTACTTGGTTTGAGATGGAAGTGAAGTGGCCTAATTCTGCTTATATAGTGGCCAATAGTTGCTTAAGTTGTACTTGGTGGGTATTCAATTTGTAGGAAAACTGCAACTTATCTGTCCCTTGATTAGTTTAAAGTGGTACCAGCTGGCTCTGTGAGGTGGAATGTACCGAAGAAGTGGGATTTTAACATAGAAAATTGAAAGGTTCGACTATCATTTTCATCTAAGTCAAAGAAATATTATATATATCTTCCTTTCAAATAACTCCTAAGTGTGGAAAATATGTTCAATTTTAAATGGGAAAAGTACACATAAAAAAAATAATAGTGAGGTATTATTGCTGGAATTCATATATTCGACATGGCTGATAAAATTCTAACATAAAAATCGAACAGATTTTCTTCAAAATTTGAATTTGGGATTTTATGCCACCCGAGGAGGATGCACTAGACGAAGAGATGGATACATCATTAGTGACATTTAGAATGTAGAAGATCATTAAGCATCTTATCTTTGGTGCTATTTATCTACTGGCAAAGTATTTTTTTTAAATGAGTCTATTGGAAAAGTATAATTAAACCCCTTTTGGCTGAATTACCAGAAAGCCAGAAAGTTTGCACAATTAATGTATTGTGATTAAAATACTTGAAGCTCAAATTTTGAAGATTCTAATCAATTTTGTTTTACATAACTAATCTGGGGAATATTGCGTCTTCAAAAAATTATTAATTACTTGACCCAGAAAACATATATAGGGTCTACGGTTCGTGAATTTATTTACCTCTGCCGGAGGAGTATATAGTAATGAAGCTAATAAAATAATTAAATAAACAGGATATAACAAGAAGAAGAATCCTTGCATGTTCATAGGTTTGGTAAACTCGGGGTGTTTAATAATTAGTTATATATTGACAACCACTATGGAAAGGAACCTCAAGGAAGAATAATTAGTTGGGTCTCTTGTGGTGTTCCATATTTAATTTTATTAGTTGGTTCTTTTTTCTTGAGTCAAAAGATGAGAATAAAGTTTTGTTAATTTTGAAAAATTCATAAAAATTAACTTTCCGATCGAATTACGGAACTGAGCATCAGGCATAGTGAGCATTATCGATCTTTTCCACTATACTAACAATTAATTCTTCATACCATTAACTAATAATTAATCAATGTCTGATAAATTTAAGAACTATCGTACTCGTTAATTAATATAATAATGTTAATTAATTGATGCCGGGTAAATAATTTTTCATTTTAGGGGACGTGAACTAAATTAATAATCAGGGTTTGTTGAAGAATGTTTTTCACCACCAATATATAGGTGCTGTTACACTCTCAACCATATTAATTATCTCAAAGAAAATAAAATAATGTAGGAGAACACGTCTTAGTGGATACTAAAAATTGTTAAATTAATGTTAAGTTAACACTGTTAACTAAGTCATTTTCAAGTGATACAGACATCGGAACGTTTAGCTATAGGAGATCAGGATTTAATTAATTACTTTAATGTCTAACTGCCAAGCTTGATTTCCTATTGGTGCAATGACATATAAATTATTACAAATGAGTGTTATAAATCAGAAAATGATCAATTATCTTTTATTTTTTATGTAGGAGGCAATTAGAATCCAGCATCTCGATGCAAGGAATGAATGTGAAGTAACAAAAGAATAATGTCTAGAATTTTCGTCTGGTAATTATATAATATCAATTAATTAGGAAAAAAGAAAACACTGCTATATTTTATAGCACATCAATTATTTTCCGTGATTTGTTGACTAAACTGTAATATTATATTTTTATGTCCGATTATAGTATCCTTCAAAACAAGCATGATTATATTGTAAGCTTTTGGGTTTCTATGCAAAATTTCAACCAGGATTCATGGAGCATGAGTGAGTTTTATATATAAAATATTCCAAACAAGAGTAAAAAGAATGTAAATATAAAATATAAGAATTGTTCATTTTGAATGGTATTAATCTAGCAAAAAGTTAAATGACTACTTACATATGTCTGTATATATGTTGTGAAGTACTAAACATAAACGAGGTTTCTCAGTAGAGAAATGTTCCTGTATCCCGAGCCACCAAACTCGAGCCCGTCCCCGAACTGGTTTAATTGGGTTTAACTGTCGCTAATAACGGTAATTTATTAATTTTTCATTAATTAAAGAATTGCTGTTTTAACGCATTGCAGTTTTACATTGATTGCTTTAAATATTAGCTTTGCATGCTTTTGTCTTGCGCTTTAATTTCGTGGACAGTCTGTTAGAAACAGTTGTAATCACCAATCCCCAAATTAGTCCCCCAGATTGTTAACGGTCATCTATTCATTAATTAACTACTTACTTGAACGTACTTTAAAGTACTTTAAAGTACTTTCAAGTACAATTTAAACCCAGTTAGCTCGGAGATGCGATGGGAGATTGGTTCTAATTTTAATTATGCAAATTAATAGCTTTTTATATTTAATAACTAAAAATATAGTCTCCATTTTGAACAAGTAATCCATTAAATGAAGATTTTTCAATGTTTGTAAACACAAGTTTATATGCTTTAAAATATATTTGAAGAATAAGTTTTAAAATGTGTTTGTAAACACAGGTTTATATATTTGTAATACAGATTTTTTAATTTTTGTAAACACTAGTTTATATGCTTTAAAATGTATTTGTAAACACAGGTTTATATGCTTTACACACAGGTTTATATGCTTTAAAATGTTGTTTTCTTGCCAGTATATATTGGTTTACTTGCACAGGTTTATATGCTTTACACACATGTTTATATGCTTTAAAATGTTGTTTTCTTGTCAGTATATATTGGTTTACTTGCACAGGTTTATATGCTTTACACACAGGTTTATATGCTTTAAAATGTTGTTTTCTTGCCAGTATATATTGGTTTACTTGCACAGGTTTATATGCTTTACACACAGCTTTATATGCTTTAAAATGTTGTTTTCTTGCCAGTATATATTGGTTTACTTGCACATGTTTATATGCTTTATACACAGGTTTATATGCTTTAAAATGTTGTTTTCTTACCAGTATATATTGGTTTACTTGCACAGGTTTATATGCTTTACACACAGGTCTATATGCTTTAAAATGTTGTTTTCTTGCCAGTATATATTGGTTTACTTGCACAGGTTTATATGCTTTACACACAGCTTTATATGCTTTAAAATGTTGTTTTCTTGCCAATATATATTGGTTTACTTGCACAGGTTTATATGCTTTACGCACATGTTTATATGCTTTACACACAGGTTTATATTGTTTTGTAAACAATTGTTGTTTCGAAGTAGTAGTTTCATTGTTATTTAATAGAGTTTTACATACTTAGAAATTGGCATTGTTGGGACAAGTTCTAAATTTATGATTGTTTCGAAGTAGTAATTTTGTTATTATTTAACAGAGGTTTGCATGCTTAGAAATTGTAATTGTTGAAGTTTTGACTAACATAAAATAATTGATGAGACTGCTAACAATTGTTGTTTCAAACCAGTAGTTTCATTGTTATTTAATAGAGCTTTGCTTGCTTAGAACTAGTAGTTTTGACTAACATAAAATTCAGAGCTGTAAACATTTTGGTGGGGGAAGCGCTCGGGTATTGGTACAAATTTAGAGCTTTAAATTTTATGCTCGGGGATGAATTCGGGGATTCATTTTTATTTTAAAAAATGAAAAATTAACTCATTTATAATGAAAGTTAAACACTTGAATGCAGTTGTTTAAACACTTTCCTTTATATGTTTAAATTATCCGATTGTTTCGCTGCATTTGGTGGTGCCTTTGTTAATTTTTTTAACAGAGCGTTTTTATCTTCATGCAGCAAAATTATGTATAATAAAGAAATATTGATACTGTTATTGCGCTGTATAAAGTAAAACCTGATCTTTTTATCGCCGACATTCTAGAAAGTTGGAGGACACGTGCGGGTACTTTGTTTGGGGTACAATTATCAGCTTCCTTCTCAGTAATGTAATTTGTTTATGATGCAACAAATAAAAAATTATAATATTTTTCTGTCCAATTAATGTTTATTAAAATCTGAAATTCAAACCACAAATGCAAACCATCAAGCATGATCTTTTCTTTGATATGTGAACGGCAAGTGAAAACCACAATTTTTTTTGGCAGTTTGGTTAAACACAAATGTTTAAGTTTTGTTCTAACTTTGAAAAAAAGAAAGATTAAGGAAACGAATCAAAGAGTTTCTTGTTGAAAGTAGGAGAAAACAGAAGAAACAAATTATTGACAACATCCCTAATAACATTTCTCAACTTCATTACACTTTCACAATCTCAAATAAATTATTTTAACAAAAGGAAAAAAAGAAATACAGCCAAATCCAGAACAAAAAACACTTCTATTAATAATTAACAATAGAACATTTCTTTCTGATCTCACCCTGGCTTCCTGTTAGCACACCAATATTTCCCATCTTGATCATCGACTCGGCAAAATCTTGAAAGAATTCAGACTCGAATCCGTTTGCATGCTTCAGGACATAGTCTCTGGTAAACTTATCTGTCAGTAGAGCCCAGTCAGAGTGGAAGGCAGATCTTATTTTAGCCACGTATTTGTAATAACTCGTATCGAATGTCTTGTAACTTCCAGGATCCATCTCAATGAGTGTGGTGGTATCGGTCGGGCTACACTTTGATCTCAGTTTGGCTATGTAGTTGGTATCCAAGAAGGGGTCAACATCATTCAAGTTGTTTTTACCGGTGAAATTGTACAAACGGTCTTGGATGCCTGAGCAATGCGCTGTTCCAATTGTGTGGGCACCTAAATATAGAGAAAAAAGTAAGTGCCTTCTGTTAGAAGTATACTTTAGAAATATAGTTTTTCGAGAAATATGTCAGTTATTGATACCGAGTAGTGAAAATTGTCATAGGTGTGGATTTGGGGTTAGATATGTACTTGACTGGTCCAATTATAAATACTACGCAAATACCTAAACAGTAAGCATTTAATGGGCTAGGGATTGAAATGGATCAGCACCTTAATTTCAGAGCCTTATTAAGTACAAAGCAAATGATGGATCCAAAAATAAATTTTGATCATGAGAATTTTGTAATAATGTATGCATTACCAGAAAGAACAACAAGGTCCTTGATATCAAGACCCTTGACAGCAAACATCTGAATCAATTGAGTGAGATTTGCTGTAGGTGGTGGTAGCTGCTTGGTCTCATTTGCTATTGATATCCTGCCATCTTTCCTTCCTAGCCATACCGGCCATGTGGGCCCCTTGCTCTGAAACAATCAAACAATCTCTTCACATATAATTTTTTTAATAATTTTTTTAACATAAAATAGTGGCCTATTTCTTAATTAAGTGCCAACCTTATCTTCATGCAAATTGTGATAAAAATTCATTTAGTGTTCTTATTTACGGCAATGTTTTCAATGCTGAGGCCAGTTTTTCATTTGTACACTGGACCTTCATATTTTTTTAGGCATCGATTTAACTTCTTTCTTTTTCTTTTCTTTTTTTAGAAACTTGACACAGTGGCTGTCAAGTGGTAGTTTTTTTATTTGTAGGAGACATGTTTTCTGTATTGTATGTGAGACTTTGTCTCCTTTCCTTTGTGTAAATTTGGGGCTTATGGATGCCTATGGTAACAAAATTAGCAGGTTTATTTCTGTACCACAACATCTTAATTCATTATTAAAAATAATTAACAAGAAAAATTTCTGGTGATAGCGTTTGCTATACCGACAGATGTTTTCTATAGTTTAGACCAAGATACAACCGCTCAACAACAAATTCATGTGCTAGCTCTTAAATGCACTGCATGCATAAGTATGAAGAACAGGTTTAACTAACGTCTTTTTTAAGGTAAATTATTATACTCAGGCCCAATCACAGAAGAACTATGCTAAGAAATTTAATTACTTACCAACAAGACAGAATCCCTTGCTATCAGTGCAAGAACATCAGCACAAGAGACTGTGTTTGGGCATGCCTTTTCCAACTTAGCTTTAATCCTTTCAACTGAACCAAATCCTCGAAGGGTGAGATTCGGTCTTCCATCTTTCTCTGCTTTATTTCCATGTGTCGCATCAAGCAAAACTGAGCCATCACAACCCTATACAAGAAAGTATTGACTTAAATTGTGTTTTTATTGGTACTATGGTTAAACATGTGGTTGTATCCTTTTTGTGAAACATGATATGAAAGCAAATAGGCACCAATGTTGAAACATCATAGTAGCGGTAGCTCTAGCAACAATATGACACTGAAACAAATAATAGACAAGTAATCATGAAGGTAACAGCATACCCTAACAAAACAATCGTGGAAATGCATCCTGAGCAATGGACCCGCAAGGCTTGGCGCAATTGAGAGAATCTGTTTCATCTCATTCTGGACAATTTCTTCAGCCTTTGGGCATGTCTTGCTATAGTAATCAACACTCAATTGCGCGCTTGTTGACCCCAAAAGAAGAAGAGAAGTCGCAAGAAGAACCAGTTGCATTTGAAGGGTACTTGATCCCATGATGAGATATATGGGAACTGTTTAGGTATACTTGAACAAAGATCTCTCTGTTACTTGGTTTGAGATGGAAGTGAAGTGGCCTAATGCTGCTTATATAGTGACCAATTGGTAGGTATTCAATTTGTAATAAACTGCAACTTATCTGTCCCATGATTAGTTTAAAGTGGTACCAGCAGGCTCTGTGAGGTGGAATGTTCCAAAAAAGTGGATTTTAACATAGAAAATTGAATGTTTCATATATCATTTTCATCTAACTTGAAGAAAGCTTATATACATATTCCTTCTGAAGTACTAAGAGTGGAAGATGCGTGTAATTTTAAATGGAAAAAGTCCACATAAAAGAAAGTGAGGTGTTATTGCTGGAGTTCATATGTTTGACATTGCTGATAAAATTTTATTGTAAAGGGATAGAATTTCATAAAATTTGCATTTCATCGTGATTCATTCCACCTGGAGGTGTGCACCGGGGGGATGCACGACGTGATGGGTCATCATTAGTGACATCTATAATGTAGAAGAACATGCATTTAGTATCTTATCTTTTGTACAATTTATTTAATGGCAATATGTTATAAAACCTCTTTTGGCTGAACTAGCATAAAGCCAGAAAGTTTGCATAATGTATTGTGTTTGAAATGTTTGAAGCTCAAATTTCAGAGATTCTAATCAATTTTGTTTTACATAAGTAATCTGAGGAATATGGCGTCTTCAAAAAAACATATTATTAACTACTTGACCTAGAAAACATAGGGTCTGCACAATCCACAAGTTTATTTACCTCTGTCGGATGAGTATATAGTAAAGAAGCTAATAAAAAAAAACAAATCAATTCATAGACAGATAGATAATTATGCATAAACAACAGGATAGATACGTACCAAGAAGAAGAATCCTTGCATGTGCACTGATAGGTTTGGTAAACTCGTGATGTTTATTTAGTTATATATTGGCAACCACCATGGAAAGGTACCTCAAGCAAGAATAATTAGTTGGATCTTTTGTGGTGTTCCATATTAACAATTAATATTAGTTTTGGGTTCTTTTGTCTTGACTCCGAATTAAGAATATGAGTGCAAGTTTTGTAATTTTAATAATTTTATAAGAATTTTCCAATCGAATTATAAACCTTCAACCTCACAAATCGAGAGCATTATTTATTTATCCACTATAGTAACAATCACTACAACAAAGTAGACACTTTTTACTAATAACTAATAACTAATTGACCTTAAAAAAATAATAACTAATCAATGCCTAATAAATATAAGAACTAACACACTCATTAATTAATTAGATAATATTGTTAAATTGATGCCTAGTAAAAAAAATTATTTTACTGGACGTTAGCTAAATGGTGAGGAGTCCGGATCCTCTGAAGTAACTCAAATTTTGAGATTAGATCCGGACCGTCTGTTCAAAATTTCACTCCAATACGGCCCGAGGGCCCTTTAATATTTGCGCTAAAGCAGATTGGAAGGTCCGGATCTAAACTCAAAATTTGCATTAACTTCAGGTGATATGAATTCAATGATCTGCAGGGTCTATTGAAGAATGTTTTGTACCACCAGTAGGAACTACTATTACACTCAACATATATTTTCTCTCAAGAAAAATATAATATAGGAGAACCCATATCTTAGTGTATACTAAAAAAATGTTAATTATTAACACTGTTAACCAAGTATTAATTTTATGCAGTATGCAGACATCTGAATGCTTAATTAATTAGCTATTGAAGGTCAAAACTTAATAAATTATTTTCTATGCCAAGCTTGATTTTATATTAGTGCAATGACTTATATATTGAATTGAAATAAGTGCTATAAATCTGATAGCGATAATAATTTACTTATTTATTTGAATATTTGCATCCACAATGTCACCAATTAATGCAGTAACAAAGGAATAATGTCTTGAATTTTCTTCAGGTACTTATAATATAATATCAACTAACTCTAATTTTATGTCCTATTAGTATCCTTCGCAACAAGCATGGTTATATTTAATACTTTTGGATTTCTATGCAAAATTCCAAACAAGATGCATGCATGCAAAATTCCAAAAATATATATATAGAGAGAGAGAGATAGGCTGATGTGCTTTAAGTAGCATATGGGCCGAAATACACACGGTCAAAATTTGAAATTTCAAAATTCAAAAAGTCGATCTGAACCATTCATCTAGTTCTCCATATTAATATGTGCTTGGAGACCAAATTTTACATTTTTCTGAATTTTTTTACTATTTATTAAGCCACTTTGAAAATCATTGATCCAACGGTTTTACTGTTTTGTTAAGCCACCGTTGGATCAGCAATTTTCAAAGTGACTTAATAAATAATAAAAAAATTCAGAAAAAATGTAAAATTTGGTCTCCAAGCACATATTAATATGGAGAACAAGATGAATGGTTCAGATCGACTTTTTGGATTTTGAAATTTCAAATTTTGACCGTGTGTATTTTGGCCCATATGCTACCGAAAGCATATTAGCCTATCTCTATATATATATATTATATCAATTTCTGACAAGTACAAATTTATGAGCTAAACTTAATATAAATTTTGCGCGGACATGTATTAATTAATGTGTACTGCAAATTACGTGTCATGGAATAGAAAAACATTGAAACCAAAACCCAAACAAAGTTACACCCTAACTTGTGCATAAAAACAAATATCTGATTAAAAAAAAATGTACTTGCCTAGGTGGGTGGGTAGTGTGCGTATTTGTTTGTTGGTATACAGCTATCAAATTCTAGTTAGGTTACGTCTAACTCTGTATAACAAAGCTAAACCATATGTACTTTTTACATATAGAAACAAACATGATAGATATCCATTGGTATTTAAATTTGATGACAATGAAACAATGAAACAAAAAAGCAGATGGTGTCGGCCAGGAATTAGGTCGCTAAGCCATCGTTATTTAGGATTACAGCTCTAATCAGTAATCCGTTGCATCTTTTAATGTGTTTTGCATTATTATGAGCTAATAGACAAAGAGGTTTGTTGCCGTAGTGGTTTAAGCCTCTTTAAACTTTGCTTAGATGGCCACATGGTCCAGCTTATTTGTTTTAAAAATTATTCAAGCTGATGAATAAGCTAAGATGAGAAATCTATGTTCCAACTAATTATGATGATCATGAAAATAAAACATGGACGTTGGTTTGTAAGCCACTCACTAAAGCAGAATGATTTTTTAGCGACCGGTATCAGCGACCGGTGCTAACGCCGGTTTCTGATAGTTATTTTTCTCCATAAAAAAAAAAATCAACGGCGACCAACACTTTTCTGCGATCGGTATTAGCGACCGGCACTATCGCCGGTCGCTGAAAGTAATTTTTTTTTAAATCGCTGGAATTTTTCGCTGAAAAAAAGACGCCAAAACGCTTTTCTTCTCCGCCAGAACCCTAGCTGTCTTCTTCTCCGGGCGAAAATCTTCTCCTCCGCGCTGTCTTCTTCTCCGGGCGACCAGCACCAGCCTTCTTCTCCATGCACCACCAACGACTCGCCCAGCACCACCAACCACACGCCCAAACCAGCACCACCAACTACCAGCACCCAACGACTCGCCCAAACCAGCACCACCAACGACTCGCCCAAACCGCACGCCGTGAACCGACGACACTGGTATCTTCTCTCTCTTTTCCTTGCTGATTTCTTTGTTTGTCGTAATGATTCGTAGAATTGGATTTGATAAATCGAGTGCGGATTGTTGATTTTTCCAACACGATTGAATTACTTGTTTGTCGTGATGATTCGTAGAATTGAATTACTTTATGCAAAACAATCAGTCACAGAACAATTATTTTTATGCCCAAATTTCAAACAATTATTTTGTACCAGTAAACTTTAATCGTGCAAAGTCAAAACAGTAAATGATGCACGAAAAGACCATAAAAACTCTGAAATTGTAAAGAAAATTTGAAAAATCTATATCCGACGGTCGGATTGGGCTGGAAAGTAAATTAGCTTGGATTTGGGGCTGTGGAGCTCGTGTCAAAATTTCAGCCCGATCCGACGGACGGATCAAAAGCTACGCCCCTTTTCGTGAAGCATGCGCAGAATGATACTTGTAAGATTAAGTCAATCTAGTTAGCATGTTTGATGAATGATGTACCAATTTTGTAATTCACATCTTTGCGATAAGTTATTCACATGAAACTTTTATGATTAATGCAAAGTATTTTGAATTTTGTACATGTCTTGTATATATCGATATCAATATTTATGTTTAAATTTATTTGTATGTTTTATATTGTATGTTGGTACATGTCGTATCCGGTGCAAATTTAAATAATAAAAGAAATTTTACAAACTTAACAGAATACTTTCTGCAACTGGTTTTGACTATCAGCGACCGAAAATACCGGTCGCAGAAATATTTTTCTGACGTCAGCAAAAATCAACAGCGACCCAAAAAAATCGGTCGCAGAAAAACTATCTGCGACCGGGTGACGTATTTCTGCGACCGGTGACGTCATCGGGAGAGTATCTGCGACAATGCTTTCTGCGACCAGTTTTTCAGCGACCGAAAATATTATCTACGACCGGTGACTGCACTTTCTACGACTCGGAAAACCAGTCGCAGAAAGTCTATTTTGCTGTCGTGACTTGGCCTTAAAATTGCATAATGATTTTTAATGCAATGAAACTGCCTCCTTTTATATGTTATCAATTTATCATGCTCAGACTCTTGTACCTGCTCAGATTTAATTAGCAAACAAACAGAAATTGCAAGTAAAAATACTTGATCAATTCATCTTAACTTTCTTGCGGTTAATGAGTAGTAGAGGAGGATTTAAGTGAGATAAAGGAGAGCTAATGTACCTTTATGTTCAACAAGTAATAAATTTTATCTATAATTTATGTTATTTTTAATAAAATTCTATAGTTTGTTGTCAATTAATAAAATATTTGTTTAAACCAACAAATATGCATCAATTAATCTAAATATTTGTGAGAATAACGATGTTGTTTAGTACTTTTATCCTTACATGCAGATACTCACATATTATTATACTGTTGTTTAATTATTATTATTATTTTATCAAATTCAGTCTCATTATAATAAATTCTAGTTCCGCAGAGGCTGTTAAGCAAAATTCATGTATAGAGTTGACTGCTTGTGTTAAGTCTTCAAATGACGTGTTTGATGTTTTCTACGAATTAAATAATAAAGAGGGTCAAATTGAAATATTTAAAGCGGAGTTGATGGCACTTAAAGAGTATGCTTAGAACGGAAATATTAAAAGAAAGGAAGGTCAGAAAATTAAACAAGAGTGTTTTTGTTATTTCTCATTTAAGATATTGAGGAGGTGAACTCACTTTTTTTTTTCTTTGTTCTTGTGATTATACGTCTGGTTTGTGGAGTAGAATTTTTTTTAGAAACTATAAATAAAAAAATAAAAAAAAAATTACCGAACCAACTTGATTCCTTTATTTTTTACAAAAACATAAGAACCGAGATGTCATTTCGGTCCCTTTTTTTTTGGGACCGAATTGTTATTTCAATCCCAACTATTTTCACATATTTCGAGAAAAAAATATGTTGAAAAATTGTTAATGCTTAAGACTGAATTGTCATTTCGGTCCAAAAAAAAATTTCGGACCAAAATAGCAATTTGATTATTATTGTTTTTGTAAAAAAAAAAAATTATTATTTTGATTTCATAAAAAAAAAATTTCTAACAATGGTTATAAAAAAAAATTTGTGGAGTCCGCCCCCAAAGAGTTTGAGTTAATTAGACGTGGATTGTATAATTGTGAGTAGAACTAGGGTGCTCTTAAGCTCACCAAAATGTTTGGTGAGCTTGACTCTAAAACCCATCAAATCGATTTCAAATGACAAATCCGAACCGTTGAAACCAACCTACCTTACGTGTGATGTGTCTACATGTGAAATTTTTAAACATTCGAATTAATTTAGTATAAAGTCAAGCGGTCAAAAAATATTCAAAAAATGAATGCACTAAAATTAATTTATTAACCTTCTAATTTTGACCGATTGACTTTATACTAAACTAATTCGAATGTTTAAAAATTTCACATGTAGATGCATCACACTTAAGATAAGCAGGTTTCAACGGTTCGGATTCATCATTTAAAATTGATTTAATAGGTTTTAGAGTCAAGCTCACCAAAGTGTTTGGTGAGCTTGAGAGCACCCTAGTTCTACTCGTATAATTGTTGCATAAAAAATAACAATTTGGGCCGATATAAAAATAAATTGTAATTCAGCCCTTTGTACCTGAACTCAGGCCCATTGACCGTAAGAGGTTCCTTAGGTCACATTTTAATCAAAATTTGGGGCGTTAATACGAGTCCAAATTGGTAGATCCGAGGAAAACCAAATGCGAAACCAAGATTTGAATTTGGGTGATGAAATGGGGCCGAGGATCAATGTTCTCTAGAACTCGATCTTTTCTCTTCTTTTTTTCTGAATTAGAAGGATTTAGTTGATTGTATGAATAGTCTTCAAAAATTTGAAGTCGAGCCATGCTTGAAATATTAATTTGATCGGATAAATTTTATGCTAAATTCAGACTCCTCGGATGGACAGTAACATTGTGACTTTTCTGATTTACATCTCAAGTCATACATGTAACGGGTAAAAAAATATATGTAAAACATCAGTAAGATGCATGATTAGCCGCACTGGAGGATCCGCAAGAAAACCGAGAAAGGTGTCCCGCTGAGCTGTCAAGAGCCTTGATCCGCATACAACCGGTTCACCATTAATTTAGATAAACTTAGGACCGTGAGGGGTATATCCGATTAGCTCGAAATTTTTAATTTTGTTTCATATTCTGTCAGAAACGGATAAACCAGGTGCATGGACAAATGTTTGCGAAAGCCGCGCGCATTCTCTAATTTTTGTTTTTTTTCATCACAGCCCGGCACCGATATTTTTATTTTTACCCCATTAAAAAATATTTTAATAATAATAACCAAAGTTTAGTAAAAATTTTAAAAATAACCCACTCGTGGAATTTTTCCACGGGCTGGATTTTTTTTATAAAACAGAAATTTGTTTTTATTTTTTATTTTTTGTATTGAAATATTAGAAATGTTGGATATATTTCTTTGAAAATAGATGTAATACAATATAATTTAATTTATTAGAAAGACTGTAACAAATAACCTGAATCAATATTTTTCAAGCCGGATTTTTCGCGGTTGTAAGAAAAATTAATATATTTATTTATGTGTTATTGGAAAAAAAATAAAAATGGTTAGATTCTGAGTTATTGATCTCGATTCAAAAGTCACTTCTATGTAATCTAAAAAATATTGTGATCCTTCTAGGACATTTAATTTATAAAAAGTTGTATCTATTTTGAGAATTCTTTCTGAATAATAATTATTAAATAACTTAAAGTTTTTGTTTTTTTTTTCAAAAATAGATACAACTTTTCATAAATTAAATGTCCTAAAAGGATCACAATATTTTCTAGATTACATAGAAGTGACTTTTGAACCTGGATCAATAACTCAGAATCTAACCATTTTTATTTTTTTCTAATAACACATAAATAAATATATTAATTTTTCTTACAACTGCGAAAAATCCGGCTTGAAAAATATTGATTTTGGTTATTTGTTACAGTCTTTCTAATAAATCAAATTATATTGTATTACATCTATTTTCAAAAAAATATATCCAACATTTCTAATATTTCAATACAAAAAATAAAAATAAAAACAAATTTCTGTTTTATAAAAAAAATCCAGCCCGTGGAAAAATTCCATGGGTGGGGTATTTTTAAAATTTTTACTAAACTTTGGTTATTATTATTAAAATATTTTTTAATGGGGTGAAAATAAAAATGTCGGCCGTGCACTCTACCTTCAGAAGTCACAACATACAATCCTATTCTGCTACTTTTCAATAAGAAAAGTACGATTCTGCTTTTTCGATCTCAACCATTTTAAAATTTTCATTCACGTATATCTATAAAAAAGCTCTTTTATACACAAATCTCAACAAATTTAAATGATTAGAATCAGAAAAGCAGAACTCCGCTTTTCTTATAAAAAAACAGCAGAGTCCGTTCCCACAACACACCCACACTATTCCTACTCCTAGCTAGCAAGGTTTGAAGCCTAGTTCTCCTAGGGAGAATACTATGTCAATTCCACTACACCAGCAAGCGGATGACGCATTCTCTAGTTTCTCGATGTACGTCAGTACAAAAGCCTTTAGACGGTCTGATCAAAGGAAATTTTTTATCTATAGAAATTATTAAATTCATACGTATCGAAACATAAAGATTACTTGGATTTGAATAAATCTAGAAAGATCTGACTCAATTAGTCCAATCAAAATATATGGATCGGTTTTAATGGTCCAGATCTTTAGATATATTTTATTTTAAAAAAATAGACATTGATTGGAAAATTTGAAATTTAGATGCCACGGAAAATCAGATAAAAAATGGATCGGTCTCAAATCCAAGTTTTTTTTTTAAATAAAAAAAATTAGAAGGATTGGCCTCTACCGAATTTAAAAAAAAAATTGAATCTGACTCATTGAGTCAAATCCACTTAGTATCAGATTTAATGTGGCACACAAATTTGTTCTTTTTCACCGTTTAAAATATATATATAGAGAGAGAGAGAGAGAGAGTGGCTAATATGCTTTTGGTAGCACTTCAGCTGAAGTGCTACCGGTCCAATTTTCAATTTCCAAAATTCAAATGATCAATCCAAACCATTCATCTTGTTCTCCATATTAATATGTACTTGGAGACCAAATTTTACATTTTTTAGAATTTTTTTACTATTTATTAAGTCACTTTGAAAATTATTGATCTAACGGTGGCTTACCAAACAATAAAAATTAGAAGCTATCGTTGGATCAGCGATTTTCAAAGTGGCTTAATAAATAGTAAAAAAATTCAAAAAAAAAAATATAAAATTTGATCTCCAAGTATATATTAATATGGAGAACAAGATGAACGGTTTGGATCAATCATTTGAATTTTAAAAATCGAAAATTGGACTGGTAACACTTCGGCCAAAGTGCTACCGAAAGCATATTAGCATATATATATATATATATATATTTATAGATCTGGACCATTGAGACCGATTCATATATTTGGATCGGACTCATTGAGTCAGTTTTTTCTCGATTTATTGAAAATCAAGTACTCTTTTTGTTTTCATACGTGTAACTTTAATAATTTCTATAGATAAAAAATTTCGCTGATCAAATCCAATTTTTGATGATATGAACATGAGGAAGGTTATAATATCACACTTTTTTCATGTCTCATCATACCTCATATTTAATATTTTCTTTTTTTCGAAATGAAATTTCGAATTTGAAAGCGGTGCATGAAGTCAACGGTGAAGATTTCTCGGTCAGGAAATGTTATCTCAATCTTTTGTTCAGTGCGAATATCCAACGGTTGCGGATTTCTATATATGTGACACATGTCAGAGCTCAAAAAGAGCTTCCGGGACCTACCACGTGGGGTGAGGTGGCTTCGGTTGATCCGCCGCATCACAGCTGGTACAGCATATCGTGTCCTTCTGTTTATTTACAGCATAGTGACAAATCAAAAATACGGATTCAATTCAGCAGGATCAAAAATTCGTGATTCGGGTATAATTCAGAAATTATTCAGAATTATATTTTGAGTTTGAACCGAAAGTTCTAATTTAATATGAACTGTCCAACTTAATTGTCCAAGTGAAGATTCTTTAATGTAATTGCTCAAAACTTAAATATATAAACTAATTTCATTCAAGTTAT
The DNA here is from genome assembly GCA_033356055.1 of Carex pumila. Taxonomy (NCBI): domain Eukaryota; kingdom Viridiplantae; phylum Streptophyta; class Magnoliopsida; order Poales; family Cyperaceae; genus Carex; species Carex pumila. The sequence goes on along the minus strand of JARJHM010000012.1, from coordinate 872,162 downwards.
TACCTTTATAAAATTTAAATCAATTCACGTCTCATAATGGTGGACAAGAGAACCCCACCACGTGACCGCCTAGAAAATCAAAATTTTCAACACGTGGTGCTCTACAGAGTAAAAGAGATGGTTTTTTCGCAACGAATGTTTCGAAGAAAGTATAAAACGAAAAATTTGTCAAATACGCAATTAATTCGGGAATTGACCGTTTAATACGCGAATCGTCGTATTAAACGCAGATGATTCGTTGGTAACTCCAAAATATTTATTTCACGAATAATTCGAGAATTAAACCTGAATCTTGTTACTATGCTTCTTAGCATAGTAACAGAATACGCATTTAATTCGCGAATTAAACATTTTTTAGCTATCAATGGATCAATCAGTGTTTAATACGATAATTCGCGAATTTGACGAATTTAATGTTCTATTCGCATTTTCTACTTAAAAATTCATCCCGAGAGAGAATTCCTTGGTTGTTGTGTCTTTTTTTCTTGTCTGCTGTACGGTGTCACTTCTCCGTCTGTGCACATGGTGGTGGGACCATTCTCTTGTCTAGTGTGGAAGCGACAAGTAGTTTCCACTAAAATTTTTGGTTTAATTTTGAAATTGAAGTGGTAAAACTCATATGGAATTGGTTTCAACTTTTATGTTTTAATTCAAAATGAAATGCCCCTAGAGGATTTACGTGAGGCACTCATCTGGGCTATGGAGTCTGGATCACTCTCTCTTTATTTATTTTTTTAAGTTTTTTTTTGCTGGTTATTTTTTTGGGATTTTTTCTTATTTGTTATTGTATTGAATTATTTCCGAATTATATCTGAATTATACTTGAATCACGAATTTGTGATTCTGCCGAACCGAACCCGAACTATTCGTTTGTTACTATGCTTCTCAGTTTCTCACCTTCTGTCATGATAACCCACCACACCAAAACCTACACGATAGAGTTGCTAACATTTTTTAGAAAACGTAAACGGAGCGTCTGAATTATCACAGCCATCAATCATTGACGGATTTCTGTGTGAGAAACAGTGGAGTACTAAATCACCTTTAAATTAAAATTATATAATTTTGTTTATTAAATTTTGTTGTGCATCAATATTTTTTTATCCTTATTATAAAATAATTTTTTTTTTGTTCATGAATACTTTCCAGACCCTCGATCTCAATTTTTTTTATTAGCCCATAGAGGCAATATATAGTTATTATTGTCTGGTACAAATAAGAACAAATCATTAATGGAGCTGCTGTAGAAAATGAAAAATAGAAGATAAATAAAAAGAGAAAATTCCACCAAAAGCTAATGCTCCAAAGTATAAGTAAAATATCACTTGTAAATTGTGTAATATAAAAAAAAATAACAGTAACAGTTGGACAATCGATCGTTGCTGTTTATTCAAGCTTGTTTGCTTAATTGTTTGCACAAATATAGCCCGAACTTCGGTTCTCTGTCATGGCAGCTCGCATGTTATCCCATATCCAATCAAGAAATAACAGGTGCAAGAAAATAAAAGGTTAATTAGTTGAAGGTCAAGCAATCGTACATGGCAAAAACAAACAAAAAAAAATAATGATAAAGCTAACAGTGGGATTGAGATCACATGGCGCAGGTCATGCAATTAAGTTATACATCTCTCATTGACAAATACGCTGTCCCATTTTATCACATATATCATTTGGATAAGCTCAATTTTGTTCTAATAATTAAATACAGTAAAGATACTTCAGTATGTACATATGCACATATTTATATAAAAAATATGTAAGTTCATATACCTCAAAAAAAAAAAAAAAAAAAAAAGTAGTTGTTCATTTTGTAGAATTTGTACCTATTTTATTGATCTTTCTAAATTCGCCATTTTAAATAAATTTGAACATGTCACAGAAGGCGTACTTCAAAGAATTCACACCAAATTAAAGGAAAATATTATTCTTCTAACAATAGTGAAATTGTTTGTGAGCATTCCCTTTCTTAAGCAGCCATTAATTTGTCATTGTTTTCATAGAGGGTATGTTTGGATGTAGCGAGAATAGCGAGAATAGCGCTATTCTGATGCATCCAAACATACTCTGGAACAGTGAGAATAGCGCTGTTCTCACTATTCTTGCTATTCCTACAAAAACATGGAATAGCAAATGAACTCTTTCAAAGCCTCAATTCCTACAGTAGCTATTCTAAATGTTCAATCCAAACAACTTCCGAATAGCTTTGAGTTAGCGCTATTCTTAATCTACTATTCTCAATAGTAGCTATTCTCGCTATTCTCTAGTGCATCTAAACACACCCCTAGAGAATACACAGCGTGGAAGGAATGGTGTAAAACCGAACGTTAAATAATATGTATGTCAAACAGGTGGTTGGAAACTATAACATTATAAAAATAATATACTTGGTAAACACTAGATTAGAATTTAAGTATTGGCATTAATTGTCCTTGCACTCCCGTGGCATTGTTGAACATGTTCTGTTTTTCTATTGGCGGTGCAAGTATCCTTCAACAACCCATAATAAAGGGAACTACCGTTAGAAGTTGGATTTTGAGAAGAATATATGACTAGCTAGGTCTCTAGCTGACTAGCTAGTACTTAAACTATGCTATTCTTCCGTGTAAATCTTACCTTAAGGAAACTAGCTAGGTACAAGTTCATGTATACTGGATCAGATTTGCATCCGATAGATCAATCGAATCAACGACATTGCTTGTACATCGATCCCTAAAATATCTACATATATAATAGTACAATTAAAAATCACATATAAGTGCATAGTATATGAAAATATGTTGGTATCCAATTACTGACCTGCATGCATGTAGATCTATAGTCACAAGATTTGCGAATAATATTTGTTTTTTTTTTTTGTGATGCCGAACCGAATGCCGAATTATTTGGTTGATTGAACTTTGACCGAATTAAATCCGAATAATTCACAAATTTTATGAATTTGTCATGAATTTTACGAATTATTAGCAAATTATTCCCTAAGTTTTCACATAATATTTTTTTTGTTGGCTCTTTTGCAAGATTGAGATCTCTGATCCGAATAAATCCGAATCATTCCCGAATTATACCCGAATCACTAACTTTCGACCTCGCTGAACCGAACCCGAATAATTCATTAATTTGTCACTGTGTAGATCCACCAATGTATATTATCATATGCACACATTGGTTAGTGAGTGGGGTGCCACAGAAGATCCCTAACAAGTTAATTAACCTTCTGAGAGTTTCGTTTCATAGTAGTAAACTAAAAATCACACGGTACCTAACTAATTATTTCACATGCATGGATTCTTCAATCTTCATCCAGCAGGCTTATTTCTCTCTGCTGACAGGGTTAGCTATATTTCTGTTCCTCTGTCTGAGATTAATAAATTGGTGAACTATAGGCGATACGTTTTATGAGTCAAGTCGTCATTTATATTTTTGGATGCAATGGAGATGTGCTCTTTCAATATATATTTTCTACTTAATTACAAGCAAATTTAATGAGAGCTCAATGATATTTCCTTCTTAATAATGGTAAGAACATGTACATACATAATGCTGAAGTTGATGCCCTCTTTATATACACAAATTAACTAGTTGACCATATCAAACAAGTTCTAAAATAGGTTTTCCATTCCTAAAATATTTCTCTAGAAACAGCAACATTTATTTAGCAAGAATTATATTTTTAATAAATTTGTGAATTTCAATTAATACATGTAATTATAGGCCTTCTTTGCAACTTTTTTGATGCAGGGGATGGCAAGTGCCTCCTTATGCACAATAAAAGCTCTGCCCTGATTTTTCCATGTATATGTTGAAGACAGCAAGTTTATTTACAAAGTTAAAGTTGTTTCAGGTTTATATCACATTATAAACCATTTTGTGTTTTCTATCTACAAAATTCTGACCTTCCTCAAGAAAAACAATTATTCTCTGGGGCCAAAACAGGCACTCAATGTTCTTTAATATTTTTAATTAAGATGAACATGCATGGTTGAAACATTCCTCTCATACCACCTAACGAATCATAGTATACATCATTAAACTAATCTAGGACAGGGAAAAACTGAAGTAATCATGGCACCCCAGTTAATTACAACTTGAGCTTCCCTTTGCCACTATATAAGCACTAGGTAGTACCCCTGCCTCTTTCATGCAGTGTACAAACAACAGATCCTTTTTAGCATGGAATCAAGAACTTATCCACTGCTTTTGGTTCTTTTGGCACACTTTTTTTTTATATTGGGGACAACAAGTGCCCAATTGAGCACTGATTACTATAGCAAGACATGCCCAAATGCCGCAGAAATTGTTAGGAAAGAGATGATCCAAATTCTCTCTGTGGCACCAAGTCTTGCTGGTCCATTTCTCAGGCTTCATTTCCACGATTGTTTTGTTCGGGTATCATTTTATTTTTATTTATTTACTTATACTATTTGTTCCTGGTGTTACTAAAACCTTGTTATTTGATAGTCCTACTAGGACAATAGCCATTGCTATTATGTTGTTATAACTTATCATGTCCAGAAAGTGGCTGAGGCAACGCTTCTAGTAATGAAGAAACTGTCTTGCAATATAAATAATAAATAAATAGAGACTAAATTAATCATTAAATATGCATCTGACATAGGGTTGTGACGGCTCTGTTCTATTGGACTCAACCAAGGACAGTGAAGCAGAGAAAGCTGCACCTCCTAATCTCAGCCTTCGGGGATTTGGTTCAGTTGAGAGGGTGAAAGCTAAGTTGGAAAAGGCCTGCCCAAACACAGTCTCCTGTGCTGATGTTCTCGCATTGATGGCCCGGGATTCTGTCTGGTTGGTAAGTGCCTTTCTAATTACCTATTTCTGTTTGAATTTTGTTTTATGCACTTGTGACGTTATTAGTTAGGTAGTGCAGTACAATAAATATGCTTTTAAGATGACTGAAAATGGAATTTACTTGTTTCAGAGCAAGGGGCCCACATGGCCGGTGTTGCTAGGAAGGAAAGATGGCAGGATCTCTATTAAAGATGAGACCATGCAGCTTCCACCACCTACAGCAAATCTCACTCAATTGATTCAGATGTTTGCTGTCAAGGGCCTTGATCTCAAGGACCTTGTTGTTCTTTCCGGTAATAAATTAATTATTCCTACATTTTTCAATATGAAAATTATTCTTGGATCAATCATTTTTTTTGTACGTCACTAGACTTTGAAGGATGCGATCAATTTTAAAAGCAAGCCCATTAAATGCAGTTATACAAATCTATGCCCAAATCCACACCTATGACAAACTTCTACACGCTCAATTAATGACATATTTTTTAAAAACTACATTTCTAATGTATAGTTCTAACAGAGGATACTTAATTAATTTTATCTCTATATTTAGCTGGCCACACTATTGGAACAGCACACTGTGCAGCCATCAAAGATCGTTTGTACAATTTCACCGGCCAAAACAACTTGAATGATGTCGACCCATTCCTGGATCCCCACTACATAGCCAAACTGAGATCGAAATGTAGCCCGACAGATACCACGACACTCATTGAGATGGATCCTGGCAGTTACAAGACATTCGATCTGAGTTATTTCAAACAAGTGGCTAAAAGAAGATCTGCCTTCCATTCTGACTGGGCTCTACTGACAGACAAGTTTACCAGAGACTATGTCCTGAAGCATGCCAATGGATACGAGGCTGAATTCTTCCAAGATTTTTCCGAATCGATGATCAAGATGGGAAATGTTGGTGTGCTTACCGGAAGCCAGGGTGAAATCAGAAAGACATGCTCTATTATTAACTGATCGTTAATGGTTATCTTTATTTTTTCCTCTGGTTCTGTTTTATTTCATTAATTTATTTTCTTTTGTAGAAATTTGGTTGGTTGGTACGGGATTAATTATTGATATTCATAGTGTTCCTTGCAAGTTGCAAGGCGTTGAATTGTAGGGAAACTGATCGATTATTCGATTTGTGAAGGGAAAAGCAGACCCATGGCATTGTTGAATGTTAACTCAGTTTTAATGTAATTAATTTTAATAATAAATCTGTACTTTTGTGTAATGCTGCAATTTATTTTTCTTAGTTGAGAACAAAAGACCCACAAATAAAACAAAAAGAAATAAATATATATACCTCTGTTGTTTCCAGCAACAAGAAACGATGCCCTGTAACTCAAATCAGTATAACAGCCAACTCAGGCCTATAAAATTTGAATATGTGTATTGTGTACTAATTTTCACAGAATTCATCAATTTGATGATCACAAGGAAATATAGCATCCTTTAAGTTTAGTGGAGTGAAATTTGATGAAAATATTTGTGATGCATTTGCCAGATTAAAGTTAGATTTACATCGCAAAATTCAATGTTCCGTTCTCTCATAGGATTTATCTACTGTGTTTATTCTTCTTATGCTCAGGTCTGTCGAACTTTTTTTATTTTTTTTTGCTTGAAAGTCCGTAGGCTCATTTTATAGCTACTTCAGAAAGAGTACATCAGTCATCAGGGATACATTTCCTGGCAAATGATATATATTCTAGCCAATGTATTGATAGCAGAAAAATGCGAAAAAAGCACGAAGCTAATCTAACCGAAGGTATATAAGCTCCCCCATGCAACAATTAATAGCAACAATAACATTAATAATTTAATATATGAGCTTCCTAGCTTTCTGATATGCGCTTTCATGTCTGGTTGGTGGGCCTTTTAATTGACAGGCATGACAAACATGAACCAGGGGCAGATAACTATCAGATACTGTAAATTGTAATTATGCTGTTAACCAGAACTAATTTTCAGTGATCCTAGCCCGAAACAAGGCCTACTGTACTGTCTGTTTCTGAGCTGCTAAATTAATGAGTATCCAACTCTTAACAGGATAAATTATTATTGTCCCTCTTTAAAGACATTTGTTTATCAACCTAAATAATATGAGGCAGATTACTGTTTTTCTTCTCGCGCTTAACCTATTGTTCCATTAACTGACTAGACTATTAATTAATAAGCAAATTTAATTATCAGTACCAATAACAAATTAATTGTTGATTGTGTACTTTGAATATATAAAAAGGACAAAATGCATATCCCAAGTTTTGTACCTATATTTATAGAGCTTTTTAAATTCTCCACTTCAATAAACTAGAACCTGTGTTACATAAAACTTGTAAGGAATTCACACCAATTCAAAGGAAAATTTTAATCTTCCAACAAAAGTGAAATTGTTTGTGAGCTAGCATTCCCTTTCTTTGACAGCCATTTGCCGTTGTTTTAATCTATAGCTAGCTGGTGCATATATTCAAACAATCAATGGACTGAAATACAACACACACACACACACACACACTCCGGGTGGAAGGATTGGTCTAAAACCATACGTTAAATTAAGTAATATTATAGGCGTGTCAAATGGGCTGTTGGAAACTAACATTTGTTTAACTTGGTAAACACTTAATTATCATTAATGTATTAGCTTCGTCTTTGCATTCTTGTGACATGGTTGAACATATTCTGTTTTGTATTGGCGGTGCAAGTATCATTCAACAAAACCCTTGGTAACTACCGTTACAAGTTGGATTATGAGCATAATATCTCAGTTAAGTAGCTAGCCTTGGTCTTACTAATACATAACCTATGCGGCATTATGCGTGTACATTTCATTAGCAAAGTTGAAGATCAAGCCATATATCCAACTATTAAATATCCACAAATTAAGGATCTACTATCTGAGTTTCGAATTTGCAACCTCTCATATGGAGGTATTGCCTTTGTCACTAGATTAAAGACTAATTCGTGACATTATCTACTTGTATCATCAATAGCTGGTCATTGCTGTATAATGTCACCTCATGCATCTATATACTTCCTTTAGGATCCTTACTGTTAATAGAATACTAATTAATTAATTAATGAATAAAATAGTTGTGTAATCAAAATCGTATTAAGTGGCACGCAGAGTCAGAATTTTTTTACTTAAACTTGGAATTAAAATATCACACAAAATGTAATAAATGCGAGAACCACTGAACAAACATCAAATATTACCTACGTACGAACTTTCATAAGAACGTAACTATATATAATAAAATAGATGCATCTACATAATTTATTTTTAGAATTATATTGACTAAATCAGTGTATTTAAATCTCCTAAGAATTATTGCGAGATCTAGGTTCAATAATATCACGGGATTTTTTCTTTTTTTTTCTCTTTTTTCTTAGACGTCCGTAGTCCGTAGACCATTATCGTGTGAGTTAAGTTAGATTCTACCAATATTTTTAAAATCTGTAACTAATATATATTTGACAAGTTAATTGTAATTTAAATCTTACCAAATGAACAGTTGTTTTTAAAATTTGTAATTAAAATTTTTTTTTTGAGCTCAATTGTTTTGAGCATTTAAATTTTTAGAAACCGTGGATACACACTCTGGATGTAACCGCAAACATCAATTAAATATGGGCACGACCATTATTTTTCCTAAAAAAAAATGGAGATATTAGTTACTGAGTGGGGTGCCATAGAAGATCACAAACTACTTAATCTTCTTCAAGTTTCATTTCATATTAGTGAACTAAACATCACGCGGCGTTACCTAGCTAACTTATGATTTCACATGCATGGATTCATTTTCCAGCAGGCTTATCTCTCTCCTTCTCTCTGTTGGTAGGTTTAATTAGCTATATATTTCTGTTCCCCTGGCAGAGATTAATAAATTTCCTAAACTATATAGGCGAGACGTTTTATGGATCAAGTCGTCATTTATATTTTTGGATACAATTGATGTGCTCTTTGAAAATTTAATTAGAGCTAAATTATATTTTCTTCTTAATAAATGTTAAGAACATGCACATCGATCCATAATGCCTCCTCTAACACAATGAAGCTCTGCTCCAGATTGTTCTTCGTATATGTTGAAGACAGCAAATTTATTTATAAAGTTAAAATAAATTTGTTTCAGGTAATTTATCTCACATTCTATATTAGTCATTTGAAAACGGATCGGGTCAGATAGGGTCTATGGGTTAGCACGGCTAAGGTCCGGTGGGTCTAATTTGGATGACTTGGCCTAAATCCGTGCTAGACCCATGGTCCAAAATTCACACGGGTTGGTCCGGGTTGGATCCAGATCTTGGTTCGGGTCTAGATCGGATCTGTTTTTTTTTTTTTAGAAAAAATAGTCGACTGTTCCTAGCCGAAACAATTATGTTTCTGGCCGGAACAGGTCTGTTTTTGTTTAGTCCAGTCAGGTCAGGGTTTGGTCTGGTCCGAGTCTAGGTGGGTCTCGGATTAGTCTAGTCCAAGTCTAGGCAGGTCTCAAGTTTGGGTAGGTCGGGTTTGGGGGGGAGGGGGGTCTAGTGGAAAAAACCGGTCCAAATCCTTGCGAGACCAGACCCTAGGGTTAATCCGGTCCGGTCCGGAGGGCTCTAGCAAGAGTCGGGTCAGTCTGGGTCCGGTCCACGGTCCCTAGGATTAGTTCGGGTTGGATCGGACAAAAACCCAGACCCGACCTGCGTGTGAATTTTGAATCATGAATCTAGCATGGATTTGGGTCAAGTCCCCCAAATTAGATCCGCCGAACCCGATGACCGTGGGAACTGTGGCCCGGCCAGATCCGAACCGACCCTACCTGACCTGACCCGTTTTCAAATGACTAGTTCAACCAAACCCAGGCACACTTGATCAAATCCTATCTCTCTTGCTGTGAACAAATATATAACTTTTCTTGCTATGTACATGTCTTATTTTAATATAAAAATTCTCTTCAATATATAAAAAATGAGACACTCCTCCATTTTTAAACTCCCTCGTAAGTATTTCATAATTTTATTTTTCCTGTTAAAAGCAATTCCACTTACATTGTTCATTTAAGCCGCCACTGATGTTCAAAAAAATATAATTAAGAATGAAACTTCAAAGGATTACCTAATTAGCAGCAACTGCTAAGATTTAAAAAAAAAAAAAATTCAAAGAATTTGTACAGGATATTAATTAACTATGTCATCCTGATGACTTTGACCTTTGGAGAAGTTCTTATTTTAGAATCTATGTACCAAACATGTTATGAAGTGGAAGAATATATGTGCTCTATTGAAATATGTCTGGCGCAAAGAAATTAATAAGATAATAAATAAGTATAATTGGTGTAGTTGACGTACTGTGTGGCTTGACCTATTTCATTAATTAAAAAAAAAATTAAAAAAAGCTTTCCTACTTCTAACTTCCAAGGCACAAAACCCCATTTTAAAATATTTGTTTGATTGTTTCCTTACTAAAAATGAAACTAGAGAACATGTAGTTTAGTTGAAGTAACATGGTACGTACAACTCATTTTAGCCATATCTTCTGCCTCTATTATGCATGATAGAGGAATAAGTCGTATGGCAATTAATTCACAAGTAAATAACAATTTTAATGGATATCTTTTACAAATGAGCATCAAGTACGACCAATTATTCTCAATTATTCATGATTATTTCCGTTTAGATTTTTTATTTTATTTACATTAGTACTAGGCCTTTTAATCAGTACTTATTTATTGGGCATGATCTATTATATTTTGAGACGTTTAGTCCATCAAATTGACCAATTTGTTTGTATTAATCCATTACATGCTTTGTCTTGTCTTATCTGTACTTTTTCTAAATAGAAATTTGATGAAATTTTATTAATTAATAAGGAAACTAAGTTATAATAAGTTAATTTATATAACTCTGATGAGTTAAATTATTAGATTTTTTTAATAAACTATAAGTTATATATACATAATTTTAATAAAAATGCAAAATTATCTAGAAAAAATTTTAATTGTTTGACAGTACCATGTCCATCCCACGAACACATATATACTGTTATTTATAAAGCTTAATTAGTGCAGTACGAGCAACAATTTTAGTTATCGTATAATTAAGGGTTATTATTCAATAGAAGAGACAACTATGCATTCTCCTGCAAAGTTAAGAACAAAGAAATTAATTAACGAGTATACTAAAGGACAACACAATTTGAATATTTAATTGATAAAACCATAAAAACAAAAATATGTCATGCATTTTTTTGGGTTATTATTTTAATATATATCTTATTTATCCTATTAGGGAGCAGAAATAAAATTAATTAGTTGTGTTCTGATCTAATAAAATAAGGAAAATTAATATCATATAGTAACTGTATCAACAAGCTAATAAAAAAAAATTATTCATATCAACCTTTAAAAAAAATTATGCATATGAAATACAATACGCGCATAAGAAAAGCTGGTAAACGGATAACGATTTTTTTTGGAAGTTGAAACCCGAAAAGGCAGATATTAAAATAAAAAGAGTTGCAACCTCTGCTAAGTTAAAAAAAAAAATATATATATATATATATATATTCTTGTACCCATTATCTGCATCTCAGAAGTATTTATACTTGCCACAAAAGTTATTTATATGTGAATTCTAAAACTTTTATACCCTACAAATATAATATGTTTATCACATATTTTAGATATATGAAAATTTAAGTTTATGGAATAAGTAAAACTATAGTTTTGGAAGTTTATAATACTAATGATATAAGATATAAACACTTTCTACATTATTTTGGGTTTTGTGGCTACAAGAAAAACAATTATTCTCTAGAGCCAAAACAGGAACTCAATGTTATTATACATTTTTTTCAATTAAGGTGCACATGCATGGTTGAAACATTCCTCCTACATATCACCTCACTAATCATTCTATATATCATTAAACAAATCAAGGAAGGAGAAAAACTGAAGTAATATTGTGGTATCCCAGTCAATCACAACTTGAGCAATTCCCTTTGCCACTATATAAGCACCGTTAGTACCCTGCCTCTTTCATCCAGTACAAACAACAGATCCTTCTTAACATGGAATCAAGAGCTTATCCCCTGCTTTTGGTTCTTTTTGCACACTTTTTTCTTATTTTGGGGACATCAAGTGCACAATTGAGCACTGATTACTACAGCAAGACATGCCCAAATGCCGAAGAAATCGTCCGGAAAGAGATGATCCAAATTTTTTCTGTGGCACCAAGTCTTGCTGGTCCACTTCTCAGGCTGCATTTCCACGACTGTTTTGTTAGGGTATCATTTCATTTTGATGACTTTTACTTTATACTATTTGCTCTTGGTGTTATTGCATTTTGTTATTTGATAGTCCTATTAGTACAATAGCCATTGCTCTGACATTGTTACCACCTAATATGTTAAAAGAAGTGTAATATTCACTTACATTTACATTGTTATCACTTATCATGTCTGGCCAGCAAGTGCTGAGGCCACGCTTCTAATAAAGAAGGTGTCTAGTAAAATGAAAAATAAAAAGAAATAACAAACTAAATTAATCAATAAATATGTATGTGACATAAGGTTGCGACGGCTCTGTTCTATTGAACTCAACAAAGGACAATGAAGCAGAGAAAAGTGCCCCTCCTAATCTCAGCCTTCAGGGATTTGGTTCAGTTGAGAGGGTGAAAGCTAAGTTGGAAAAGGCCTGCCCTAACACTAACACAGTCTCTTGTGCTGATGTTCTCACACTGATAGCACGGGATGCTGTCTTGTTGGTAAGTCCATTTCTAACTAACTATTTATGTTTGAATTTTGTTTTATGCACTTGTGACGTCGTCATTGAGAAAATGACAGCATTTTTTTCTGTGAGTTATTAGTTAAGTAGTGCAGTCTAATAAATAAGCTTTTAAGATGACTGAAAATGTAATTTACTTGTTTCAGAGCAAGGGGCCCACATGGCCGGTATCACTAGGAAGGAGAGATGGAAAGATGTCAATAGCAAATGAGACAATGCAGCTTCCACCACCTACAGCAAATCTCACTCAATTGATTCAGATGTTTGCTGTCAAGGGCCTGGATCTAAAGGACCTTGTTGTTCTTTCAGGTAATAATACATTATTCCAATATCAAAATTCATCCTTGGATCTATCATTCTTTTGTACTTTATTAAACTTTAAAGGGTGCTGATCCATTTCAAACCCAAGCTCATTAAATATTTACTGTTCAGGTATTACACTGGCATATATAATTGAAGTAGTGATACATTAATTAAATCCAAATCCACCCCTATGAAAACCTTCGTTACTTTTACTCGCTATCAATTAATAACTGACATATAAGGTACTTAATTAGTTTATCTCTATATTTAGCTGGCCACACAATTGGAACAGCGCACTGTGCAGCCATCAAAGACCGTTTGTACAATTTCACCGGCCGAAACAACTTGAATGATGTCGACCCATTCCTGGACCCACACTACATAGCCAAACTGAGATCGAAATGTAGCCCAACAGATACCAGGACACTCATTGAGATGGATCCTGGCAGTTACAAAACATTCGATCTGAGTTATTTCAAACAAGTGGCTAAAAGAAGATCCGCCTTCCATTCTGACTGGGCTCTACTGACAGACAAGTTTACCAGAGACTATGTCCTGAAGCATGCCAATGGATTCGAGGCTGAATTCTTCCAAGATTTTGCAGAGTCAATGATCAAGATGGGAAATATTGGTGTGCTTACCGGAAGCCAGGGTGAAATCAGAAAGACATGCTCTATTATTAACTGATCGTTAATGATTGTTTTGTTTTTCCCTCAGGATTTGATTTTGTTTTTGGGTTGGGATTAATTAGCGATGTTCATAGTGTTCCTTGCAAGGTGTTGAATTGTAGGGAAACTGACAGATTTGTGAAGGGAAAAGTCCCCCCATATTCTTGTTGAATGTTAATTCATTTTTAATGTAATTAATTTTTAACAATAAGTTGGTTCTTTTCATAATGCTCTCTTGTTATTCTTTGTTGACAACAAAAGATGCTAAAATAAAGAAAAATGAAATCAATATATGTTGCCCTGTCAACTCCAATCTTAGGTGAAGTAGGAGTAAATATAAAACCAACCCAGACCGAGAAATTTGGATCTGTATATTAATTTTCAAAGATTTCAGCAATTCGATGATCATGAGGAAATCTATATTCTATCAGTTTGATGTAGAGAAACTTGAAAAACATGTATGTGATATATTTTATTATTTTCCCTATAAAAGTTGAATTTGCATCGTAAAAATTCAAAGTTGTGTTCTCTCATAGGATTTATTTTCTGTGTTCTATAGTTCTAGTGTTTCAGTCGATCTGACGAAATTTTCTTATCTCAACTCAATCAAACTTTTACTGTTATTGCTGACATCAGCCATGGTATATTAATGTCAAACTTACAATTTTAGTTGACAGTCATTGTGTTTATTTTTATTTTTTAACAGTATATATAAATCTAAAGTTTTACTAAATAGGCCAGAAGTTTACCAGTAAAAAAAATATTAATAACAACCATGATAGCAACAAATAATATTAGCATATGAACTTCCTTTCCGAATTGGGCTTTCATGTCTGGTTGGTGGAACCTTCAATTGACAAGATAAATGATTATTTTCCTTATATAAAGACCTTTGGTCTGGTCATCAACCTAATAATGACAGGCATATTGCAGTGTTTTTTTTATCTATGGTGATAAATTGTATCATTATCTAAGTAATCTCATTCTATGCTTTTCTCTAACTTTGATTTTCCCAAAATGCATGTTAATTGGTTAAAAGTTTTTAGAACAATATTCATCAAAAAGAAATGAATACATATAACATTTAAAAAAAGCAATCCAATATTCCAAAAAAAGTAAAGATTCCCGCATGGCTATACAGAAAATCCGTTTATTAACTTGTCTACCTGTGAATCTGCGATTACATAGCAGTAGACAAATTTACATGAATAATTGTAATCCCAATTAAACCATATTTCTTTTTGTATAACTCTAGTAATAAGCTTCACACACAGATCTGATCATCCCACTGGATCCTGTGAGAACATTGACCCTTCCCATGTTGACCATGGCCTCTGCGAAATCATTCATGAATTGCTGCGATGACATGGCACTAGCTTGTTCAGCCACGTAAGCCCTCGTTGCCTTATTGTGAATCAGTGCTTCATCACTATTGAACAGCCCTTCTTTATTCAGCACTGATTTGTAGTAGTTCAAGCCAAATGTGAGAGGGTTGTCAGGGTCCATAGGAACTATAGTGCTGCTGTCAGTAGGTGAGCATTGCTGCTTCAGTTTTTCTGCATACGTAGGATTCAGTGATGGGTCTGTGACGTCTGTACCAGTATAGTTGTACAGGCGGTAAGAGAAGGATGAACAATGGGAAACCCCTATCGTGTGCGCCCCTGTAACCATAAAAAGAATATTGTAGGATACTTAATTTTATTTTCAAAGAAATATTATATTAGAAAATTGATTGAAGGTTTGTTACTTTGGTTAGCAAAAGGATTGAACACTTAATATTCTAGAGGGCAAAGGTCTACAGTTGTGTTAAAAATGATTTGTGTAATAAAGCCCCTAATAGATCAAATTTAATTACCTGATAACACAGCGACATCCTTCTCGGTTAATTTTTTCTTGGCATACACACCGATAATATTAGAAATGTTTCCATTTACAGGTGGCAGGTTGGTGTAAATTTCATTGTCAATTGAAATGCTCCCGTCTCACCTTCTTGTCTCTACATCATATCGTGGTCCCTGGCTCTGAAATTTAATAAAAGTTGATTTTCATTAGTTTACATATATTCGTTGTTGCTGAAATTTCAAATTTTTATTCCAATTTTTTTGGAAAAAAATGACAGGAAAGTTACAATGTAATTAATTCAAAAAATGTTATATATAAGTTATTCACCAAATAATTAGAAGGAGATAGAAAGAAATAACAAGGACAACAAAACTAGTGGCCACTGTCCTGATACTGGTCGCCTTATAATTTAGAGTGATTTACATGTGCAAAAAGAATGTTTTTTAAGGAGTCAAGTGCAACTTAACTGCCATCAACTGCAAAGACAAAAGATTGATTTCTACTGGTACAAAACAGAGCAACAAATTTTCTAAGCATGCATGCATTAATTGAAGTTAAAGGCCTTGTAAGAGATTGTATTCATCCAAATTAACAAAAATATGGTAAATGTGCTGCAAATTTCAGTCTCTATCGGATCCTAATGGAATCATTATCATTAGTAGAATGATTTATTATATCAGTTGTGCCAGGAACACCCTCACGGGCAGCCAACTCTATGATATCTGCACACGACACAACTTTGGGGAATGCATTTTCCAAAACACCCTGAGCCTCTCAATGGTACCAAATCCACGCAAACTGAGGCTTGGAGTTGCATCCTTTTCTTCTATCCAGCTCCCTGAGTCTAACAGTATCAAGGCATCACATCCCTATCATTAAATTAACTCACAGTGAAAAAAAATTACAACAAAAAAAATTATGTTTTACACTTTTACTTAAATAATTCCATTTAGATTTTCGGTCTGTGATGATCATACTATAAAGAAACATTCCTGAATTCTGATGATAATACTGTAAAGATATATGTAAATAGCAGTGGGGCTACGGTGATGAGCTAAGATTAGGACAGGCAATCCAAACTGTTATTTCTTTACTATGTGTCAAAATATGCTTCAAATTAAATGTTACATTTTCTTGAATCTTTTTTACCATTTTTAATGTGAATCATGATTATTAAGCATTCCAGACCATTGATTTGCAACAGTTTGCACCCATCGAAATAAATAGTAAAGAAATTCATAATATGTGAATTTTTGAATCAATTTGTCTGCATGCTCAGATTGAGATTTGGAGAGGGATCACAAGTGAACCAGTGAACACACAAACTAGAGGGAGTTCACAATAAACAGTTATATACAGCACAATTTCTTACTCGGACGAAGCAGTCATGAAAGTGGAGCCTGATCAGAGATGCCATAAGGGTTGGATCTTTAGCCTGGATCTGTTTCATCTCTTAAGCCACTAAATCTTCAGCATTCGGACACGTTGTTTCATAGAAGTTAACCTTTAGTCCTTGGCGTGAACGGTCTTTTTCTAGTGGTGTATCATCCAGTATACGAGACCGACCTCTATCTGCAGGTATTTCTGAAGCCATAACTGTGCCTAAAAGGGCTGTGGAATAGAGAAACAAGATGGTGAACAGAGGAATCGAAGCCATGATGGATTAAGCATAGTTGCACTGTGCATGTGCTATGTATATAGGATGCAGAAACTTTTTTGGCTCAAGACTGTTTCAAATGATACATATAAGATATCCTTGGAAAGCCTCTTGGTGAACTCAAGTCTAAAACTCATCGAATCGGCTTTAAACGACGAATCTGAACCGTTGAAACCCGTCTACTTTAAGAGTGATGGGTCTACATGTTAAAAAATTTAATTTTGAAATTAATTTTGCATAGAGTCAAGTGGTTAAAAAACATTTAAAAAATAAATGCATTAAAATTAATTTATTAAACTTCTAATTTTGATCGCTTGACTTTATACTAAATTAATTCGAATGTTTCAATGTTCACATGTAGACGCTTTACTAGTAAAATAGCCGGATTTCAATGGTTCAGATTCGTCATTTGAAGCCGATTTGATGGATTTTAGATTGAGAACACCCTAGTTCTACTCATATAATAAAATAATAATTGAAGGTATTTATTTTGTAGGGTATATTTTCAAGTGATATTGCATTTTTTTAGAGAATTTCTTATTGCTCTGTTCTCTTGACAACAATAATGTATTTCTTACATGTTGTGCAAGGATTGTAAAGAATAAAAATTGGGTGCCATATGCTGATCAGTATTAACCGTCTCTTTATGTATCTGTAACACTAATTAAGCTGAAAATTTGCATAAACAGAATTAGGTATGGACCGTATGGTTAATATGATATTTGCATTTTTTTAAGGTAGAATATGTAAAGTTACATATTTGCAATTTATATATCATATTAACTTTGAAGCAAAAATTTCTCTCATATTGAACATCCTAATTATAAAAGATAACAAATTAGGTAAATCAGAAAGTTTTATTTGTTTAAAAATGATACGTATAGGATTTGACAATTTTGGAGGGATAATATGTAATTTTGGGTATTTAGATGGTTAGTTAATTATGTGCGTTTATTTTAAAGAAATTAATATGACTATGATACTTTTCTTTATGAAGAGAGAAGTATACACCACAAGAACAGCTAGGTTTTTGCGAGGATAGTTTTTTGGTAATTGCGAGGCTAACTCCTCTCAGAAAACTATTCGCGAGGATAGCTCCTTGCAAAATGTATCCTCTTAAAATTAGCCGTCGCTATAGGTACGTATTCTCGCGAATAGTTTTAGCGAGGTTAAGGGGAAAAGTATCTGCGAGGTTAGCTTCTCAGGAAAAATATGCTTGCCACGTGGCAATGTTTGTAATCTGGGATTGTGTTATACTTTTACCATTGATTAGTCCACGACAATAATCAGTACTGCCGTGCATTGTGCTGTACTGATACCATTGAATAGTCCACAGTACTAATTTGATTATTCTCGTTGTTATTAAGTCCACAGTAATAATATGATTATTCTCGTTGTTATTAAGTCCACAGTAATAATTGGATTATTCTCGTTGTTATTCAGTCGACAGTAATAGTCTAATTATTACCGTGATTATTCAGTCCACATTAATAGTCTAATTATTCTCGTGGTTATTCAGTCCACAGTAATAGTGCTGTACTGATACCATTGAATAGTCGACAGTACTAATCTGATTATTCTCGTTGTTATTAAGTCCACAGTAATAATATGATTATTCTCGTGGTTATTCAGTCCACAGTAATAGTCTGATTATTCTCGTTGTTATTCAGTCCACAGTAATAGTCTGATTATTTCGTTGTTATTCAGTCCACAGTAATAATCTGATTATTATCATGGTTACTCTACCATTAAGTTCATCAGCAAATTAAACATGTGTAATTCAACAGCAAATTAAAGGCTTCAACAACAAATTAAAGACAACAATTCAACAGCAAATTAAAGACAATAGTTCAATGACAAAAGTAGTATCTAACTGTAGCCCCATGCCCCATCAGTACCAATTATTTTGGTTGTTACCATAACACCAACTATTGTTATTAAAGAACTCATTGTTGGCATTCTCGGCATTCTCGGCTGGATCAACATTATCGGCATTCTCAGCTGGATCAGCATGATCGACCGGATGAGACGTGGTTGCATCCTCCTAAAATATGTAGAAATAAATAAGCGTGGTTTAGAGGCATTGTCATCTATCTAAGTATTTGTTACTAATAAACGACTAAGTCATAACATTTAGCATGTACATTGTCATTAATAAATACATTGTAATTAGCAAAAACATAGTACATACCGATAAAGAATTCCATGAAATGCTCGCTGTCTTACAAAATTGATTGATCTCGATTGCTACTCTATCCATGATCTATTTATTCATGCTAGCCAACTTCTTTTCGACGTTCATGTTAGAAGCCAAAGTAGCAGCTCTAACAATTTCATCAACCTCTTCGCTACTGAACAGTCTTTCCGTATCTCTAGTATTGCTAGAACTATCTGGCCCAACATATATGGTTGATCTACTACGAAGTGTTGACTTTCTTTGCTTCATAGATGTGTTGCCTAATCCATAAGGTTTATGATGAGAGGTTGGTCCGCTAGCTTGTTGAAATAGAATGTCATCGGGTACACTAACATAATCCGGATTATTTCGGAGCCCAAGATAGTTTTTCTGTATTTAAAGTTGAAAAGGGATTTAATTACAACATAATGTCAAACCCTATGCAATCTTTATTTGCTTTGATAGTTTCAAATAAATCTTAAATTTAAAAGAAATTACCAAAACATTGGAAGATTTCTCATCACGAAACTCTATGTTATCAATGTCATTAAATGTAATTGGCCGAGTTGTTTGCGCTACATCATCACTTGATTCATCATGGACTTGTAAGGTGGATTCCAATTCCTTACATTTTTTCTCACCAAGCCTACTACGAAGAAAGAGGGAGGTAGAGGATGGGGGTCGTCCACCATTTTTTTTTTCCTACATAATATATGTTTATATTAAGACAATAAATCCTTTAAAGACAAAAATAAAATACAGCTGACTTTTGGAAATGATTTTTTTTTTTCATCCGTAGTAGATGATACATGTCAGAAAAGGAAAATTGAAAGCCCACTAGCATTCAAGTCACCCTATATAAATATGTCTTCTCACTTGCTCATGAGACTCTTGTAGGGTCTTCACTAAATAAAACACAAATGAGAGAACATAGAGATAAGCATTTCAACTTGTGTCTTCATGACTTCATATATATATATTTTATATATGTCAAACATTTCAACTTTTCAAGAATTCTAAAATGGCCCAGATATATGTATTATGATTTTAATATGAAAGTATTAGATGTGCTATACCTGATATATATATTTTTTTCTAAGCAGCTTCCATTCAATTAAGAGTTTACAATCGTACTGTGGTACAGTATAACTAATATTTTACTTAGCAATAATCAAGAGTTTATAATCGTGCTGTGGTACAGTATAACTAATATTTTACTAAGCAACAAGTAATGTAGGAGTCATCATATAATGAGTACTGTTCATTTTCTTAAATGTCATACTTTTAATATTGTGATAAAATCTAAGAAATTTTTTGAAAGTCATTAATTAATGAGTAATATCTTTTGCATTTACATTGTACAATTTAAGAATGTTATGAGAACCAATTGTGAAAATCAAGTGCAATAAATTATGTACTGTTTGTACATTAATATTAATGATAGAGTTGATCATCTCAAGTACTGTTTGTACAATAAATCAAGTGCAATACATCAAGTGTAATAATTTGAGTTGAAGAAAAAACCATGTTAGCTGCGGTGAGTTTAATGGACTTGCTGCCCAAATGATGGACCACTTTCGACTTTCCCCGATTTTTTTTGTTTTGAGCGCACAAATCCTACCAAATTTCTTCACTCCAAAGGGCAAGGTATTTATTCCAACGCTGTTGGTGGAGGCACCAAACCGGCGCGTGGTTCTTCCAATCTGCTGGGTCTTCACTAGCAGTATCCTGAGCTAATTTCCTACGAAGTGTGCTCATAAAATTAGACCACATCTTATTAACAGTGTCCTCTAGGATCCCGCGGGATTTAGGAATGTCAGTCACCCATTCAGCCCACTGGTACCGTGTCTGCTCAAAAAAAAAATAAACAAGTTCAAATTCAGATTGTGTCAAAAATTGTACTGATTAATTTAAATTGAACAATAACATATTAATAAAGAGAATGTTTGTAATGAGACATTACCAAGAAATCTCGGTAATCGCATTTTTTTTAGTGCGATCAATTCCATTAAAGGTTAATGTGGGTTGATCTTCCATGTGAGTACGTATTAGCAGTCGGTAGGTCGACATCAGATGGCCTTTATGTCCTGAAGTGTGGATTTCTTTGGGTCCACTAGGCCATATGAGTGGTTTCTCTTCATCATCCTTCGGGGGTTGTTTAGTTTTGGTAGGGCCTCGCCCTTTGGACTTGTCTCTTGGTACTGGTGCTTCCTCGACTACATCGAAGGGGATGACTTCAGCATCATCCTCTGGTACGCCAGTACTCGTACAGGCTTGGTAAGTAGTGCCACGTGACCTTGTCATCTTGCCCTTTCCAGCCATGTAATCTATCAACGTACAGTCAATAATAATTAATATCTATATTGAAAGTCTTCAACATCCAATAAAACCAAACTGTAATTGTATAGGCTCAGAAATTGTTAAGTTCAACATAGAAAGAAAGAATGAATGTACAGGCTCTCTAATTAGTTTTTGTTTTCCTGGTACAACTCTTAAAGCTTTCTGATACCTTGTAGTTGTAACAGATTATCGTTTTTTCTTATTGAATGCAAGTGCATTGAATTAACTAGTTGTACTTGAGCATGATTATGGTACTGAAAACCAAATATTACTAGGAAATTACATGTGTTTAACTGTTTAAGTCTACCCAGATGTGTTAACAACTCATGTCTTGCATGGTAGATTTTTGGCTTATGATGTGGTAGGAGCAGTTCATCTGGCTTAAACTTCTATTGCACTTGGGAGACATGCATGAAAAATTTGTAAAATATAATATACCTTCTGAAAAAAAAAAAGACTTGGTGTTATAAGCCCTATGAATAAATTCCCAAATTTAGTAGTTTATCAGGCCCTCTAACATAATTCCAACAAACACTCTTCTTAACCAGAACTCTCTACGAAATAGAAGTGGGATGGAAACTTACTGTAAGGAATCAACTGCACGACCACGCTCCACCAAGAAGTCCCTCAGCTGTATTAATAGTAAAACAACATCAGAAATATCATTTCACTAGCTTGAGAAATTTCCCTCAGCTTCTTTTATCATCTGGTTCAGAAATTTCTGATATTATATACAGCACCAAACCTGTTGGCTAGCAGGAATATTGCATTTGAAGTTGATCTATGGAGGAAGTTGGCATGTTAACGCTAATGTAGAGATGCAATTATATTTATAGTACTAAGGAGTGCTTTTGAAATATATGGGCAATATACAGATTACTACTTATATTCAATATCAATGGTGAAAGCTAAGTACATAATAATTACGGTTTAGTGGTTGTTTAGGCCTAAATAACCCATCTAGCACATAAAAATATTTAGAATGGACAAACAAATTTATGGTTTCATTTTTTGTTTTGAGAAATTTGGATATATACCCATCACAACTTCTTAAATTAGATATTTACCCATCCGAAATTGAAAATTAGATATTTCCCCATCTAAACATAACATATTTATTAATATACCCATTTTTAATTTTTCTCACTAAAAAATATTAATTAATATTAATTAAATGTTTCAATGACAATACTACCCTTCACAGTTCTCTCCCCATCCCACCCTTCTTCTCATCCCTTCCTCCATGTGCTATGACAACATTTATGCACAGAACAAAGAAAAGGAGAACTGTCATCCTGATTTGTTTTAGTTCATCAGAAAAACTGTGCCAATGAAATACAACAACAAATGCTATGTACTTTGTTGGCCAGAAATATAGAACTTAATGGCAAATATATACTGAAATATATGCCGTGTAAATACTGTTGACCGGAAAGCATCAATGCCAAATATATAACTGATGACTCAAAGCATTAAATTTCAAAGATATACTGAAATTAATATATGCCTTGAAACGATCATTTCTTCTCTCCCCATCCCACCCTTCTTCTCCTTCCCCCCCCCCCCCCCCCCCCCCCCCCCCCCCCCCATCTTCCCTCTCCTCCACTAACTCCACTGACTCCAGTTACAAAAAAAAAACGAAATTGGATTTATAAAAATAAAATTCAATTTGTTAAAGCATCTAAATTGTACAAATTCACAAGATGCTCAATCAAATTGGATTTATAAGGATGGTAGATTGGGGTTAAAAATGTCACATTCGGTGGCTGAAAATGATATATGCGTTCAAAGTTTAAAATAAATCAAAGACATTTTTAACAGCCAATAATACAGATACATAATTGACCAATACAGCAATAATGCTCCAATTGAACCCAAATAGATCATAATCAGCCATCAATTATGCAATTGGATAATCTTCTAGCTGTTATTGGCGCATAGTACAGCTGCTGCAGTACCATGCATTCTGTTTTGCTGTGTTCTATTAGTACTGGTACGGTAATTAGAAGTAGAGAACCGTGAAGGGTAGTATTGTCATTGAAATATTTAATTAATATTAATTCATTTTTTTTTTAGTGGGAAAAATTGAAAATGGGTATATTAATAAATATGTTATGTTTAGATGGGGAAATATCTAATTTTCAATTTTGGATGGGTAAATATCTAATTTAAGAAGTTGTGATGGGTATATATCCAAATTTCTCTTTCGTTTTTAGTATCTTCTATTGTAAATTCACTTCAACAACAAGCTCCATGGTTAAAAAATAAACTATACGAGGTAATACTTCAATTTTACTAAGTTCACTTTGACAATTAATAGTTGTATTCGTTTCTGTTAAAAAAGTAAGTTACTGGGTGCAGTTACCAGTCGATACCAATGCATTTTGGTGAGTTAACGTGAACAAATCCAAAACATGTGAAACTGCCATTGAAACACAGATTTAAATGCAAGGGCATACTTGTCCTTTTAAATTCTTATTTCTATTAATCAGCATTTTCAATTGATTTAATCAAAAAAGGGGATATTAATAAATTAAGTGAGTTTAGATGGGGAAACTAAAAGCTGGTACCAGCATATGCCTTCCTACTCTATTTGACAAACCCTAACAATGTCTGGAAAGAGGGAAAACAACAAATTAATAAAAACTTACCTGTAGGAAACGGATTTGTTCGATTAGCTAGATTTTCTTCGTGAATTTGAATGTCTTCCCTTGAGAATCAAGTAGCGAGGTTCGATTCTTTGGCCACCATCTTCGCACCTTAACAAAATCAGCAAAAGATAATGGCTGAGAATCAAATGGGGAGAAGGCTTTTTGTACTTGGGGAGAAGCTGAAATTTGTAGTCTATCGTCATAATGGCGGAGTACGGTGGGTGAGCAACAGGAGTTTGATAAGATCGGCAATGGTTTCTAGGGCACAGAGCTACGATGGCCGATGGGTGATTTGAATTCTCCTCTCGTTAAATCGATAAAATTGCAAACAGATCCGAGTTCACATCTTCTGCGATGGGTGTTTTGAGTTTAATGCATATCTGCCGTCGGATCAAAATCGGAGCCAATCCGACCCACGCCTATAACGCACGGACCCTTTAACACACTTTCCGTTAAATGCAGGGGATATGAATTCCCAAACCCTTGAGTAATGCAGAGTGCGTATCCTCTGAGATATCTCATATTTTGCGTGACCGACGTTTCCAGTACCTATTCGCGGATAGCGCGGGGGCCAGTATTATTAGAAATTTGAGATTCGTGCAGAACGTATTTAAACGGTTACAATTTCCCAGAAAGTCATGCAAAATATGAGATATCTCAGAGGGTACGAATTAGAGTAATGCAGGGGAAATATTCTACTTTGTACCAGCTTTGCTCTTGATTAGACTTTGCATATATGCTAAGATATATATATGGATAATTAATGTATTGCAAATTGAGAACTTTAAGATCCTAATTTTTCTCATAAATGAGATACGTCCTTCCTTATCTATCTTTACAAATTTGGAATTTTAATGTACAACTTAATTACATTGTATCCAAGAATTTATGTTGATGTAAAAATTATTCTAATAATAAACAAAATGTTTGCATATGAAATCGTGGGAAAAAAAAAAGAGTTAGCTATGAAATAGTAGCTAAGTTTGGTTAAAAAATATATATATATATATTTGTTGTTTATTTCTTTTAGTGTGAAGAGAAGAATTAATTGTCCACGATCTACTAAATTTGTGGGTATCTATCTCACGTCAGTTTTTGTTTTCTTTTGATGAATAAAGTTAATTTGGAGTTCATATTATTATTTAACGTTGTTGATTAATAAAATAAATTTATTAGTTCTATAACTTTTTTATTTAAGTTGAATAGTTCTTAATTTTTCAATTAACTTATATATGTTAATACAAGTAATATTATTAATATTTATAATTTTCAGGATTCTAATTATTATCTAACGTTCTAATTAATATTATAAGGTTAAAGTTTTGATGAAACATCTAATCCAACAAATCTTGTATTTACATTCAATTATAATTTGCGATACGCATTTGTAGTATTTTTTTTCAGAACTTATTTTCATTGATTTTGTTCATATTTAAAGAGATTAATGATAATATTGAAAATTTACATGCAACTTTCAACAGCACATAATATATATATTTTGTAATGGTATTTATTTTTTTTCATTATTTTGTTTGTTATGCGATGATTTTTATATTTAAATGTCTGAAATTGAATGTTGAAATTGCCGATTTTTTTATATATATCCAAAAATTAAATCAAATTACAAAAAATAACCGAAGCACCGTTGAATTTCGATTATTACCCAATCCGGTTATCCAATAGCCGGATTTGATAGAAATGTCCGGTTACCCACTCCCCGGACTCAAAATGCACAAATCCGGTTAATGGTTGACCGGATTTGTGCATTTTGCCTTCTTCTTCTTTTTTTTGAAAACAGAAATTTTTTATTTATTTTTTTTTGTATTAAAATATTAGAAATATTGAATATATTTCTTTGAAAATAGATAGAATACAATATAATTTGATTTATTAGAAAGACTGCAACAAATAACCCGGATCAATATTTTTCAGATCGGATTTTTCGCGGCTGTAAGAAAAATTAATATATTTCTTTATGTGTTATTGGAAAAAAATAAAAATAATTAGATTCTGAGTTATTGATCCCGATTCAAAAGTCACTTCTAGGTAATCCAGAAAATATTGTGATCCTTCTGAACATTTAATTTATAAAAAGTTGTATCTATTTTTGAAAAAAATCAAAAACTTTAAGTTATTTAATTATTATTTTTCAAAAAGAATTCTCAAAATAGATACAACTTTTTATAAATTAAATGTACTAGAAAGGTCACAATATTTTATGGATTACCTAGAAGTGATTTTCGAACCGGGATCAATAACTCAGAATCTAATTATTTTTATTCTTTTCCAATAACACATAAAGAAATATATTAATTTTTCTTACAGCCGCGAAAAATCCGATCTGAAAAATATTGATTCGGGTTATTTGTTGCAGCCTTTCTAATAAATCAAACTATATTGTATTCTATCTATTTTCAAAGAAATATATTCAATATTTCTAATATTTTAATACAAAAAAAAATTATGTTTTCGAAAAAAAAAAGGCAAAATGCACAAATCCAGTTAACCATTAACAGGATTTGTGCATTTTGAGTCCGGGGAGTGGGTAACCTGACATTGACTAGTTTTTATAAAATACGTAATAAATAGTAAACAAAATTCAAAAAATATAAAAGTTGATCTGGAAGCACATTTTAGTTACAACAAAGTTACCACAATCATTTTTTATATTTTTAAAGTACAAATTGTCGATCCAAACCGTTCAACATGATCTCCATAATAAAAATGTTCTTCCAAATCAAATTTTACATTTTTTGAAATTTTTTTACTATTTTTAGTTTATGTTCAATTTATTTTTACTTTAGTTTTTTTTTCAATCTACTTAAACTAACCAAAAGAGATTCAGAGATTAAAATCATGTTAGTTTTGGCCACTGTTTCCGGCCGAAACTGACTGTTTCAGCCTCTGTAGAAAATACAGGCAAAAACAGCATGTTTCGGCCAGGAACAAAGCCCAAAACTGCACATTTATTTCTTTTTTATTTTTAAAAATGCTTAGTCAATTTTTAATGTGTTAGATTAATTTTAAAAATATTAGAATTATTTTTAAATTGGTTAGATTTATTTTTGAATAGGTTAGATTTATTTTAAAAATGTTAGATTTATTTTTAATGTGTTAGATTTATTTTTGAATTGGTTAGATTTATTTTAAAAATGGTAAGATATGTTAGTTTTAATTCTAATGGGTTAGATTCATTTTAAAAACAGGTTATATTTATTTATAATATATTTTGTTAGATTGAGTTCATGTTAAATTTATTTTTATTATATTTTGTTGAGTAATTTAAATTGCAATAGATTTAGTTTATGTTCAATCTCAATTTTGATATGAAGGCATATATTGACATGTTAAATTAAGTAATTAGTAGATTTACTACAAACTTTGAACATTAATTATAAATAATAAAATAATATATAAATTTTAATTCTGCAGGATTCATTTTTTCACTAATTTTTTGTGTTAAATGTTAAGTTTAAATTTATGCAGAACCGGCACTTTTTTAAGTACTTAATTATATGTGGAAATAATGTACATTTTTCCCTTATAAATCATAAATCATAGACAATTTTAAATTTATATCAAAGTTTACACTTTTTTGCCATTTCGTGTATGCGTATCAATATTATTTTTGGTCGGCAATGGAGTGATGGGTTCTTCTTTTTTATATATGTGTTTAATTATCAAAAAAAAAAATTTTAAAATATCAAACTATTATGTCAATATTGAGAATGATGTTTATTCGTGCTATTTTTCTTCTTTTAAAGTATGTTTAGATATTTTTTCCACCATTTTTTATGCACCATTAGATCCTTCAAAACTAACAAATTAATTTGAAACAAAAAAAAAAAGTTGGATGGTGTTACTATTGAATAAATTGAATAACTAAGAAATCAGGTTTTGAACTCTCCCACTATTCTATTACTATTAAACTAAATTTTACTGTTCAAAAACCGCTTTTAATGCTAATAATCTATTCCTTAAATTTTGTTATGATTTTAGTACTATTCATCTGATTGACTGATTGTAACCAAATATACTAAAAATAGAAAAACACATGCAAACTTGGAGCAATTAAAAATTAAAGTACAATAATTTGGACTCTAGGTCTCTAGCTATCTTGCATTGTCAAAATCATGTGATGGCATATTTGAAACACTAGGTGGTACTACGTGCCTCTTCACTTTTTTTGTACCTTTCCTTATTATATGTATAGTTGCAAAATCTTGAAACAGAGATTGACACATAACTACATTTCACTTTTTTAAGCTTTTTAATTCTTGTAAATTTTATATTTTTCATAATTTTCTTAGTATTTATTAAGATGTGTACAAAAATAATTTACATTTTGAATCAACATATATAAATATGTATAATTTAAAAATAATTTGTCTTTCAATGCAAATGAAATATTCAATTACTAATATTTTTAGCAATTCAACGCCGAAATATAAGAAACAGATTGTGGCTAAGTGTTCTTCATTATTAATTGCCATTTGACCTACCTTTGGAGCTTTCTATTTTCATTCCTACGCTTCCTGAATTCTTTTTTTTATTTGATACCACTGCATGTCAATTAACATATTTTAGTCAAAAATACGCATCGATCACAATTCACAAGTTCACAACTGTGATATATGTATTTTTTTTTTTTATTAAGGAAAGTATCGATTCCATGCCAAATCTAGCATAATTAACTTGTTGCCATTTTTTTCACTCAATTTTAATGAAAATGACAGTACGAATCAAATCGATTTAAAATATTATATATCATCGAACTTTAGAGATTAATATAAAAATAATTAAAGTATTATATATAATAAGTTCTAAAAATAATAAAACATGAAATTATAATTTACTCGATGAATATAAAATAAATACTTCCAATTTTAATGCATTGTTTTTTCTTAATTCGGTACAAACCGAGCTCTGGATATAATAATATTTTACGTCACCCATCTTGTTAGATTTTCTAAATATAATTTCTAGTATAAGATCAATGGGCCAACCAGAAAACTAACAAGATAGAATAACAAAAGCACAGTGAGGAATTTCAGGGAAATTATTGCAGAGGGGTCATACAGAGAGTGAGATAGATAGGAGGAGAGAGATAGGCGAAATAGGCACAGGAAAGAAATCGCTTTCGAGCTTGAATTCGTATCCTCTGCATTAACTCAAAAATAAATCTTTTGAGTTAATATATCTATACCGTCTAATCAGATTTAAAATTCGTGTGAATTAAATCCGCACTAATATTGAAGAACCCCTATGTTTTAGGTGGAGTCCGGATGAGCTCCGTTTATAATCGGACGGTTAATATCTGATACTCTTTTGAGTTAATGCAGACGATGCGGACTCTTTCGAGCCTTGGGTGAGGAGGAGGGTGTCAGCGTATCGGTACGGACGCCTTTATTTTGTCCTTTTTCATCCTTTTTTTTATGAAAGTCCTTTTTCATCTCGATGCTCCTCTCTTTCTCTGATTAATTAAAAACAGAAAAAAAATTATCATAAAAATAATTAAGTGCTTATAACTTCATGTAAGTGGTCTTAATTAAATTAATTTGTGACAAGCACAGCTTATTGATTTTTCTTTGACAAGAATGAAGCTTATAATTGTATTTTCATTAAAATATGTCAAAAAAATTATGTCAACAAAAATATTTGGTACCATTACTGCTGATTAATTAAAAACAAATTAGTAGTGGAAAACTAATTAAGATTTTGATTTTGCTAGTTATTAGAGTTCAGTCAATAATTAATATATGAGGAGGGATCCAATTACACCATTTTTTTGTGATACCAAATTATACTCTATATTTTCAAAGTCTAAACAGTCAATTCAAACCGTTGTACATGATGGATATGTTCAAATGTACGTGCATATCAAATTTTACATTTTTTCTGAATTTCTTTATTATTTATTAAGATGGGTACAAAAATTCAATGGTCTAAATATAGCGATTTTGTTAAATACTTAATAAAGAGTAAAAAAAAAATTAAAAAATATAAAATCTATTCTGCAAGCACATTTTAATATATCTATTATGTGGAATGGTTTGGATCGACTATTTAAACTTTGAAAACTTTAAAAATCGAGAGTGTAATTGGATCCTTGAAGTTTAATCGTGGATAGCCCTAAATTATTTTTTCTTACAAAGAAGTTCAATTAGATGTATTTTATTTTATTTTGTGATTATTTTTCACCGAATGTCCTAAAAGTTTAATCGTTCATAGCTCTAAATTAATTTTTATTACATAGAAGTCCAATTAGATTTTTTTTTATTTTGTGGTTATTTTTTATTTTATTTTAAACTTCTAGAGTCTTTGGTAAAAAAAGTAACTGCACTATAAAATAATATATGTCTAACTGGACTTCGTTGTTATAAAAATAAATTTAGAACTATTGGTGATTAAAATTTTAGAGTCTTCACTAAAAAATAACAATAAAATAAATTAATATATAT
The DNA here is from genome assembly GCA_033356055.1 of Carex pumila. Lineage (NCBI taxonomy): Eukaryota > Viridiplantae > Streptophyta > Magnoliopsida > Poales > Cyperaceae > Carex > Carex pumila. The sequence goes on along the minus strand of JARJHM010000012.1, from coordinate 841,504 downwards.
CTAAAAATTGAAATTCCAACCATTTGTCTTAAAAACAAAACAAAACAAAATTCTTCCAAACCATGAATTTAGGTCACGGATCAGGTATCGTAATTTTTATGTATGCATCAAAATATTTGATGGCATTATTTTCTTTTAGAATATAATAAAATATAAAAAAAATACTTAGTAGTATAGCTTAAATTGTTTGATGCATGCATAAAAATTGTTTGACTTCCATAAAGCAAAAACATAAAGAATATAAAAATTGTTTGACTTCATGATCAATAATTCATGATATAAACTATATATTTTCAATTAAGAAAAATTTTGTGTTCCACACTTTATCAATATCATATTATAATTGATGAATTGACATATTTCTTCCAAACATCCAGGTCGGGACATCGACATATTTCTTCAGCCGTTGATCGATGAATTGAAGGTTCTTTGGAATAATGGGTTAGATACGTACGATTGCTTAACCAAGACAAATTTTAAAATGAAGGTGGCTTTGTTATGGACAATTAATGACTTCCCCGCATATGGAGACTTAAGCGGCTGATGCACCAAGGACAAACTTGCTTGCCCACATTGTGGGGAAGATACAAAGTCATTTTATTTAAAACATGGCCGCAAGGTGGTTTGGTTTGATTGTACACGCTGTTTCTTGCCTTCTCACCATCATTTTCGGAGTCAGAAGAATAAGTTCATTAAGGACAGAAAAGAATTTGATCTACCACCGAAACGGTTATCGGGGGAGGAGGTGAAGATGATCGTTAATGGTTTAGGTGACATTAAATGGGGTAAAACCGGCAAACTCAACCAAATTCATGGATATCGTATCACCCATAATTGGCAAAAGAAAAGTATTTTCTTTGATTTACCTTATTGGTCAAGCTTGGATCTTTGTCATAACCTAGATCTGATGCACATTGAAAAAAATTTTGGGGATAATATCATGAACACGGTTTTCGACTTTAAAAAGAAAACGAAAGACAAGGTCCAATCCCGTTTAGACTTGGCTGTTTATTGCAAACGCTCCGAACTCCATCTTACTCCTGGACCGAAACTGAAAAAACCAAAGGCAAGTTATGCTTTAAGCACCGCCAACAAAGAGAAAGTGTTGATTTGGCTTAAGGACAAAGTCAAGTTTCCCGATGGGTACGCATCGAATTGGTCTAGATGCATAAATTTGACTGAGAAAACAATTTTTGGGTTGAAAAGCCACGATGTTCATGTCTTTGTCGAGCGCCTCATGCCCGTTGCTTTCCGCGGCTTTGTTCCGGAGGCCATATGGGAGGCATTGAATGAGGTTTCAATCTTCTTTAGGGAGATATGTGCCAAACAGTTGGATATAGCTATGCTGAACAAGTTGGAGAACAATATTATTGTTACTATGTGCAAACTCGAGAAAATCTTCCCGCCATCCTTTTTTGACGTTATGGAACACCTTGTAGTTCATGTTGCACATGAGGCGAGACTTGGTGGACCCGTCCAATTCCGATGGATGTTTGCTCCTGAACGGTTAGTACAACACACTTTTCTATCTACTTATTTTTTAGGATTTTTTTGTTTGGTCGCTTGAGTTATTGGTAGGTACTGTGCCAACCCCTGTTTTTCTACAAATTAGCATAGCTACCTGTTACCAGTCGAGCACCGAATGAGCCTTGTATACTACGCTTTGCTTCCTCATCTTGCTTCAAGCCCAAACTTTAGCCAAATTAGATGAAGACAGATAGAAATGGGTTGAGTCTGAATAGGGAATCAAAGTCTTCAGTGACTCACAACTGGGTGGAAAAGCTTGCTTCTTGCTTGATTTCTAGTATATATGGTAAATGCTGCCATAAGTCTAAAATATTTGTATAAAGTTATTGCTCTATTTAGAAGTATTAAAGAGCCTTTATAAAAAAGAAAGAAAGTATAAACAGCCAAAAAGGAGATAATGACAAAATAATAATAAAATCAAATGGGAGTGGAGAAGCTGTATTGCATAAAGTGAGTGAATTGAACTTTTTTTATTTTTTTTGCATAAACTATCAACCCCGTACGTGTAATAAAATCAAATGGGAGTGGAAAAGCTGTATTCCAAAAGACCAGGTTGTAGACTTATAGTTAATTGGAGGAGATTATTTAGAGATTCCAAGTTTCATGAGTGATTATAGTTATCTGCTAATTGAATTTCTTTTCTCCTCAGAAAGAGGGAATGATTGTAAAACAGATTACATGAAGGTAACGGTTTCTGAATGTAATCTGGGCTTCAGTTGTATTTCTTTGTGTATGGGATTCTCTTTAGTCTTTACATCCAGACACAGAAATTTGACATAACACGCCTCTTGTTGTGCTTTAATTTAGTTTAGAACTTCAGATAAACTCATAACCTCATTGAATCAATCAATGGGGCTAAATATATTTTATTTTTGGACTAGTTTATCTCTCTGACATATAGCTTTAGTGGCCCAATTAGTTATGGGCTGATTCCAGATACTCCAACATGCTGTTGCGAAGAAGACATTCACTGTCTTTGCATCCATCTACAACCTGCTTGCTTTACTCCTTGACCTAATAGACATCTCCTACACCGTTTCATCGCTTGAAGTTTGCTTACTTATAATGGTTGAATTTAATTATAACATAACCAAAACAGGCTAATCGATTTCGGGTTGAATAATAAAAAAAGTTAATTGAATGTTAAATGTTAAAAAAGTCATTGGTACCACAGAACATCAGTACTATCTTGTATTTAGTTTTGTTTTTCTTTCTTCCCATGCTTTTCCAACTCATTTAATTATTCTAAACTAGCTAATTAAGTATGTCAAATTATTTGTAGGCGTAATAAAGATGCAAGAATGATGATCAAGAATAAAGCACGAGTTGAGGGATCCATTGTTGAGGCGTACGTTTTAAAAGAGATATCGACCTTTTGTTCCCATTATTTCGATCCTGATCGGAGAAAATTTCAATTGAGCAAGGGAAGGTATGATGTTGGCCCAGAGATGCCGTTAGATGGAAAGCCCGCGATCTTTAACTACCCGGGTAAGGGTAGTGGCATCCTCCCAAGGAATCTAAGTTTTGAAAACATGAATGCTGCACAAATCTATGTGTTGGATAATAGCAGATGTAAATTCATTGATGATCTGTCTGAGTAAGTTATCTTATCGAATTATACTAATTGGATTCATATTTGGTTCATTACAATCGACTTGCATATATAGATAATGATGAAGGAACTATTGCTACAAATGTATTAAATCTAACTTTTTTTTAATGAACTTCTGCTACAAATTGAATGCTTTCTAACTACTGATATATATGCAAGTCAAATGTACAATTCAACAAGAATGTAAGTCAGTGATGATTGAATACATGTAGTTAAAGATCATTAACAAATTGTACATATATAGATAATCATCATTAACTAATTGAATGCTTTCTAACTACAAATGTATTCAATCATCATTGACTTACATATTTCCTTCATCAGTGTAGTATGTATTCAATCTAACTTTTTTTAATAAACTTTTGCTACAAATTATACAGGGCATTCAATGCTAGCGCTAGAGCAGAAAATCCACGCCGAATTTTAGATGAAGCATCATTGCAGGAAATTCGTGTTAAAGATTTCTGCCCTTGGATTCGTTACAAAACACAGTATGATCCGAATTGTGACATATATATTAAAAGCTTGTGTTTCGGACCAAAATCTAGAGATAACATCTCTTACAAGGCATACAACATCAATGGCCTAAGATTCCACACACATGAATACGCCTTGCGCAAAGCAACTTGTAGCAGCGGGGTATGCATCGTTGCAGAGGATAGAGAGTACTACGGAGTTATAAAAGATATAGTTGAGCTAGCTTACGAAGGATTCGACAAGATTGTGCTCTTTGAATGTTATTGGTTTGATCCAATAAGTGGAGTAAGGGTGGACAAGAAGCATGGCCTTGTTGAGGTCAAACACACGGGTCTTAGAGAACTACCTGATCCCTTTGTGTTAGCAGCTCAAGCAATTCAAGTCATCTACCTAAAATATGCATTAGATGATCTAAGTGAGTGGATGGTGGTGATAAAGACAGGACGAAAACCAAATTGGGATCATCAAACGGTTAGAACTGACTCAGACCTTGACATTTTTCAGGAACAGTGGCCGGGTTGTGATTACGAGGTTACGGGTGGAGAGGAGTTAGATATAAATACTGTTTTGGTAGATTAAGGCATTCTAGAAGCAGTGGACCAGGTAGAACTCGCGAAATTAACCTCACATGTCCAGCCCACAGTAATAGATGATGAGACTGGGTATGAAACTGAAGTAGAAGTTGAACTTAATAATGATGAAGGAACTGATCAATTAGAGGAAGCTGATGAACCATACGGATGGTATGTATATTCATCATTTAATTTCAGCATCATTTAATTACATATGATAATTCGATTTGACTTTATTAATTTCAAGTGCAATAATTCTCACTAAATAATATTTCTTTTTATCGATGAAAATGTGTAGCTGAGATTGGTACATTTAGCACTTATTAGGATCAGTACAGGTATATGTATCAGTTGACTAAAAATCATAGTATTGATCATAAAAGTATTTGGACTACTAGTCTGGATCTTAGTAGTTAGTAAGGGATCTTGAGTGCCTATACCAGAAGCAAGCATCCCTATTCTATTACCAGAAAAAATTAGTAGAAGCAGAAATGTTTTACATCAAATTAAGGGTTATTGTGTCTAGAAACCCTAAACCCTAAACCCTAACAGTAGACTATATGTTGGATACTCAAAAAAGACCATAAAAACCTATTTTCTTGCATTATATACTTCGTGGCATACTACGTGAAATAAAAAATGCTAACATATCATTTTTGTTATAATCTGATCCTATAGGTGATGACAATGAAGTTTACAAACATTTAGACTTCGAGCGCAAATGAATATTGTCATACTAGTATTGTATTTTCATTTTGGCAAACATATAGCTTAATTATGGACTTAATTCCTTCTCAGTTTTTTATTTTATTTCTAGCTACTCCTTTAATTTCATATTTTGCTTAAATCTATATTTGTGCTTGTTAAAATGCATTAAGCATAATGTGATTGTATATGGTACAATTTGTGACACTAATTGCTATGCATTTGTAGAACTCAATTAATATTTATGCTTAAATTAATTAAGCTTGGAATTATTCATTATAAGTTATTTTATTTATATTTAATTATTTATCAATTATTAAAATTTTAGTTTGTAATATATTATTTTTAAGAAACTGTGGTAATTAATTTGTTGGATTTCAGTTTAATTAGAAATATTTTTAATTGGATAAAGTGAAAAATAAGATCTGCAGTTAGTCATCTTATTCCCGTGGACATACGCACGGACATGAAGAATATAACAGTGCATCGCTTATTCCCGTGGACATATGCATGGACATTATTCCTGTGGACATACGCACGGACATTATTCCTGTGGACATATGCACGGACATGAAGATATAACAGTGCATCGCTTATTTTTGTGGACATACGCACGGACATTATTTCTGTGGACATACGCACGGACATGAAGGATATAACAGTGCATCGCTTATTCCCGTGGACATATGCACGCACATGAAGGACATAACAGTGTCAACATAGATTGCTGGTCCCACGTAGTATTTGCGAGGCTATTTTAACCTTATCGTGAGGATATTTCAAAGCCTATTGCGAGGCTACTCTTATCGCGAGGCTATTTGAAAACTCTCGCGAAAACCTGTATGTTATCCTCGCGAAAACCTGTATGTTCTTGTGGTGATAAGTGCAACCAACTTATTAGCGAACTTCATTTTTGTGCTCAAATTGGAACGCAGTGCAACCAACTATGGAGCATCTTTGTTTGATGTGCAATCGAGGGTTACTGACTAATATAGGACAATTTAATTTTGAATTTTAAAACAATACAGGAAGAAAGTTAATAGTGAATTTAGCACATGAAACAAAAAGGTATATAGGCATTTCAGTCTACTAAACAGCTTATGATAGTAGCAATGAAAACTTCCCCAGATTCCAGTTCTCACAATTATACTAATTAACACAGTGTCTAGGTTTGAATCATATTCACAGAAGATGCATGAATTGATATGATCCATTTTCTGTTCGGGACATTGACTTGTGGCTACGGTTTTGAAATAAACCCGATTTAGGTCTCTAGTTTGGCTCTAACCGGAGTCCTCTAGTACCTTGTTTTGAGAGAAAGACTACGTAGGGGAGGTGGTCCGAAGGAAATAAATCTGCTGTGATTCTAAAGAGATCACAGGACCTGCGATTCCAAATCTAACCTTTCACTTTTTAAAATGCACAAATCTCAATAATACTTATTTTTTATGCACGAATCTCTAAATAGAAAAATGGATGGATATGGAATAACAGTCATGCGATCCCTTTAGAATCACAGCAGATTTATTTCCGTTGTCAGAAGGGGCTTTCCGATGAGATATGGTTGGGTCCGATGCTCATTGGACCCAAAGTGGTTCCAATGGATTCGATAATCGTCATATATATCTGCTTTAGGATTCGTGTATGCGGATTTTAAAGAAAACATGAAATTGCAGACGCGAATTCTAAAGCAAATCTAACGGTTACTAAATCCATTGAAACCACTTTGAGTCCAATGGACATCGGACCCAAGCTACTTCCCTTTCCGATGCATAGAAAAAATTCAAAAGGTGAGAAGGTCGTAGATCTAATTAGACCACTAGCTAGCTAGAGAACTTAATCCCTAGTTGTCTCCTTAGCTATGCTATAATTAAGTTGTCCTCATTAAACAATTGCAAATATGTTGTATCATGTTTCAGCGTGCCATATTTAGTAATGTGTAGGGGTGGCAACGAACCGAACCGAACCAAACTTACCTTAAGTTTGGGTTTGATTTGAATTAATTTCGAACCGAACCTGGTTTGATTCATTTCAAACCGAACCTAGTTTGATTCATTTCAAACCGAATCTATTTCAAATCGAATTAATTGCGAACTACACATTTTTCGAATCGAACCCAAATCGAACCACGAACTAAATTATTTTTTAGTAGCCCTAGTTATACCGGTAGTTTATACATTAATTTTTTCTCGCGAGACAATTCACATGGCTTCCTTTTACCGGTATGAACTATGAAATGAGTGTTTTTAAGTTGAAAAATTATTCATGAAACAATACATCAGAGATGGCTTTCCTGGTATGAACTATGAGAGACGACCGAAGAGAGAGGAAAGACAGTCATTTAAGCCGGAGAGAGGAGTGACAGCCGGAGAGACAGCTAGTTGCCGAGAGCATCAACTAGATTTTAGAGCTAGAGGGAGAGTGAGTTAGGTAGAGGTGGAGAGAGAACTAGATTAGATTTCAGAGCGAGGGAGTGTCGGCTAAGTTAAATTATGACTCTCTATCTTAGATTTTAATTTCATCAAGTAAATTGATGGCTGGTGATTTTATGAGATTCGAACCACAAAAAAATCACGAACCTATTTTGATCGAACCAGGCTAGGTTTGAGTTTGGTTTGAATTAATTCCGAACCGAACCTGATTTGGTTCGTTTCAATTCGAACATATTTCGAATCGAATTAAACTCGAATCAAACCAGAATCAAACCCGAATCGAATCACGAACCTCGAATTTTTTTGCCAGCCCTAGTAATGTGCATATATACACGTGAAATATCATGCTCAACACATCAAAACATTAAAACGTGCTATGTAGTGCCATGCCATGTCGCATAATACCGGCAATAGGCACAACACGGATACTAGCATGACACAATTTGATAAGGCATGTTTAAGCATGACATGCTCTTTTTTTTCCTTTTAGAATTCTTTTTGAGAAATGGTTAAATAAGAAATAATAATGTATAAAAAAAATGAAGAAATATCTAGAAATTCAGAAATAAATTAAAATTATATATATTTTTGGATAATGTGAGAAAATGTTTGAAAGTAGTAAATAGGTACTAAAAATTATGTAAATATTCCTTAAATATAGAGAATAAATGCAAATTATATTTTTTATTAATTAATTTAAGTTGTTCCCACAATAGTTTTCCTGCATTGAATTTTTCTTTAAAGACCATTTTTTTAAGACCCATATTTCTTTCACTTCTATATTGAAAAATATAGGTAGTTTATAACATGATACTTAAGTTATTTTGAATTGAAAAAATAATTAGTTTATAACTTTATATCATGATGCATATATTTGTTATTTTGAATAAAAAAAGATAAATAGTTTATGATATTATTACAGATATTTTGAATAGGAATTTGGATTTGTCACTAGTTCAATATGAATATTATATTTGAAACTTAATCAATTTTTTGTTACTTATTGTTTTACGAGAATTTAGATAATGTTGATAATTAGTAAAATTATATAATATAATTTTTGAAAAAGAAATGGTATGTAGGATAGTTTTCATCAATGATTTAAATAGTGTTTATCGCGTTATAGCGGCCGGGTTAAAAAAAATTGCGCTATACCCAAATAGCGGTGCTATTTGGGCATAGAGCCATAATTTTTATGAGAAAAAAACGCTATAGCGCCTCTATAGCACGCTATTTAGAACACTGGTTTTCATTATACCTACGCTATTTACAATAGCTTTTTTTTAACCTTCCTGTGAATCCGTGATGACACGATAATCGCTATTTAGAATCTTTAGTTTTAGTAATCTATTTGTATTTGAAACTTGATATCAAAGAGGATAATAATTTTTTCGAAGTAGTGTTCTTTGAAAGCAGTCATATAGAAGAATGGAATTAGTGCTCACCAAAAGCAGTAAAAAACAAAAAACAAAAACAAATGTTTAGAAAGCAAAGTAGGAAACATTTTGAAGAATATATAATTTGAAATTGTCTATTGGCGAACAGAAATAGTAATTTGGAGTTCCATTAATAAGGAAAATAATCATAGGCACTATATCTATTATTGCTTTATAAAAAATTCCAATTTGCCTAACAGGTGTCATTGTTGTGAATTAATTATAAAATCTTATACAAAATTCCACTTTGTTTAGGTAGGAATAAATAAGTTTGGATTTGTTAAACGACTGCTAATTAATTGTTTGTCTAAGAATCCAATACTTAAATCACGACCAACTAAACAATACTGAGAGTTGAATCTTGATCTAGACAAAGTAGCAAGGCTAATTAATGCTAAATAATTTATAAACATTACCTGTTTTATTAATAGAGACCAACCATCTTCATTAGATAATTTCTCTACCCGATGTAATTTTGCCACCTTCATTCTATTCGCAACTCTTTCATCTCTAGTGGTGACAAGTAACCTACTCCCGTGACCTCCGTTACTCATGGGAGCATGCAACAGACCGTCCCAGACTGCTTGGCTCTCATCCCAAACATCATCTAGAACAAGAAGGAACTTTTTCCCCTGGACGAGGCTCTCGAGTAAAGGCACCAGCTCCGATCTTTCCTGGGCAGCACCGTGATCACCTCCTACCTCCCGAATCACACATTTCAACATTTCTATTCCTTTCACCTCCTTTGAGACACAAACCCAAACTTTTAACGGGAATTCTTCCCGAATTCTAGGATCGGAAAAGATCTTTTTCGCTAGAGTAGTCTTCCCAATTCCACCCATCCCCACAATTGCTACAACATGAATGATTTTTCTCACACTCTTCTCTTCTTCGGTCAGCCAGTTCACTAGCAGGTTTGTATCTTCTTCAATCTTTTCTCCCACAATATCATCTAGCACAACCGATGGATCAGTTTTGCGGGTGATGATTGAGTCCACTCGGTGAACAGGTTTGGAAGGCCCAGAATAGATTTGTGTTTCAATCAAACCCAAATTAGCCTTTCTCTTAGCAATCTCGTCTAGCCTGGAATTGATATCCTTAATTCTGGAACCAATCTCATGAGTGAAAAATGGGTTGCGGAAGCAAGACAGCAAAGCGAAGCCACAGCGAGTATTTGATGAGGAATGGGAACTGGAGGCAGAAAGACGCTCCTTTGCCTTGATCTGACAGAGGTCAATGACGTCATCGGCATCGTACATGACATCCTTGAGCTGCATAAGCCAGCGCTCTATGGCACTGCCCTTGCTCTGCTTCCTCTCGGCATCAGCAATAACAGATTGAATGTCACGAACGGTTTCGTCGAGCTTCTTGATCTCATCAGGGATGCCCAGCAGTATGCCCACCTCATCTTCCACCATTTGCACAACAAGTTCGCTAAACCTGGACAGGAAGGCATCGAGTATCATCGCCATCTTTGTTTTGAATGAGAGCTGTAGGTAGTTTTCAAGAGAATGCTAGAGAGATTGGAATGAGATGGTGTGATTCTGAAACTAAATTTCATTTATTATATATTTTGCCAGGATCAGAGATTAATTATTCCTCCACTATAATTGCAGGATGGGTCGACCCGGCCCCACCAAGTTGACGACCTCTGGTCCAATTATGAGTGATGAGTTGGAATTTGGAAAGTAGAGGTTGGACCTTCACCAACTCTAACCTAATGGCGGCACCTAATTATTGAGTCTAATCTTTATATATAACAAGAAACAAAATCCTCTGTCCCCCGGGGGCGGGAAATTCCTGCCCCCAGAGTCTCTGTCGGGTGGGACCGGGGTGGGACCGATTACTGTTTAGGGTTTAACTTTTTGTTACTGTTTTTAAATGGGCCCCACCTGCAGAGACTCTGGGGGCAGAAATTTCCTACCCCTGAGAGGCAGAGGATTCGATCTCATATAACAAAACAGAGAAGCTATTTTCAACGGACCCCCCTGCATTATACAGAATGAAAAACTTTTCTGAAATAAATGTTTATCCCTGAGCCAGGAATTGCATAAAGAATTAAGAATCATGTGTTAGTCTCTTTATATAATCCAATTATTCATAACTAAAGTTTGCTAAACTAGTTTATCAGAATGTAGCTCTGGAACAAAATTTCTTTCATTATATATTTAATTTGACCCCTTCCTATTCTTTTTTAGTATTGAGTAGATAGCACGTTTCTGATGAGTGATGAGTATTGCTAGTAGGGGTGTTCATCGGTTCGGTTCGGTTGAAACCAAACCGAACTTGGCAAACCAAAGTTATAATTCGGTTTTAAAAATAGAACCGAACCGAACCGAATTAGCATTGCAACCGAACCAAACCGAACCGAAGTTTTATTTCGGTTTGTTCGGTTCAAACCGAAATATATAATTTTTTTATTTAAAACAATTAATTTATAATAAACCGAAGTATATTAAGAAATAAACCAGAGTATTATGAAATAAACTAAGATATTTAGAAATAAACCAAGTATTTAAAGCAATTGATTAATAAATAAATCGGAGTATTAAAAAATAAACCGGGGTGATTCCGATTAAATTCATATTATATGAAAGTTCGGTCGGTTCGGTTATTTCGGTTTTGAAAATTTTCAAACCGAACCGAACCGAAGTTATAATTCGGTTTTGAAAAGCCAACCGAACCGATCCAATAAACCGAAATAACCGAACCGTTTAAACCGAACTAATTCGGTTCGGTCCAAAACCGATTAAACCGAACCGTTTGAACACCCCTAATTGCTAGGAGTAATTTGACTTCTTTTTTGTTTGTATGCTCGGAGCAGATTAAACTAAAAGATTAAGAGGTATATAATTTTACATCACCTTGATCGAATTTCAATAGATACAGCGCAGATTACCATAGGATATTATTAAAACAAATCGTGAAGTATATGGATTACGCATCACAATTTGAATATTAGATAAATATTGTCAAAATCTTGCTTGTTAGATAAAAAAAGAAACTTTTTTTCTAAAAAATATTTCGTAATTAAGACTATTATTTCTCATTTGATGTTCCACCAAAACTAGTCAAGTAGATTCTGATGTAGGTTGTGTTTGAAAAAACCTCTTGAAGAGCAATAGGACCTTAATTAACCAACTCTAATCTAATGGCATCACCTAACCAACTCTAAGAGCAAAAGCAATGGAATTATTAAAGATGAAATGTATTGGTGTCGACATAGCACAAAGTAAAAACAAAAGCAAAAGCATATCATTTCCTTTGTCATGCCATTATATATGCTCATCCTCTTTTGAATAATAAATTAAGCTTCAAATTTACAAAAGAGAAATGGAAATAAAAAGAAGAAGGAATAATTACTCTTTGATCCTAGCAAAATATACTATTTCAACTAAAGAACACTATTTGTATAAATTATAACAACCTGATCTACTTTAAGTCTTTAATATATAATTTCATAATAATTAAAATAATATCTCTGGAAATATTACAGAACTAATGATCAAATATTATCATAGCATTACTTCATGTACTAAAAAAACCAAACAAGAAAACTATGTTTGTAGATAGTAACAAATGGCTAGTCCCTTGATCAGGCAATGGATTTTCATATCATCGATCAGAAAGAAAGAAAGAAAGAAAGAAAAAAAACAAAACAAAACAAAAAAAACAAAAGAATAAAACATATGGGTGTGCACATTGCGCGCAATTTTTTATGCTCCAATTCTCACAACCAGTGTTGTAAAAAAACATAATCATTTCCACATGCACTTTTCGGTATCCGTACTAGTCAAATTGAAGCTTTCTTCCATTACTTTTCATTTTGGCAATAAGAACTAGCTTAATTAATTGCAGAACATACGGAAAGATATGCCTAGTTAAAGTTAATGTCCACTTTCATGCACTCATATTTAAAACGTTGATTTATAATTTGGCTTCGAATAGAATAGATTCCCACTACCACCACCGAAATAAATAACTTAATATTTTATGTGTTTATCTCGAACTACTTTTCATTTATATAATTAATCTGTTCCATAGCATCTCCTTTATTTTCTTTTTGATTTTCTTTCGTCTATTCCTTTTGATCTCTTTTTGTTCACTTTAATTTCTAAGAGCATCGATCTAACAAAATTTATATAGGCGCCAACAATTAAATAAACAAATAAGAAAGAGAAAAGAAATTAAATAAAATCCAGAGGAGATAAGACTTTTTTTTCCTTTTTACGTGTGAAGCCAACAAGGCAACAACAATTTTTGCACATTGGGCCCCGCACCCATTCTTTCTATATAAAGGCTGAAAAGAGCAGCTCTGCTTCTCCAACAGAAACCATTTCTTCCTCTGTTTCTTTGAAACAATTAATTCATCTCTACCCTTTTCCCTCCCCTACCAAAAAAAAGGAAAGCCATGTCTCACCAAGACAATAACAAGAACAAATCTCTCAGAACCCCTTTGCTTGACCAACATGTCATTAATGTCACCATACAAGAGACAGAGGTAGAGGTGCCACTCTTAGGCAAGAAACACAAACACGCCATGACAAATTCATTGTCCGAATCACTCACCGAGGCCAGAAAGATTCTCCCTCGCCATGCCCATGATTCTAACTGGGCTTCTTCTCTACCTTCGATCGATGATCTCCATGCTATTTCTTGGTAGACTCGGGGGCCTGGCACTTGCCAGTGGATCCCTTGCCATTGGATTTGCTAATATCACAGGCTACTCTGTCCTCTCTGGCCTGGCTATGGGGATCGAACCCATTTGTGGCCAAGCTTTCAGTGCCAAGCGCCACAACCTACTCGGCTACACATTGCAACGAACAATCCTACTACTACTCTGTGTTTCCATCCCCATTGCATTGTTATGGACTTGCATGCGCCCCATTCTACTTTTGTGCGGCCAAGATGAGTCCATCTCAGGCACAGCGCAACAATTCATTCTCTACTCAACTCCTGACCTTCTTCTTCAATCTTTCCTCCACCCGCTGCGCATTTACCTTCGCACCCAATCGGTTAACCTACCATTGACCTTGTGTGCCACACTAGCAATTGTGCTGCACCTACCCATTAACTATTTATTTGTCTCTGTTTTGGGCCTTGGAATCAGAGGAGTCGCTCTTGCCTCTGTTTGCGCTAACCTAAACCTCATTTTCTTCCTCTTTTTATACATACTCTTCTCGGGCATGCACAAGCATACTGGTGGGTTCTCTCTGTCTACCGAGTGCTTCAAAGGGTGGGGGTCGCTTCTCTCTCTAGCCATACCCAGTTGTGTTTGTGTCTGTCTCGAGTGGTGGTGGTACGAAATCATGATTATTCTATGTGGTTTGCTGCTCAATCCACAGGCAACCGTTGCTTCCATGGGGATTCTGATTCAAACCACTTCTCTCATCTACATTTTCCCCTCATCCCTCAGCTTTGGTGTATCAACCAGTGTGGGAAATGAACTTGGTGCAAACCGACCAAACAAAGCCAAACGCGCCACAACAGTGGGTATGGTGTGCGGTTTTGTATTGGGAATGCTGGCATTCGGATTTGCAACATCTGTACGAAATGTGTGGGCCCATATGTTCACGGTGGATCCAGCAATCATCCATTTGACAGCAACTGTACTCCCGATTCTTGGTGCATGTGAGTTAGGGAACTGCCCCCAGATAATAGGGCGTGGTGTATTGCGTGGCAGCGCACGGCCAAAGGTCGGTGCACACATTAACCTTGGTTCATTTTACGGGGTGGGAATGCCAGTTGCTGTTGCTCTGGCATTTTGGTGCCGACTCGATTTGAACGGTCTGTGGTTTGGTTTGCTGTTTGCACAGTTCACTTGTGTTCTTATCATGATTCCTGTGATTCGGAGCACAGATTGGAAGTCTCGGGCTCTAACGGCCCAGTTGGTGCAGTTACTGACAGGCGGGGCCCATGAGGTGACAGTAGAGGAGGAGAAAGCGGTGAAGGGTAAGAAAGAGAAATCAGGAGTGATTAGCATAAGGTTTGTCGCGCAATCGTAGTCGTGAAGCCACTGGAGACGGAGAGGGGATCGATGAAGCATAATTAATTTCGCTACTTTCTACTATCATCTTAATTGGAAAATTAAGCACACCTTGATTATATATTAATTTGTTAAAATTTGAAATTCTCAATACTTACTTCTTCTTTTCAAATTGTAAGGCAACAAAAGTATTCTAATTTTCCGTTAGATTCATGTATCACAGAAGGTATTATATCAAACAGTTCAAAAGCATGGAAGATATATATGGTCAAACTGCAGTATTGTGTTTGAAAAATATTTTTTTTTAGAGAATTTCTTAAAAACTAAAAAATTACGTACTTTTCCCTAAATTTTATAATTACTTATTTACTATTATAAATTCTAATAACTCAACATTCAAATTATTTTTTTATTACATAGTAATCTTTTTTTTGAACCGCAACTCCCGACCCTTACGAAAAAGAAAAAGAAGAAATAAAGAAAAGCAAATCATAAAAAAAAAGGTGCCATTTCTGAATCAGAAAAACATGACAAAGCAAGAATTACACACATAAGTCACCATTTCATGCGGCTCATGCTTCTAAATTTTGGCAAATAATGTTCTTCAGATAATCACTCTTGTACCGATTTTTTTATAAATTCATAGCATTAAATAAATAAAATGTTGAATATTCTCAAAATATAAAATGGGCAACAACTGCCAGATACTTTATAATATAGTAGAGGAACAAATATAAGATGTTAGTTTAAAGGAGAGCTAAAAGAAGAACAAACAACTATTAATCAACTAATATATTTAGTCAAACTACCATATTTACTCAACTATTCTTGGCTATTCGTTCTAATTTTAACGGTTGTCTTACTATAAAATCCTGTAAACTACTTCATTTATCAAGACGCTGAGGATTTTGTATTGTTCAAGCCGATTCTTTGATTGCAGATTTCAGGGGTAAGTCAATTTATGTTAGAATTTTTTTTTTAATTCTTTCTTCTTCCAAAAGACATATTTTACTATAATTTAAAATGTAATTATGTCTTACCATGAAGCAGTCAATTGGAGAGGGAAGGTAAAAAAGTATTTTAGTATGTATTTGTTTAGCAAAATAAGACCTTCAGTTTCAATAGAAACATTAGGTTGGTAAAGTACATGTTAATATTTAAGAGTGTTATGCTAATGATTACTATTTGGTTAATCTAAGAAAAGTAAAATATGATAATTATACATGATGGCATGATGAAAATAAATAATTACATCCTAGAAATGTTATTTATTTCAATTGATATTTTCCAACCCGAGGTTAATTTGCTTGATCTTCACAATTAACTTTGTGTTTGTAGGAAAAAAAAAAAAAAACTGTGAAAGGAGAATGGAAAACCTTGATATAATTAGTGACCTTCCAAGAGATTTGATTGATAGCATACTAGTAGGTATGCCGATGAGAGAGACGGTGAGAACATGTTGCTTGTGTTGCAATTGGAGGTTCGCTTGGTCTTCAATTCCAACTTGTTTATGATGAGCGTTCAAACTCCATATTGGAGGACACAAATAATGCAAACCTTGTCGAAAATTCTGTCAACATGGTAGAATTTATGGATCAGTTTTTGTCACACCATGATGATTTGATTCATAAATTTATTATTTCTGATTTGGATCCTTGTTCTGAGGCTCTCAATCAATGGATGGAAGATATGTCGAGAAAAGGAATTGAAGAAATGCGGATCACACCTCACCCTCTCTATAGAAATAAGTGGCAGGTTCCATCTGCTTTTTGCAATTTGCAGAGTTTGAGAGAAGTGGAGTTTGAGAAATGCATGATCAAATTGCCTCGAGCATTAAAAGGATTTAAACTTCTCAAGTCACTAAAGTTAGAGTGGATTACTATTGGCGAGGGTAATTTGACTAAATTGATTTTAGGTTGTCCCGTATTAGAAAATCTGAGCTTGTTTGGATTTATGCGTGATATGAATATAACTATCAATGCATCAAGGCAAGAAAGAATTGCACATGATTTGTTGGGACTTCAATCACATGTCCTTGAGAACACTAGCACTCGTCAAAGTGTGTCTTTCTCTCAGTACTAATATACTCACTCCTTGTGAAAGCAATCTCACTGATCTGTTCGACCGACTACCAAATTTAGAAAGCCTCTGTCTAAATAGCCAATTAACGAGGGTAATTCACATTCTTTCATAAGTTTACCTTATCAAATTAACTTTTTCCATTGTTCATATCTTCGAATTAGATACCAAAAATAAATTAAATATCAGTAAAAATCTGCTAAGTAACATAATTTTGTTCCTTCTGTACAGTACTTGGCATATGGACACAGTGCGAAGCTTTATGAAAGATTAAACCACCTTAAGAAAATATATCTGAAAATAAATTTTGCATGCCAAAAAGAGGCTGTCATTGCTCGTCAATTGTTTCAACATGCCCCAAATCTAGAAGAACTTACAGTCGTATGATTTTATATTTTATTCCTCATATACACTCAAATATTGATGGTTATTTTAATTTCTTTAGATGTAGTATCTTATTATATATGTTTTACAACAATTAATCTTTGCAAAAAGAAGCATTTGTCACCTATGCTACTGAAATAGCGAATTGGGAGCAAAATATTATTTTTGAGCATTTAAAGTTTGTCAAGATACGCTACTTTGAGAATCGCAAATCTGTATTGATATTTGTGAAGTTCTTATTAGCAAATGCTCCGGTACTAGAAAAATTGCAATTTGAATATGAAGTTAAAGACCTTGAATTTAACAAGAAATTGGTGCAACTGAAAAGAGCATCCAACAAAACCAAAATCTTTAATGCCGGAATCATCATTCCGAGAGAATGAATCTATTTCTGCATTTGTATTTTCGTATGCCTTGTAAAATACTAGTCACTACTTGCCAAAATGCCATGTGTTTAGTATTGATGTTGTACGTATGGTAAATTATATTAATTGTAAGTGTTGAACAGCAAGAATATAGTTTAGTTATATAATATGCGACCTCTGTTTTCGGATATTATTATTCATTTTACTTTAAAGTTTGATTCTGTTATTTTTTACTGTTCTATATAGCCATTAATTGTACAAATTTATGCAATAACACAAACACTTGTATCTGAAATGTTACGGATAATTCACATACTGTAATTTGTCTGAGAATTGGTGACAAAAACTACCCGATTCAAACATCAATATAGAATTATTTAAAATAAAGTACAGTCTGACATGACCACCATTATTTCACAAGTGCAAAGTATCCTGAAATCGGTAAAATACTTCTAAAATATTTTAATTATTAAAAAAACAGTCATGGTTAACCTTTGAGTCCGTTTAGTTCTTTAATAATGGGACTGATGAAAGTGTGTGTATATATTACCTTTAATAAAAAAAAAAAACTTTTATTGGACAACATGCTTATATATTCTTCAACACTTGTACAATTATCTATTTTTACATGAAAACTTTCAAATTTTTTAATTTTCCGTCAAAACTTCATATTCTTTGATTTAGATCGAGAAGATCAACACACGCTTTTTTAGTAAGGTTAACGAATTTATGGACCTGTGTCAACCAGCTGGCGGGAATGAGATGTCAAATAGATTAAACGATCAAAATTTAACTTAACATATATAACTAGTGTAGTACATAAAGATTTAACATCTCGACTTGACACGGCTTGCACGTGCTAGGACACGGCAAAACACAACATGATATGTTAAGTGCGTTGTGTCTATACATTTGTGATGTCAGAGATGAGATGAGCATTTCGCGATATTCAATGACGGAGCCACCTATATCAGGGTAGGCAATCCTCTACCCCTAGATTTTGAAATACGGTATCAAGTTTGTATATAGTTGGTTTGGATTTGAGTTTTGTCTATTTGTAATTGAGTTAAAGTTCTTGATTAGTGAAATTGGCCTAGTCGTTACAATTTTAGTAGTCTTTCATCTATCTATTTTGAAATATTCCGATAAGAAATAGGTTAATAAGAACGGTATGATAGTGGGACTACAATAAATTTGTTTATTTTTTTGTGAAAGGAACAGACTAAAATGTTTTATAAAGTAATATACTGAAATTTCATATAATGCATTAAGTTATTTTTATTATGTTTAACTATTCAAAATGAGCTGAATTTTAATAGAAGAGTCTTGTGAACTATGCTTCAAAGTAAACTTTTTAAAAAAAACGAGTTTTCGATCTAATTCGGTGGATTTCTACCGATTTTCTCGATTTTAATTCATGGTTAATTACCGATTCCGCTTCCAATAAAAATTATTTAATAATATTTAATAATTTAAATAAAATATAATAATAATTTATTTTACCTACTCCTGATAAAAATCCTGATTATGCCACTAGCGATATTAAATAGATTAGGAATGAGGAATCTCGCAAGCTTAATTTATATATCGTCTCAAGCTAAAAAAGGTATGCAATTATATTAATTTTATTAATTGAATTATTAAATTTTAATTCCTATATATCTTTTTTGAAAGCATCAGGCACCATATATATGTGGAATTAATTGATTGAAAATGAGAACTCAATGGGCAAGATATTTAATTATCTTTTTCTTTTTGCCAAACCGGAGGAGGTGACTGACAAGGAAGATGTCGGTTCTTTTTTTTGTCAAAATTTTAGACCTCAAGAAAATACGGATAAGATATACGGATCAATTTGCGCTATGCATAGTTGCATACTATCATATTCTCACTCGTATTAACTTGAGAAATAAATTAATTAAGTAGTCCAAAAAAAGTAATTTGGGGACAATTATAATTGTCACATCTCCTTGAAAGGATTGTTCTGATTCAAGCTCTCCAAATACAGACTATTCAATTTCATGATTAATGAGTTATAACCTTGCTCATACCTGAATTCGTATCCTCTGCAGTAACTCAAAAAGGAATCTTTTGAGTTAATGTATTCTTTTTTTTTTTTTTTTTGAAAATTTAGTAGTGCCTATCAAAATTTGTGAGGAAAAATCAAACTCTTGATCTTTGAATATAATAACTCTATGATATTTTTATGTAAATTAAATATGCACTAATATTAAAGACTATATTTTAGACAAAATTCGAAGAGACTATGTTTACAATCGAATTGCTGATATGTACTCTTTTAAGTTAATACAAACGATGCGGACACGTCAGGATCCATATCCTCCCAGATACCTGACACAACACAATTGAAATGGATGGCCCAGATTTACTTTTAGCCGGTGAGTGATTGAGATGGCAGTAGGAGGTAGTATTATTTGTGCTTTGAGATGCGTGCCAAGTTAAAATTTTCCTTTTCAGACCGTCCGATTCAATTCTACAAATCCGACTCGTCCATACCTACCCTTGAGGGATCCTTTAAATTGATGAGCCGCCAGCGCCCATTCCAACCTCATTTTAGAAATTTATAATAATCATCAGTAGATCACTTGGATAAACCCCAAATGGCCACCTCACAGTGCTGTGACAACCCGCCGACTGTGGACCCGGTCTACGGCAAGGGCACTGTTGTGGACAACTTCGGGGGACTCAAAACATACATCTCTGGCGCCTTCGACTCCTCCAAGCCCGCCATCGTCCTCGTCTCCGACGTCTTCGGTACTTCCTAAATCCTCTTGACTTTTTATTTCTAGACAGTCAATTTTATTTATTGCTTAATTGCTTTATCGTTTCTCCTGAGACTGATTGACGCCTCTGTCTTAGTTCTATGTTCTGAGCTTGAAATGCCATGACGGGTTTGTATTAGCTGTTATTTACGCGGAACATGCGATTCATATGCGGTCCGTCCAATAAAAAAATGAACGGAGTGTAAATGTTTTTTCACATGGGCTATGTTTGATTGCAAAACAATAGTAGTTAGAATAGGAATAACTATTGTGTCTTATTAGAAAGCCAAATCTCTATTGTTTTTAGAATAACTATTGTTTTTGTTTTGCTGTTATATTGCAAGGGATGGAGTACCACTGTGGGTGCTTTGCTATTAAACTGATAATGTAATATATTTTCCTGTTCAATGGAATGGGCTTTTGGCCTTTTTAAAAAAAGATAAAAAAGCAAAATCTCAAAACTCTTAGAAATAGTCTATTCTAATGAGATAAAAAGTTTCGATTCACTATTCTAGCTATTTTAATCCAATTAAACACTGAATAGGCTATTCCGAATAGCTTAATTCTAAAAATAGTCTATTCTCAATCCAACCAAACATAAAACGGGAATATAGTCTTTTTTTTTCAGAAAATTAAAATTTAAAATTAACGGAGTGGATGCACACTGCTGATGTCTTTTATCTCCAGGGAAGGTTTGTTAAATCTGGGTCATCCATCGGAATCAGATTCCAAGCTGTAGGATCAAATTTGTACGGTTCATTCCAGACTTCCAGTGCTAGAGTCAAATGCCTAGGATGTTCTCTTTTCTAGTTTTCTTTTATTCTTAATTTTATCTAAGCCCCTCCGAGTTAGAAATTTTTTTTGTCGTTTTTAAATGCACATGCTTCATAAATATTGACTATAACAACAGTAAATTAATGATAATAATAACAATAATAATAATAGTAATAGTAATAGTAATAGTAATAGTAATAGAGATAGTGATAATATATAATTAGCGGTAATACTGTAATAGCAATATAAAAGCAACAACTGTAGCTTGGAAAATAACTCCTACGGTTTATTTTGAAAAATACTCTATTTTGATGTTCAGTTGTACATTTCTTACTATTAACCAGTTCTCTGTGGAAGGTGAAGTATCCTTCCACAATCTTCTACCAAAGTAATAAATGTAGTCAAGTATATAGTTGTACAATATGGACATATGGTTGGATTTAAACAAGTCAAAAGGTTCTGAAAGCTAAGTTGTGGTGTATAGTAAACATCAAATAAAGTTCTGGTATATGCTCTTAACATTCTTTTATGCAGTCCACATATAATTATAGACTTGTTTTTTATCCAACTAATTGCTAACTTGTTATCACACCATAGCTTCATTTGAGCTCCTTATTTGGTTATTTTGTCTGGTTATAGATCAAACTTCATTTGAGCTTTCACTTGCAGTCCACATATAATTCTTTGTCTGGTTATAGATCAAGCTTCCCAAATATTGTAGACCCAAATATGAATCACAATTACTCCTTGTTTGATCATTTTGTATGAAAAAAAAACAACAATTAATGAGTTAGACTGCTTTTCTAATAGGGACTACTTTCATATGCAAAAGAATTTGTTGCTCTCAAAACTTGCTTTATTGATTAACCTTTGGGTTTATATAGAGCTTTACAATCTTGCTAATAAGTCCACAGACTTTTCCCTAATTCCTATTTAACAATAGGTCCCTAAAACTAATACAAATCTCAACATATGCCATCATTAGAAAAGAGTACTGCTGTAAAGTGACCCTACCCCCATCTTAACTGTTAACAAACCCGACCTGAGCTTTATATATAACAAAACATAGTGGAATATAAACCTGAATCAACTGACAAACTGTCTTACCTAAGAGCAGGTTTGACAGTGACCTGACCCAAATATGAGGAACTTATTTCAATAAATCAAAAACTCCAGTAGACTGTCACATGAACCTAACTGAATCATAGTTGGAATGCGGTGAAGTTCTCAACCTAAAAAATAATAAAAGAAAACTCAACTTTAATCCTAAAAAATAGATGGCCCAATAAAGTTTTCTATACTGGTATTACAACCTGCCTATGAAACTAGTGCAAAATTCACAGGGAATGCCACTGTCAAGATTTTCAAAAAAAGATAATTCACAGGGAACAAAAGAATGAGAAATTATGTCCTAGAAAGCATGGAAAAACATATATCCTTGTAAATATGGTTAGTTGTTGGTCTCCTAATTTCTTTCTCCACGGATTACTGGTTTAAGAAAAGCGGAAAGAACTAGACACCAAAAAGTTCACAAGTATTCTCCATTGTGCTTGATTTGTACATGCTAAACTTGAAGTTTTACTTGTCATGTTATATGACTAACTAGAAGATGGTTCTTTTCCTTTCCAGGATTTGATGCACCAAATCTGAGGTTAGTGCCCATTCCCTTTTTTCTTACTTCTCTACAATTTTTCCCTAATGCGTGTTGGGATGTAAGCATAGTAGGAATTATCAGTATCGGGATCGGAATTGGTCCCTGCCGATACTGATATGGGATTAGGGTATCGGATCGGGATCGGCTCAGGATCGGTTTTTTTTTTTTTTTCTTTATGATTTGCTACGTGAGGATCGACTCAGGATCGGATCGGGGTCGGCCGATTATTCCTACTATGGATGTAAGTTCTAATTTGATTGGGATTCTTTTGACTAATCATAGAAAATTATGATTTGACCTGATAGGGCTTTGGCAGATAAACTGGCAGAGTCTGGATTTTATGTGGTGGTCCCTGATTTTTTTTATGGAGACCCCTTGCCACATCATGACTTAAGTCAGTTTCCCACATGGAAGCAAAAGCATGGACCGGTATGTATTGGTTTACACTATGTTTTACTTGCTTATGTGGTGTAGTTTCATCTTTTCCCTTTCACATCTTGCTATCTTCAAGTTCAATTAAAGTTTTAATTTCTACTTGAGCTTAATTGAGTATGAATGAAGAACATAGTAGTGTCATTATGGTAGTCTGTCACTTAACTAAGGTCCTGTATGTGCTGATTTGAATTATAATTGTTGCTCCAGAACAGTACGAAACTATCAATTTCCAAGCAAATTCCTTTAGAAAGTGTTTCAGTATATAAAGTGGGTATTATTATAAGAGATCCCGAGGCTTTTTTTAGGTGGGATTGCAATTTTCAGTTCAGCTTCAGTAATTTGTAAACATATGGATTTAGGCAAAAGGATTTGAGGATGCAAAGCTTGTGATCCAAGCCCTAAAAGAAAAAGGTGTATCTGCCATTGGAGCTGCAGGTTTTTGCTGGGGAGGTACTGGTTATCTGTTTTTATTGTGTTATGTTTTTGTCTGTATATTTATTTCATTTAGTGGATTTTGGGCTTGGCATTAAGCCTTTAAACAGTAGAGGATATATTAGCGCATAACATTTTTATTTTTCACAGCTTGTTTTGTTATTGTAGTTCAGATAATAGCATCGACTTTTATGAAGTCATAAATGGTGTACATTGTAGAGCACACATCTTCTCTTATGTATGCTATAACACATGCACATTTATGTCAAAAATATTAACCTAATTTATGGAACTTATCATCCAATGTTTTTAGCCAAGGTTGTTGTGGAATTGGCGAAGTCAGATGACATCAAAGCTGCAGTACTGCTTCATCCCTCTTTGGTCACTGTTGATGATATTAAAGGTACAGATTTTGTTTCCTGTTTATTCAATAATTGTGGTATTACGCTGCTATTAGTGGGTACTTTTCTTGTATTGGGACAGTAATCTGTACCGTGCAGTACCAAGTTATTGCCTGTCAATCAGGTGGCTGCTTATTTTTTCTTAGGCAGAGAGTACTATTCATATTTCTGTTGCAGCAGGTGGCACTACAATTCTCAGATTTACGACTTATTGCATTTATTTCCCTCTCTAACTAATTGAATATGCAAAATCAATTTCAGATGTCAAGATCCCCATATCAGTACTTGGAGCTGAGATTGACAGGAGTACCCCTCCCGAAGTGACTAAGCAGTTTGAGGAGATACTCTCTACCAGACCTGGGGTAATTTGAATTCCTCAACTGACCCTTACACCTTACAATTAATTATCCAACCCATCCAGTCATCCCAGTGTAGTGGATCCGACCAGTTTGAGATTGACACCTGGGAAAGGGGAGTCCGTGTCCCCTCCGTTACCTGAGGTACAATTTTTAAAAATGGACGGTTCAGATTAACTCAGCTGGGCCAAACTCAATCCGGAGCCAATTGGAACTTTCTGCTTTGAGATTCGTCCCACATGAAAAGAACGGTCCAGATTTATGGCTTGCACCTCAGGTACCTGGGGTGATACGGATTCGGGAAAAGGGCCAAGTATTGGTCCAAAATTTTCTGACCCGCATGACCCTGTTATACCTGTTTACTGAACTATATTTTACAATGTCTTAATGGGTTTAAGAAAGCGATAGGAAAGCCAATGTATTGACCTCATTTCCACTCCATTTTGTTTGTCTAAGATCTAATATCCATATATTTATAATATATTTTCTGTATTGTAATTAATGGGTGGGGTTGGGTTGACAGATGACTTGCGTGGGTTTTGTATAGCAATATTTTGGTTGATCCATGACTGGTGGGATTGGGTCTGACCCTTTTATAAAATATAAAAATGCTTATCTGACACATCTGACCCAATTGGATCCATTGATGCTTCTAAATCTAAACTAATTATTGCCAATAAAAATGAAGTGAGTTAACTTACAATATATTTTCTTATATTATTTGCAAACAGGTGCCAAGCTATGTGAAGATATTTGCAGGAGTTCAACATGGATGGACCGTACGATATGAGGTCACTGACAAAGCGGCCGTAGAAAAGGCTGAAGTAGCCCACAAAGACATGCTTAATTGGTTCAACAAATATGCGAAGTAAAAATTATGGCCGTGTATAATATATATGTTTCACGAATGTCATGTCAAAACTGAGAGTTGTGGTGGTAGGTAGTTATGGGATGAATATTTAATAGAAGAAGGGTTTGAAGGATATTTGTAAGTTGTATAGCTAGCTGTGATTTTTGTTGTTGTTCTGAAAATGAAGTTTCCTCTTGCACTGCTATTTTTGCGGAGTTCGCATCGTCTGCATTAACTCAAAAGAGTATCTTTTGAGTTAATATATCTCAGTCGTTTGATTTTAAAAGGAGCTAATCCGGTCTCCGCCTATAATGCAGTGGCTTTTCTATATTAGTGCGGATCTAACTTGCATGGATATTAAAGCAGATTGAACGGTCCAGATTCATTAACTCAAAAGATTATTTTTTGAGTTAATGCAGAGGATACGAATTCAATCATCAGATGGTATGTGGTGTCTCACGTTAAAGTAAAAGGATGGATCTGGTTAACCGTATTGTATCAAGATCCATGTTGACTCTCATCAACTCTTTTCATACATCGATCAGGCAGAGTTGTCCATCTGTGAGCAAACATATTGTACGTAGAGCATAAACATGACTTTGGTTCAGATAGCGTCATAATAATATACAAAACTATTATTAATTGGAGGCTGATAATTAACCCCGCACCTCCCACCCCGCAATTAACTCCGTACAAAATGCCAAAAAACTCCAGCTGTCATTTTTTTTTTTCATAAGGTATTAATACTTACGTACAGAAGTATTTATCTCTAAGAACGAAAGTATTTATCTCTAAGCACGAAAGTATTTAAGGGACCATGCAAGTTTTTTTCATGGAGGGTGGGGGGAATTTCAAATCACATGGGGGACCATGCACGTTTTTAGAGGTAGGTTTTTTTTTATCTTATTTCAATCTCGTCCATATTTCTTACAATCTATGAGAAATTTTGCGAATCTAAAACCACTAACGTTTTCTACGTAATTTTATCTTTCAAATGAGATCCATGATGACATACTTTCGAGCAAGTCGTTACAGAAGTATTTATCTCTCATCATACAAGTATTTATATCTATACTTGAAAGTATTTTTTTGCATATAATACTTATAATACTTGATATTAATACTTTCATATGTCAATATAAATACTTATAATACATGATATTAATACTTTCATATGTCAATATAAATACTTATAATACTTGATATTAATACTTTCATATATCAGTATAAATACTTATATTAATTGATAGTAATACTTTCATATGTTTGTATAGGTATAAATACTTGCACGATGAAAGATAAATACTTCTGTAACGACTTATCCAAAAGTATGTCATAATGGATCTCGTTTGAAAGTGAAAATTACGTAGAAAATGTTCGTGATTTTAGATTCGCAAAATTTCTCATAAATTATGAGAAATGTGAATGAAATTGAAATGAGATAAAACTAATTTGGAAAGAGATAGAGTGGGGGGATGGTGGGGGGATGGAATGGGGGGGAGTAATATAATTGTTCATTGATTCCATGTTGACTCTCATCAACTCTTTTCATACATCGATCAGGCAGAGTTGTTCATCTGTGAGCAAACATATTGTACGTAGAGCATAAACATGACTTTGGTTCAGATAGCGTCATAATAATATACAAAACTATTATTAATTAGGGGGTTGGCTCTCGCTAGATTAAAGCTATCTGTTTTGCGGGTGCTCTACTGGAGCCCCTAACTTTCCATTTTTATTTAGATTACTTGTTTTGTGACATGACTTATGTATCAAAATATTTATCAATCAAATAGAGGCTCAACCTCTGTTTCTTTCAAAAAAATAATATCTGGTTCATTGATTCCTCTCTCTCTCTCACTCTCCATCTCTGGACATTTCTGGAATTCAAAAGCGGTTGTGTCATTTTCAGGAATTTCAGGGATTTTTATGTAAATCTTTGGTCCTTAAGTGCAGTTTTAGGAATTTGTGAGGTGGAATTGGTAGTTGGCAGATTCAAAGGACTTATTTGCGGGCCGGAAAACCGCGAGGGTTTTGTTTGCAATTGTGCAGTGGCGGAGCTTCAAATTTGTGGTGTTCTCAGGGGCCTTTCTGCACTTTCCAGTTTTATCTCTATTTTATCACTCAATCTGGCATGCAGGGCCCACCAGTCGTTTCTTTTCTAAGTCCTCGGCGCCACCTTTCTGAGCTTTAAAATGACATCAAGATTTGTGCTAGTGTCATTTTGATTCGTGGTGCACTGTTCTAATCTTAATTGTTTACTTTGTTTTTGTAATTGATTTGACATTTAGGGATGTACCCCATTTTTCAGGTAATGTAATTAAAATTTTAGCAATTCAAACAAATTTCAGGAGATGCAAAATTTTCCAAATGTAACCAACATGAATATTCTACAGTGGATGAGAAGTAGTTTGTGGAGAATATTAACTTTTTAGATGTAGAATATTCATATGGATTTGCATTTTCTTTATCAATGTGAACGATTGGTTATAAGTGAATATCTCATGAAATAATTGTCCCTTACTGTGTTGATTTTTCTCTGATTGACTCCAAGTCTTATTGTTGCAGACATGTCCAATCAAACAAGTGTTCTAAATTTCTGGTGGAAGAAGAACAAGAGTTGCGACTTGATGAAATGTACACATATTGTAGTTGACGGTACAACTTCTCTTGGACCTAGTGTGTGAGATTTTAATTTATAACCGGAAAGATACACATGAGTCATCTCAATCACCGTTTGAATTGTAAGTTTATGTAAATCAAATAAATAGAAAGCGATGCCCCTTGACTACTTTTCTTAATTAAATAATCTGACAATATACTTTTCATATCAATCGTTTAATTTCGGGACCATAGAAAGGTGCTTAAATCACACGGCAACTCCTAGTCCAAGTACCGTCGACATCATTTTTTTTAATACATGTTTACAACATTAATAAAAAAAAATATGATTTAAGAAAATGCAACGCATATTAATTTCCTTCATGACAATATTAATCAAAATCTTTAAACTCAAAATCTATTTTTTTAATAATCTATAGTTTTTGAAAGTTCTTTTGGTGTTCCTATAATATTTCGAACATTGACATGAATTACAATTATAACAAAATCAATTTAATATTTTTTTTCATGAAAATACATGGAAAAATTGTATTATTTCTATATCCAATATATAGTACAGGAAATGTGACTATGCACAGCTCAAAAATCTAATGACACACAGTTCCATGACTGTGTCTGCAAGCATCGTGTATGAATAGAAGGGTACATTGTATACAGTTCCCAAACCTTTTCTATATAATAATGACGGACACGGTTGTTACAATCCAACCGCGTCGAATGTTCCAAAAAAAAATGCACTAAAAATAGTGATTTCTACACGGTCACAATAACCGTGTATAATAACAAGAATTATATACACGGTTTCTACAAGAGATCCATGTATGATTTTAGAAACCATAAATGGTTTTATTTAGAACCATATATGATTTGTGTTTTATTCGATTTATAATTAGCTAGCATCCATATTTACTAGTCATTAAACATAATATATTACACATTCATAATTCAATAAAAAAAACACCATTCAATCGATCATCATTTACTTTTGTAGTGAAAAAGAAATCGTGATTTAGTGCTAGACTAATGTTTAAATTTGCCCGATCAATCGATCATCAGTTAGTTAGTACTGTCTTTATCTCGCGTGGAGTACGCGCCAATTTGCCCGGAGTCCCGGACTTAACTGCCAGTCAAGACTTCCAATTCTTTCGGCTCTTCTCCATTCCTTATGACAATGGAGATATCAATCAACGACACTCTTAAAACTATATATACATCTTTATGCAACCTACGCTCAATTAAGCAAGTAGCAGCACTACAAATTAAAATAAATACTGTGGCATCATCTAAGATATGTGATTTGTCAAGAATCATGTAATCTTGACAAATCACAAAGTTGTGAAGTTTCTTTTTAATGGAGATGAGAGAACGCGTTACTTGACAGTGACTAGCTAGCCAAGATCTCCTTTCTTTAGTCTTCACAACTCATGAGGCCTCTACTAAAGATATACATTTATACTACTTTTTAGTTCACAAATCAAATGCTTGCACAATGGCCTATCTATACTACAAACTCATTATTTTATTAGTTGTGCTCCTCATTCAAAACAAACAACTAAACTCTTGCACAGAGGAAGACTTGCAATCTCTTTTAGCCTTGAAGAGGGGCCTCACCGACCCGCGCAATCGGCTCTCCTCTTGGACTGGGGACAAATGCTGCTCCTGGCAAGGTGTCACGTGCAACACAAATAAGCCTGCTCGTGTGGTAAAACTCAACCTTCACAACCCGGCAGGTGATGATGATTCGTGGGCTCTAGGAGGCCATATCAGCACCTCTTTGCTCCAAGTCGACTTCCTGGCCTACCTTGACCTCAGTTTTAATGACTTTGAGGATGTCCCTATCCCCACC
The DNA here is from genome assembly GCA_033356055.1 of Carex pumila. Lineage (NCBI taxonomy): Eukaryota > Viridiplantae > Streptophyta > Magnoliopsida > Poales > Cyperaceae > Carex > Carex pumila. Next base: position 811,776 of record JARJHM010000012.1, on the reverse strand, counting down.
TTCTTCGGCTCTTTCCCAAGACTAATATACCTTAACCTTTCTGCCGCCGGCTTCGAGGGAAATGTTCCTTCACATCTTGGAAACTTGTCTACCTTGCGCTGCCTAGACCTCTCGAACAATGCTTATTTGAGTGTCGAAGATTCGGGGTGGATTGGAAATCTCAACTCTCTCAAGTGCCTTGATCTAAGCTACTTGAGCTTCAACATGAAGTTCGGTACGTTACTAGGATCAGTTCACATGCTTCCTTCGTTGACCAAGTTGCACCTGTCCCAATGCATTTTCTTGGATAATACAATTCCAACATTTCTCTCAAAGACCAACTTTTCCTCTCTTTCTACACTTGATCTATCTTACAACTACTTCAATTCTAGCTTGCCAATGTGGTTATTTAACATAACCACTCTTGAGATTCTTGATCTCGGGGGCAATTATTTTCCTGTTAAGATACCATATGTTGTTGATAATATGAGTTCCCTAAGATATATTGATCTTTCTTTCAACACATATGTTGAAGGAGGTGGGTTCCCACAACATTTGCAAGGGCTTTGTAAATTGCAATCATTATACTTGTCACGGATGAATATAACCGGTGAACTATCAATGTTCAAAGGTATCACAAATGGTTGTAGCAAAAACACTATAGAGAACCTAGACCTAGGAGGAAACCAAATTCAGGGAGCATTGCCTGAATGGTTGAAAGAGCTCTCGAACCTTAGAACACTTGAATTGTATGAGAATCATATCACCGGGTCAATACCCGCTGGCCTAGGCAGTCTGAAGTCACTTGAACTTCTATACATTGCTGCAAATAATTTGAGCGGAGCCATTCCGAGCAATTTTGGGAACCTCTCGAACCTGGCTTATCTTGATATTTCCAGCAATATTTTGGAAGGTACTATGACCGAGTTGCATTTTTCCAATCTGAAAAGCTTGAAGTACCTAGACATATCCTTGAACAAATTGGCTGTGGAAATAAGCAATGATTGGGTTCCTCCATTCCAATTGGAGACAATTAGATTGGGTTCTTGTAAATTGGGTCCAAAATTCCCTCAGTGGCTTAGGAATCAATTCAACTACTCTTGGCTTGATATGTCATATAGCGAGATAACAGATTCTATACCAAAATGGTTTTGGCACCTCTCAGAAAAAATTTTCCACTTAGATCTCTCACATAACCAAATTTGTGGAGAAGTTCCAACCCTGACAAGAGTGAACTCTTCAGAAAATGTGGTTATTGACTTGAGCTCGAACCTTCTCCAGGGGGCCATACCATTATTTCCTTATTGCGAGGGTGCCATTGACTTGTCAAATAACTTGTTTTCTGGACAGATTCCATCAAAAATTGGTGATGTGATGCCTAAACTAAGCTTCCTATCTCTTTCCAATAACAGAATAACAGGTGAAGTGCCTGCAAAATTCTGTGAAATGGATAACTTAAAAGGCTTAGATCTCTCAAGAAACAAATTTTCTGGTAAAATTTTGAATTGTTGGAAACCAAACTCGAGCCTGAAAATTTTGGATTTCTCAAGCAACAATATCACCGGCAAGATTCCTGATACAATTTGCTCAGTGTCTTCAATCATTTCCCTACATTTGAGCAACAATGAATTGCGTGGACACCTCCCAAAATCATTGATGAATTGTCATCATTTGATATCCATTGATTTTGGCAACAACAAGCTCACAGGTGAAATTCCATCCTGGTTAGGAGTTAATCTATCAGAACTGAGAATCTTGAGCCTACAGAGGAACAAATTCATTGGCAGTATACCAAATGAGCTATCAAGGATAACTTCTCTTCAAAATCTAGATCTCTCTCACAATAATCTATCAGGTCATGTCCCACAAAGTGTTGGTAACCTGACAGCGATGAAGGAAATCCCCAGGGGTATAAAATACTTCAACCAAATTGAAAGCTACAAGGAGAACATTATTTTGGCCACAAAAAGAAGATCCAACATTCCTACAAAACTACTCCCACTTTTTTCATCCTTGGACCTCTCGGAAAATAGTTTAACTGGGAGTATACCATCTGAGGTGACCAGTCTTTATGGCTTGTTGAGCTTGAACCTCTCAGGAAACCAACTTGGAGGGGGGATTACAAGCAACTTCGGCTTTATGCAAAGAATAGAATTTCTAGATCTATCAAGAAACCATCTCAATGGCCCAATACCAGAGAGTCTCGCCAATTTGACCTTTATTAGCTATCTCGACCTATCATACAACAATCTATCAGGAATATGTCCCTCAGAATTATTCCAGCTGTATTTGCATCGTTTTCCAATTTATTATATGGGGAATCAGTATTTATGTGATCAGGATTTGGATTATGCTACAATGCCAATCCCGCCATCCTTGGGAAATGAAGAGGAGAATAAAAGAAGTGACAAAGAGATGTTGTGGTTATATGTCGGCATTGCCGCAGGATATTTATTAGGCTTATGGCTAACATGGTGTGTGCTTTTGTTCAAGAAGGAATGGAGATGGGCATTTTTCCGGAAGATGGATAGGGCATATGATAAGCTCTATGTTCTGGTTGCAATAAAGGTGAGAAAGTTGAAGGCCCAAAAATGCGTGAGCGATGATGAAAACATATGAAATATGCTAGAGCGTATATATTTAAAAAGCCCTATAATTGTTTTCTGATTTTCATTTTGTTGTTATTTGTTGTTGCTCTTGTTGTTGTTGTAACTTCCCACTGAATGGTTAAAGTTGTAATGTGGGACTATTCCAGTATTAAATGTATCAACTTGTAATAAAATAACTAGACGAACTTACCAATTTATGTTGCACATAGAGCACCCAGGTAGGGGTGTCAATGGGTACGGTACGGATCGGGTGGAGACATTTTTATATCCATACCCATTAAAATTTATCTTACTCATACTCTACCCATACCCATTAAAAATTGATCTTACCCTACCCTACCCTATCCTTACCCGTTAATATTATCGGGTAACGAAACAGTAGCGGGTGAATAACGGATAATACTAGTATAATAATTAGTTTTATTATATTTTACAAATTAAACATCAAAAACTCATTCATTTTAACACATATATAATTGCATTTCTAATAAAAAAATAAAATAAATGTGCAATCAATTCCAACTAAATTATTTTTTATAAAGAATAAAAATTCAAAAACACGAATATACATTTAAGTGAGTTGGAAATTGAATTAAATATACATTTAAGTGGGTTGGAAATTGAATTGAATACATATTTGATTTTTATAATTACCCTATAGGGTAACGGGTACGAAATAGTCATTACCCATACACTTACCCATTTATTTAACAAAAAAAAAATTTTTATCCATACCCATACCCAATAAGCTAACAAAAAAAAAAAATTACCTATACCCGCCTTATCGAATAAGATACGGGTCAGATAAACAGCTAAAAAGGTACCATTGACACCCCTACACCCAAGGCTCCTGACCCCATATGGGAAGAAAACTAATGGAATAATGGGAATTTTGAAGGTTATTTCAACTTTTACAAAGTTTATGCAGTGTACTCAGCTGACACATGTATTAATCAGCAGAGGCACCATTGGGTAGTGTTTTAATGTTTAAGCAAGGAAGGTCTTCAAGAACTAACCTTTCGTCTAGTTGCATACTCTCCATACGAGAGATCACAAGTTTGAAATCTAAATAGGAGATTCCTTATGAGTATTAAACATTTTGGATAGCTTGACTTTCAATCTTTACTTGGGAAAAAAAAAAAGAGGCTGGCCTTCATTGCCAATCGATATGAAATAGTCTACAATTGGAGTCCTGGGCCACCTTGTACGGATCCATACCAGTGCCTGACCTGACAGATCCAGTTCCAATTCACTGCACTTTATTTAATCTTTTCCTTTTACGAGAAATTAAAACTCAATAGTATAGGTTTAATAGCGACCAGTGTGCTAGAAATCACTACATGTGTTGCACACAATTAAAATATTGGTTTGCTTCAAAACAACATTTATAATGAACATTGAAAATATGATTGTAAGTTTGTCACAGCAGGCATCTAAAATTACCTTTATATCCGAATTGCAATCATCATAAACATTGCTTCATTCCACGCCATAACTAATAACTCTTTTTTTATTTTCTTGATAGTCACTGCCAAATTTTCAAAAAATAAAAAATAATAATTTTTCTAATGTTTAAGCCTTTCAACACACACACATAACTACAATGGCATGTTACGATGATAGCTTAGGGGTTGTTTGTCGACGTGTAGTATTTAAAGTATTGGGTTACTTTAGGGGATATGAATCCATTGAACCGTCTTTGATAAGGCCCACGTACTAGACGTTATGTACAGAAAGGAGAGAAATTAAGCAAACGGGCCGGCCCATGTAATCACCAAAATAAAATAAAAACTAAGCAAACAAAATCCCTTCAATTGTATCATTTATCATTTCGAATGAGAACAAAACATATACAATCAAGGATCACCGATCAGTCCTATTTTCCACTTTTCCTTCAAAAATTTTATTTATATTCTGATTTACTTTTCTAGTGAAAAAGAAATCGTGATTTTGTGCTAGACTAATGTTTAAATTTGCCCGATCAATCGATCATCATTTAATTAGTACTATCTTTATCTTGCGTGGAGTACGCGCCAATTTGCCCGAGACTTCAGTCAACAGCCAATCAAGAGAAAGACTTCCAATTCTTTCGGCTCCTCTCCATTCCTTATGACAATGGAGATATCAGTCAACAACACTCTATACTATATCTCTGCGCAATCTGCGCTCAATTAAGCAAGTACCAGCACTACAAATTAAAATAAATACTGTAGCATCATCTAAGACTTGTGATTTGTCAAGAATCATGTAATCTTGAAAAATCACAAGCTCTGAAGTTTCTTTTTAATGGAGATGAGAGAGAACGCGTTACTTTTTCTTTTCTTTTTTGAGGAAAAATTAGGAAAAATAACGCGTTACTTGACAGTGACCAGCTAGCCAAGGTCTCCTCTCTTTAGTCTTCACAACTCTTTGAGGCCTCTGTATATCAAAGATATACATTTAGAGACTACTTTTTAGTTCACAAATCAAATGCTTGCATAATGGCCTATCTATACTACAAACTCATTATTTTATTAGCTGTGCTCCTCATTCAAAACGAACAACTAAAGTCTTGCTCAGAGGAAGACTCACAATCTCTTTTAGCCTTCAAGAAGGGTCTCAGCGACCCGCACAATCGGCTCTCCTCTTGGACCGGGGACAAATGCTGCTCCTGGCAAGGCATCACGTGCAACACAAACAAGCCCGCTCGTGTGGTAAAACTCGACCTTCACAACCCGGCAGGTGAAGATGATTCGTGGGCCATAGGAGGTCAAATCAGCACCTCTTTGCTCCAAGTCGACTTCCTGGCCTACCTTGACCTCAGCTTTAATGACTTTGAGGATGTCCCTATCCCCACCTTCTTTGGCTCTTTTCCAAGACTAATATACCTTAACCTTTCTGCCGCCGGCTTTGAGGGAAATGTTCCTTCACATCTTGGAAACTTGTCTACCTTGCGCTGTCTAGACCTCTCGAACAATGCTTATTTGAGTGTCGAAGATTCGGGGTGGATTGGAAATCTCAACTCTCTCAAGTGCCTTGATCTAAGCTACTTGAGCTTCAACGAGAAGTTCGGTACGTTACTAGGATCACTTCTCATGCTTCCTTCATTGACCAAGTTGCACCTGTCCCAATGCATTTTCTTGGATAATACAATTCCAACATTTCTCTCAGAGACCAACTTTTCCTCTCTTTCTACACTTGATCTATCTTACAACTACTTCAATTCTAGCTTGCCAATGTGGTTATTTAACATAACCACTCTTGAGATTCTTGATCTCGGGGGCAATTATTTTCCGGTTGAGATACCATATGTTGTTGATAATATGAGTTCCCTAAGATTTATCGATCTTTCTTTCAACACATACGTTGAAGGAGGTGGGTTCCCACAACATTTGCAAGGGCTTTGTAAATTGCAATCACTATACTTGTCACGGATGAATATAACCGGTGAACTATCAATGTTCAAAGGTATCACAAATGGTTGTAGCAAAAACACTATAGAGAACCTAGACCTAGGAGGAAACCAAATTCAGGGAGCATTGCCTGAATGGTTAGGAGAGCTCTTGAACCTTAGAACACTTGAATTGTATGAGAACCATATCATCGGGTCAATACCCGCTGGCCTAGGCAGTCTGAAGTCACTTGAACTTCTATACATTGCTGCAAATAATTTGAGCGGAACCATTCCGAGCAATTTTGGGAACCTCTTGAGCCTGGCTTATCTTGATATGTCCAGCAATTTTTTGGAAGGTACTATGACCGAGTTGCATTTTGCCAATCTGAAAAGCTTGAAGTACCTAGACATATCCTTGAACAAATTGGCTATGGAAATAAGCAACGATTGGGTTCCTCCATTCCAATTGGAGACAATTAGATTGGGTTCTTGTAAGTTGGGTCCAAAATTCCCTCAGTGGCTTAGGAATCAATTCAACTACTCTTGGCTTGATATGTCATATAGCGAGATAACAGATTCTATACCAAAATGGTTTTGGCACCTCTCAGAAAAAATTTCCCACTTAGATCTCTCACATAACCAAATTTGTGGAGAAGTTCCAACTCTGATAAGAGTGAACTCTTCAGAATATGTGGTTATTGACTTTAGCTCAAACCTTCTCCAGGGGCCCGTACCATTATTTCCTTATTGCAAGGGCGCTGTCGACTTGTCAAATAACTTGTTTTCTGGACAGATTCCATCAAAAATTGGTGATGTGATGCCTAAACTAAACTTCCTATCTCTTTCCAATAACAGAATAACAGGTGAAGTACCTGCAAAATTCTGTGAAATGGATAACTTAAATGGCTTAGATCTCTCAAGAAACAAATTTTCTGGTAAAATTTTGAATTGTTGGAAACCAAACTTGAGCCTGAAAATTTTGGATTTCTCAAGCAACAATATCACTGGCAAGATTCCTGATACAATTTGCTCAGTGTCTTCAATCATTTCCCTACATTTGAGCAACAATGAATTACATGGACACCTCCCAAAATCATTGATGAATTGTCATAATTTGATAACCGTTGATTTTGGCAACAACAAGCTCACAGGTGAAATTCCATCCTGGGTAGGAGTTAATCTATCAAAACTGAGAATCCTGAGCCTACAGAGGAACAAATTCATTGGCAGTATACCACACGAGCTATCATCACTAGCTTCTCTTCAAATACTAGATCTCTCTCACAATAATCTATCAGGTCATGTCCCACAAAGTGTTGGTAACCTGACGGCAATGAAGAAAATCCTCAGTGGTAGACAGTTCTTCGACCAGATTGCAAACTACAAGGAGAAGATGATTTTGGCCATAAAAAACAGATCCGATCCTTATAGCAATTTACTCCCACTTGTTTCATCCTTGGACTTTTCTGAAAATAGTTTAACTGGAAGTATTCCAACTGAGGTAACCAGTCTTTATGGCTTGTTGAGCTTGAACCTCTCAGGAAACCAACTCAGAGGAGGGATTACAAGCAACTTTGGGTTTATGCAAAGAATAGAATCTCTAGATCTCTCAAGAAACAATCTCACTGGGCCAATACCAGAAAGTCTCACCAATTTAACCTTTCTTAGCTATCTCAACCTATCATACAACAATCTATCGGGAAAAATTCCCTCCGGAAATCAGCTGAGCACTTTTACTGATCCATCTGCATATACGGGGAATCAGTATTTATGTGGTTTTCCTTTACCTGATTGTGCTGTAAGGCTAATTCCACCACCCTTAGGAAGTGAAGAGGAGAACAAAGGCAGTGACAAAGAGATGTTGTGGTTATATATCGGCATTGGTGCAGGATATTTATTCGGCTTGTGGGTAACATGGTGTGTGCTTTTGTTCAAGAAGGAATGGAGATGGGCATTTTTCTGGGAGATGGATAGAGCATATGATAAGCTCTATGTTCTGGTTGCAATAAAGGTGAGAAAGTTGAAGGCCCAAAACTGTGCGAGCGATGGCAATAACATATGAAATATGATAGAGCATATACATTTTAGAAGCCCTGTAGCTGTGTTCTGATTTTCATTTTGTTATTACTGTTGCTTGTTCTTGTTGTAGCTTCCACTGAATGGTTAAAAGTTGCAATGTGGAACTATTCCAGTATTAAATTTACAAATAAACTTGCAATTATTTTAGTGGTACAGATTGACCACCCAGGTCTCCTGACCTCATGTGAGAAGAAAACTAACGGAATAATGGGAGTTTTTCAGGTAATTTCAACTCTTACAAAGTTTATGCAAAGTGTACTTAGCTGGCACATGTATTAATCAGCAGAGGCATCAATGGGTAGTGTTTTAATGTTTAAGCAAGGAAGGCCTTCCAGAACCTACCTTGTCTAGTGGCAAATTTGAAATCTATATATTTCTTGTGAATACTAAACAGTTGGATGGCTTGACTCTCCAACCTTTACTTACAAAAAGAAAAAGAACAGGCCTTCATCCCCAATCAATATGCAATAGTCTACAATTGGAGTCCTGGGCCACCTTGTACCGATCCATACCAGTGCCTGACCGGACCAATACAGTTACAATTCAGTTCAACACCAATTCACTTCAGTTAAATAGTCTTTCCTTTTTCGTGAAATTAAAAGTCAACAGTAGAGGTTTAATAGCGACCAGTGTACTAGGGATCACTTCATGTGTTGCACAGCATTAAAAAATATTGGTTTGCTACAAAGCAACAATTACAATGAACATTGTGACAATACTCCTGAAAATATGGTTTTAAGTTTGTCACATCAGGCATCTAAAGCTACCTTTAAATCCGAATTGCAATCATCATAAACATTGCTTCATTCCAAGCCATAATAATTTTTCTAATGTTTAAGGCTTTCAACACACTTTCACATAACTACAATGGCATGCTAAGATGATAGCTTAGGGGTTGTTTGTCGACTTGTAGCATGAGAGTTTTGCACCCAAACAACTCCATAATAGTTCTCTAAATTAAAAGATATGAACTGCCATTGCAAAATACAGGAAATTACAAATCTACATGAGTAACCCTTTAATATTTCCTGTCAATTCCAAAGAACACAACAACGGTAAAATATCCATACCCTCAAATTTAATTCTTAAGTCTTGCAAGAAGGCCTCACCTCCTATTCATCCTCAATATCCCAACTCAACTCCTCTTCCTCTTGATCTGTTGTTGCACTCAACCTTTTTCGCAAATCCTCTTCTTTGGCAACAGAGCCTGAACCAGAACTTGAACCAGGATCTGCTAAGTTTCCTTGATTATCCTCACTTTCTCCCCCTTCCTCTATCGCCTCCCACCCAAGATCCTCTTCCTCCTCACCTGGCACAGATGGCCTGCTTGAAATTACTGAGAAATCACTACTTTTCGATGCCATTTCCTCTCCATTTGATTCTCCATTACTATCTCCATTTGACTCTTCTTTTGATGTATCGACTGTCTGTCTTTCCTCTATCCCTTTGGAAGTAACTGACTTCACATCTTGGGTTTCCATCTCACCATGGGTAACATGTTCTCTAACATTGTCCTTCTTTTCTTCTTCCTTTGGCAACATTTCTTTCTCTCCTACCTTTTCTTCTTCTTCTTCTTCCTCCACCTCCCAGCTAAGATCCTCCTCTTCATCTCCTGCAACTGCCATTTTTACAATTTTAGCCCTGGCATCCTCAGCCTGCTTTATCTTCCCAATTTTATAAAAATATCGACTCCAGAATGTCTCCTCATCCACCAAGCTTGGCACCAATTTCTCCAAAAACACATCTAACTGTGAGTTCTCCTTCAACAAGGTGTCAATCTCGTCTTTTCTCTCCTCCAACTTGAATCCAGACTGCCATTTGGCAAAGTCCTGGGGGTCCTCAGGAGGTTCAGCAAAGGTGGCAGGGTCAGAACGGGCAGCGATAAGCTGGGCCTCAAAGCGGGTGTACCGTGAAATGATGGGAAGTGTGGAGGAGGCTGAGGAGGGTCGGGAGTTTGACTCAGAGTCAGAGGGGGAGTCAGAGGGAGAGGGGGAATCAAGGGTGAGGAGAGCTTCTTTGCTTTGTGATATTATCTCAACAGTGCCTCGTCTTATGGTGTCCCCGATGTCATCTACTGCCTAAAAGTGGCAAAAGAACAGATGTTAGCAAACTAAAAAATATTTTTAAGTAGTGGCTGTTTACTTAGAAAAGTTGCAGTGGCAGATTTGATTAAGCATAGTCAAACATTATACAGCTTAAACCCAAACCTAGTTGATTATACACTGCCATGCTGTGAAGTAGTACACAAGTACCTGATAATGATTTGGTACGTGTAGAACCGGGATTCTACTGCTACAATATCTACACAATCCTTCACTAATCTAAAATTGACTGGCAAGGTACTAGCAAGTAGTAACAACCATGGCTGTAACACTACACAGCAGACATGAAACAGTGCAGAATTGATACGGCACCAGTGGAATCCTGTGGCACTAATAGATCACATAGGACCTTGGCAGGACAGATCAGAAATAAAACTAGTATCATAAACATACCACCTGTCGGAAGAATAAGACTGTCTAGTACTAACATTGTAGTAATCTAATTCACTAAAATCATACAACCTTACCAGTCAATTCAGAAAAGGAAGCACCAATTCACTAAAATCAGATCACTAATTGAAACTGTGGTTGCTACTGAAAAATATTGGCTGGACCTATGTTTGTGCCAGTAACAACATATATACAAGTTGGCAAACACAATCTTTACCTGGCCCATAGACTCGAGTTTCTCCTGAGCAGCCGAAGCCCCAACATCCAGTGCACGAGAAGCCACATCTTTAAGCACCTCACTCTCAGCTTTCAGTCCATGCCCAAACTCCTCCAAATCTTTGATAACCGTCTCCGATCTAGACGCAATTGTCTTTATCAACCCTCCAAATCCCAAACCCCATGCTCCAGTCGAAACCCCTTCTTCTCCACCTTCCTCTCCTTCTTGTGCTTCCCCTCTTTGCTGAGTCTGCTCCTGATTTGATGGTTGTTCTTCTTCGTCTTCACCTTGATCTTCTTCTTCAGGTGGATCTGTGGAGGTGGAGAAGACTGTTTTGAAGAAATCCATCGTGGCGGCGGCCGCGGCGGAGGCGGCTGCGGCTGTTTCGTCTGGTTCATCTTGTTCCGGGGAGGTGGCGTTTTCTTCTTCGTCGTCGGGGTCTGGCTCGGTAGAGAAAACCGACCCGAAGAAGAAGTTCATGGTACTTTGATTTGGGAAAGAATTAGGGTTTGAAAGGGAAAGGAGAGGAGGGAAGAGATCTGCTTTACGCACTGAAGCAACAGGCTAGAGGGGCCAAACCGAACCACCCACCAAGGCACCAACGCTCAAATTGGAGGAGAAATGGAGAATCAATTAAATATATTTAGTTTATGAAGAAATTGCCTTTGTCGGAGGAGTTTGGTACTGTATAATCAAGTTTACGAATGACTTGTCTGCTTCCTTGTGATTTGTGAATATGCCCTGAAAGCTTCATTTTTTATAGTCCCGTTTACGTACGATACCTTACGGCATTTCAGCCAGCGAAACAAAGAATCCGAAGTCAGTCAAATTTCTGTTCAAGTGTCCAGTATCCACATGGAAATAGATCTGTTACGATCCCAAGGAAATTGTAGGGTCACATTATTCTAAATCTAACTTTTCATTTATTTTGAGATTCGTATATAAAGATAACTTTTCTAAAAATTCGTACAACTCAAAACCATAAGGTTGGATTTAAAATAAGAGGACTCTACAATCTCGTTGGGTAGTGCTTTACAACAACAACAAAAATTGTTATTAATGGAAAGAAAAAAAAGAAGAGAACGATGTTATTTCACCTCATCTCCATTTTGATTTGAAAGTGAAGAATTTCATTAAAATTCCACATAGCGCTCCCCTCTGCACTATAAAGTTCTCTTCCGCTCTCTCTCCATTTCTCTTCTTGTGGAGCAAGATGAACCACTGACCCGGTGAAATCTCCCTTCCGTCCGTATTTCTCTCTTCCTCTCCCCTCGGTTCCACTCGTGTGGAACACACCCTTGAGATCGTAGCAGATTATTTCCGGATCAACATGCATTCAATTCAAAGAATAGCCTCTTGTCCAAAAATTGAAATTTTAGGTGTTAAAGATACAAATTCTAAGCATAGCAATGTATTATGTTATTTATTTATTTTTTTAGAAATTGTGGGGGTGAAATCAAGCTACCCAACATACTTTTAAACCTATGTAATAAAAAAGATTTATGTGAGTTTTGAATTCATAACTTTTCACATAGAAGTTATGTAATAATATAATATGTTAATAATCTGTTTAATCATCAACATATGTTGATTTTTTTTCTTCTAAAACTTTAATTGCCAATAGTTCAAATCCGTTCATTTAATTTAAACCTTGTTTAATCGACTATTTTAAAAGACTTAAGTTCGAACTGCCGAACTTTAAAATCTATATATACTAAAATGCACAAAAGACAAATAAAAATTTCGAATTAAGCCCATAAAAGTACTACTCCGGAGTCGGCTGTTCTACACTTCTACTCATTTGTACAAAAGTGATCTAACCACACTCTTTATTGTGACACCGAATTGGAAGGGACAAATGCTTCTAAGATGAATCTGTTCCCACGCAATAGTAAGGAATTCTTGACGGTATCGAGCGGGAACAACCTCCTCTTCTTGAATACCCCGATTCAAGGACAAAGAATTTCCTGCTGCTATCATAGAATATTCATCTCGAGTTGGTGATAAATAAACCATCTGTCCTTCTTTTTTCTCAGATATTTTATAAAACGGACTTTCTATAGATTCCCAACGACCAATCCGTGCATAAATAGCTAAGGATCCAATTCTTTAAATTCTGTGGGTGGTGTAGCTACGGAGATCAATGCAGTCAATTATGTCTCTCCTAGAAGTTGGTTAGCGACCTCTCATTTTGTTCTAGGGTTCTTCTTTTTTGTAGACATTTGTGGCATGCGGGAAGGGCCCGTGCAGCTGCAGCAGGGTTTGAAAAAGGAATCGATCGTGATTTGGAACCCGTTCTTTTCATGACTCCTCTTAACTGAGATTTTCTATATCTATTCTATTGTTTTTTTTGGTTCTGGCTCGGCATCTAGCCGAGCCTTCCTTTCTATGAAAGAAAGGATAAGGGAAAAAAAACAAATGAAAAAAACCAATTTTTGCAATAAATAATTGGAGAGAGAGGGATTCGAACCCCCGATAGTTCGAAGAACTATACACACTATATTTTCAAAGTTTTTAAAGTTCAAACAGTCAATTCAAACCATTCAACATGAATATTTTACAAAATCGTTAATTTCATACCATTGAATTTTTGCACCCATTTTAATAAATAGTAAAAAAATTCAAAAAAATGTAAAATTTGATCTACAAGCACATTTAATATATCTATCATGTTCAACGGTTTAAATCGACTGTTTAAATTTTAAAAATGTAGAGTGTAATCAGATATCATTAAAAAGGAGTGCAAGTAGATCCCTCGTATAAATAAGCCCATCGAAAAAGTGAAACAGCACTCTCTTGTATATAAGAAAAAAATATATATTGATGGCATATTTCAATTCTCAAATACAGTATAAAACTATTCCTTGAAACATCAGCTTAAACCTTAGAGGGATGGCATATTATAGTTGTTTGTGCAAAACAAAATTGCAGAAACACAATTATATACATCACAACAGAAAAAAAAAACCTAATAATAAGCTATAATTATTCTTCATAAAAAATAAACTGTAATCATTTCCTTGTAAAAAAAATGACCCTCCGTAAACCCACTGCATATACATAACTAGAATTACATTAGCTATGTTATCTAACTACAAGGATTGGAGCTATCAAAAGCCTGAAAACTTTCGATGCAGTTTTCTAACTAACTACAAACCAAGCTGCATATTATACAACCTAATCAGGCTAACTAATCATATCCAACAAGAGGGCCCAATATGAAATCCAAAAGCTACACACGATTCTTTTCATAATTAACCTGTTCCTCGTGGCAAACTCAAGTCACCATTGTAAAACAGTGCACTAGTACTGTGCCAAATTACCAATACCTGGCCGAAACTTTTATACATAAGAAAATAAAAAATAAAAAATATTAAAAATAAGAAATTTCATGTAGGAATTTTAAAAATAATAAGGCAGTAGCAAACCATAGTATCCCACTTTTAAAAATGAAAAAAAAAAAAAAAAGTTCCCAAGATTGAGAGGGAAGAATCTTTCATTTCCTGGATTAGGTTGTCCCATAGCATCCGACTTTTTTTTTTTTTGTTTCTTTCCTAACTTGGGTTGCCCCATACCGTCCCACTTTTTTTTTTTTTTTTTTTTTTAATTTTTTCGATTTTTGGATTGGGTTACTCCATAGGGTTCCACTTATGAAAAAAAAAAAGTTTGTTTTTTTTCACAGTTGCAAGACGCCATGGGCCCTACTGCCCAGGGGCGGATCTACTGTAGCACAGGGGGGTCAGCTGCCCCCCGCTGGATTTTCAAAAATAGTGCTAAAAATCTGATTTTCGGACCTCTGCCCCTCCCTAGAATTCAAATTGCCCCCCTGTAGTCCATTCTGGAATTTTAATAGACTAAACGGAGCCCATATAAACTCTAAGCGAAAGAAATTAGCAGAGCCAAATAGGCACTGATCCCAAATAGCGAAAATTAGTTGAACCAAAATGTTGATTTTTATTATATTGATTGGTATTTTTTTTGTTATGTTGAATTGTACCCGATAAGCTATTGGATTTGAACCCAATAAGCTATTTGCATCCGATTATTGCCCCACCCTGACAAAAATTCTGCATCCGCCCCTGCTACTGCCTTCTCATTTTTTAAATTCCCACACGATATTTCTTATTTTTAATATTTTTATTTTTTATTTTCCTATTTATAAAAATTTCGGAATACCTGGTATCAGTATAGCAAAACAGCACACTATCAACTAGTCAAAATAAACTCAGAAGCTGCTCCCATGGCTTCCTTTCCACCCCTCCTCAGCAAAGCCAGAGCAAGGGCATCCTCATTCCACCTCTTCAACCCATCACAGACCCGCTTCAACCTATTCACATCCACATCCAGCACCCAACAAGGCGTGCATTCCACCACTAACCCTAGAAATCCCAACACATATGCACGCCAGATAACCATATCACACCCAATTGTTATCTTACCATCCAATGCACGTCCCAAAAATTCAAAATGTGCCTTCATGACCCTCTTTCTTCTCTTTGACAGTGGTGTTGAGTCAAAGCCCCATGCAAACATGCCAGAATAAACTACTAGATACGATAACACGTGGCCACCTAACCTGTACACTATTCCCCCTCTTTCTCCCTGGTCTAAATCATGCACTGAGAGAAACCATGAGGGAAGCATCTCTTGGATCAGAGACTGTACCAGGCCAGATCCCCCAGAGAGCCACACAATGGTTGCACCAAGAGCAGCCGCATCTTTGACCCGCGCCATGGCAGCATGGAGAGAGGCTTGGCCATACCGAGCTCGATTCTTGCTTTTCAATTTTGATTTTAGTTGGTTTGACGTGTATTCTCTTGGCATGACGGTATCAGCTATCTCTTTGACCGAAAGCATGAGGAGAGAGAGGATCTCTTCAGCAAGAATTACGCAGTCTTTTATACATCTAAATATTCGGAGGTAGAGGATGCCAGGTGCAACCGGTGAGAGACCACCCGAGAAATGAGATCCAAATCCATGACCTATATTAACACATTTTATTGAGCATGTTAGGAAACAAATCAGGATTCCTTTAAGAACCATTTTTCAACTGCATGTTAGCGGCGTATGATCCTCGTCAACCTGTTTGACATGTGGGAATCAATTTAAGAGGTAACATGGACCAAGGAGTTTACTCAAAAAAAAATACTTTAATCAAGAAAATACTTGATACCTTCAGAAATCAACTACATCTTGTAGGTCCCAAAATGGAAAATTCTGAGCTGGATTTTCAAATTCCAATAACTCCAAATGATGAATTGCACATGTTGCTAAGGAAATATGCATATATTGCTCAATTACCTAGAAGGCTTCCAACTCCACCAGTGCCAGGTGATGAGCCAGAAAACCCAAGAGTTGTTGCAAAGCAGCTGCGCAGAAGCTGCACAACAGCATCATTGTTGTGATGAAATACAGTGCGAGAAGCGGAGAAGATTAGGAAATCAGTCCACCGCTTCACCTTCTGTGTCCACAGAGCTGCAACTATCGGCATGCTTGGCCAGGGACAACTCGCAGCGAGGTTCTCCAGCGCGGGGCCGGCCAAATTGAGAAAGAGTTGTGATGCATTGTCAAGCTTGTAGGTGATGGTAAGGCTAACAAAAGCTGCCAAGGGTAAGGGAAGTGTTGCTGGAGAGCTTGCACCTATAAATCAGATAATATGTGATGAAACCAAATTAACATTGCTTCAAGTGGTCAAATGCATGAAAGCGTGGTTTTCTGTTACGATTATCTGGAATGACACAGATAAACATTACAATACCAGATTCTGATACTAACCACATTTATCACAGTTGGTTGGCTACCAGCCTACCAGCCATACATATGTGGATCTGAGTAACACAAATGGGGGTCAATGTCCCCCCATTCTGTTCTTATATCAAAAATTTGTATATGTTGAATTTTGCTGTGATGTAGGAAATTCGTTAAAGTTCATATTTGACCCTCTCTAAGTGCGAGAATTGTTCTATTTTGACCCCCTAGTTGCATTTATGCTTTGACGTGGTTGTTACATTTATATCACCATTGGATATAACACATACCACCCCCCCCCCCCCCCCCCCCAACCTCCCAAAATAAATAAATACAATAAAATATATAATAAAACATGCACATTGTCCAGAGTCTGAGGTGCATCTTTTCGGGCCAACATAGATGTCTTAGATCAGTAATCCTTCTAATATTAATCAATTAAACACCTAAGAACCTTCACACAATGCTTTAAGTTGGAAAGTATGTCAGTGCACAGTTGTAATAATCCTCAACAACATACCGCCAATAAATGGATAGACAATCCTTACAAATACCTGCGACAAGGCTAGGAACATCAACCCCAGTGGCACCCACAATCTTCTTGATCTGCTCTTCGACCAAAGATAGATTTGCAGCAGGGCTTGGCCAGTCAGTTCCATTCATAAATGCCGGCTTCCAGACCCCACGAGTGACTTCTGCCGAGAAATAGCTTGTTATAGATGCAAGGGATGCTGGGAGGTAATCAGCTAGCTCTTTAAGACCTACAGTCAGAAAAAAGGAAAAATAAAAAAATCTAAGACATCGAAATGAGATATGTTTCTTAAGAGTACTACATAATTCATGCCAAACTATTAGCCAGTTTTTTTACAGATATACCCTTCTCTGTAGAGAATACTATTTAATATTTTTTTATTTTTACTTTTGGTACAATCCTCTGACTTGCATAAAGGGTTTAACAGTCATGGTGTTTATTAGTTCTCAATTCCTACATCAGCTATGTTTCAGTATATCATTTTCTATTTTTAAATTGCATATGATTTTAGTTTATATGTGGTCCTTCAGTAAAATGATCTGAATTATAATGAAATTAACCATACCTGTAGCCAATTCACGCGGAGATAGCCTACCATGCGAACAAGCAGTAAGTGTTGCGTCAACAACAAATGGTACCGCCTCCATTATATCCCAAGCAGGCAACTTAGGCCATGAACACAAATCCTCACTTCCTGTAACTGAACTACTACTCAAGCTACTGCTTCCGGACACAAATGATTGATTCCCTCCTCTATTTATCTTTCTAAACATCATATTCAAAAGCGAGTCCACATTTCTATGCACTGGGGTCCCATGCTCAAGACCAGAGAGAGTTGATGCCAAACAAGCTTGGTGCAGTCTATACCACAATTTCAACTTTGGAAAATAATCAACAAAGATTGGATCAGCTGATCTTTGCTTGGAATGATTACTTTTACTATTTCTCAATAGGAGAAGATATTCAGGGGTAAGTTGTGACCCAACTGGGGCAGCTTCACCCATTATGCAATATTCGAGAGGAGGATGATTAAATTTCCACAGCCGCATTAAGAGAATAAAAGCACTGGAGAAAACGGTGTGAACTGAGATTTCTTCACCAGTTTTGAGGGTCCATGAGATGGTAGGAGAACATGAGCCGAATACTTCACAAATTGCCATGAGAGCTGCTGCTAGTTCCGGAACCTGGGAATGTGCAAAATTTAAAGAAAATCAGAATGATTATTTTTATTTCAGAGGCAATAAAATCAATTAATTTCTTAACCACGTGTCTAAAAACATGATTTTGTGGGAGGTCAGATAAAAATTTGGGCACCAATGTATTCAAATCCTTGCATCTTTCTCAGCTTGGTTGCATAGCAAAGGGTCAATTATCTGCTTATTTAATAACTGATGGCCTAACTGATATAAAATTAACTACAATCAATGGTTAGTAGCACATTGATGGTTAATTCATTCCTGGAGAATTAAACTATGGTTATATTGTTTTGCAAGTTGGTGCTTGAGAAAGTACATGTTAGTACAGGGAAGCATGATTTTCTGAATTATATTTCTAACAAGGTTCTACTTTCTAGTGCTTAGCTAATTTAAAGATAAGAAAAATACAACGACAAAAAATTGCATTTAGTTTTTTGGATTACCATGCCATGAAAAGAAAACACTTGGACACAGTCAACAGATGAAATTCCAGTAAGAATAGCATTTAGCATGGCCCCGTGATTTATCAAATGGCTGTCGATCTCAGAGTAATCGTCCGGGACTGGAGGTGAGAGCAGCTTGACTACAAAATTTACAGTATGTTCCTGACATTTATGAAATTAGTAGTATCAATGTTCAATCAATCCAAAATTCTAAACAGACATTGTGTTGGCGTTTATTTGGGTTTCTGTATATAAGGAACAAAGATTGTTTCCGCACCTGAATGTTCCATCCTGAGATCAAAGTGGCCCCACAAAGAACAGTAGCAGCAGAAATCTTGTCATCATCTGACCCATTGATAGCCGCTTCATATATCTTCTTCAGCTCTGCTAAGCTTTCAACAAGACCATGAACTTGACTCAGTGTTGTTTGTTTTTCCAATAATAATTAATTAAATTTGAAATCTACTTCCTAAAAGCAAGAAGCACACACCTCGAGGCAGGATTACTGGCTAGAGCATTAACCATTGATTGGTTCAGAGGAGCGCCTCTCATAAAAGTAGACCAACCTGGTATTTGGCTTGGCATGGTATGAGGAATCTGACTGAGATGACCTTTCACATAACCAGGCCAGAAGTAAGCAGATGTATCCAGTAAGTTTCGTGAAATACAAGACTCAACAATCAAGTGCCACATATTTCCATCTGAACAAGAAAGAATGACAACAAGGATTAAGACAAAATATGCAAAAATATACAACGACAAAAAGGATTAGTAAAGCACAACTGAATAATAATTTGTTTGAAACAAACTTACAGCAGTTTATCCCCCTCTCATGCAAATTTGCACCATCCATATACCTATTAGCACCATTATGTCCTGAAACAAACATGATAGCCTTAGAAGCTGCCTGATTTGCTGCAGATACAACTGAAGGAGGAGGTACGAGTAAACTCTCATAATCGCCCAAGGCCTGTAAGCTAGCGACTAAGTGGCTTCTTCTGGCAGCGGAGTTTTCTTTCGGTTCACAAAGGTTTGCTGATTCTGGAGGGGCTCCATCTTCTTCTATAATATTGGCAATTGCAAGTGTGGTTATGGATAGAAGCATGCATAGCCGTGTGTCTAGACGAGGCACAGGTCCCTCAACTGGCTCTCTTTCCTGTGTTGCACAATTTAATCAATTTAGAGCTGTGTTGTGGACATTGTATCTCAATTACGGGACCAACTAAGCCAAAAGAATTAGATATTACATATCAAAACAATAATTAACAAGGCAATGGTGGCACCATGTGATACAGGTGTTAAGAAGTAGCACAATATCTTACTCTCTGTACAAGGCGGAGGGATGCAATCCATAGCGCTAAGAAAGCATCATGCCATGCAGAACAATTAACTGCATGAAGAGCTTTCACCAAACCTACAAAAATTGTATGTTATGTTTGTTAAGTGGGTCACCGACATGATAAAGCAACAATTTCTTCTCAAAAACACAGCAAAGCTTAATCAATAATTCAAACATTAATGAATGATTTGCTCCATAGACAAGACTTGTAATAGAGTACATGATACTGTCGGGAAAAGAATAAATTCAACTAGAAAATTAATTAGGTAACTGTACAACATTTTAAATTGTTATAAGCCTTCAAATGTACCAATTAACCAGAGAAAACCTGTTTTGTTTGGAGATAATGGTATGTCACTGATTCCTTGTGAAGCAATAGATCTGATTCACACAGAACAAAGTATAAAATAGGAATCGAAACAGTACCACTTAAGATTTCAATTGAATTGGTAGCAGTAACCGAGCCATCAACACAGTCTTCGAGATACATATCAATTGGGATCCATGAAGTTGAGCTACTCACACCAGGTGCTTGTGTAATTCTATAGCATTTGTTATGTATCTTAGGTTTCAAAACTTGAAACTGGTTGTGATTGTCGCATATCCAGTGTTCAACAACCTCGAGTGATGTTGTTGAACCCCTTAATGAAAATGAATTTGTTGTGAGAAGGTGCAAGTGCTCGATGAAAGATCCCCATTGAGAAGGCCTATGGAACATAAGAACAAGTGAAGAAACAACAACATCAGTTTAGATGCTAGGCCAATCATGCAAAGCTCTGACCAGTTCATACTCTTACGAGTCATATCTCATTTTTTTTATGTTTTTTTCCAGCATAGTTAATGTCTTAGGCAGGCTAAATGCTATATAGGAACAAGGCCAGAGAACCTGAGAAACTCTTAGTGTATCAGGTGACCCTATCAATTGGAAGACAAAAGTAAGACAACAAGCAACCAGCTGAAACATAACTTTAGAAAAGAACATTAACAAAAGTTAAATATACACATACATGCTTTCGCGTGCCAATGAAAGGAGGCGAGAAATTACTTTGTGAGAAAGGAAATGCCTGATGATCTCAACTGCAAAGGAAGTGTTTGTCTTCCTTGGCCTCTCAAAATTTTCTGTTCTTTGTTCGCCTATTATAACATCACACTAAGTTAGTCACTTAGTTCTATAGAATATAGGTAAAATGTCTTGTGCAAAGATCATATATCCACAATATCATGTACCAATTCCATGCCATCAGATCCCAGTGTGTTGAGCAGTTTCACAACTATGTCAAGTCTCAATTAAGACCCAAATATGCAATCAAACAGAAAATAGGCTAACATCCAACTATTCAAAACCAAAAGAAAAAGAAAAAGAAAATTACATGTGGTACCAGTGTGAGTACTAGTGACATGCATAACCATCAACAGTTGCACAACAGTACTCCAACAAGAGTAAATGTAACTATTAGTCGTTACCTAATGTCCCTTCAGAAATTCTGCCATCATATGGCCTCATGGGCCATTGAGACATTTTCTCAGATGTAAGCTCCAATAGGCCTTCATCATCTAATATAGCATCAACTAGCTGCCAAGTAATGCAGAGCACGTATTGCATGACAAAAATGCCAGCCTCGCATGCTTCAGAAACAAATGTGTCACATAGTTGAATTGCATCATCTATCAACACCATTGTCCTGAATAACACAAATTAAATCTCTTTAGTCTTTACTAATTCAGGAAATGACAAAGGTTTTAGCAGATAAGGAATGCAGGTATCCACAACAGACGAGCTAAAGCAAAACAAAAAAACGAGCAAAAAATTGTACCTTTTAAAGTTTGGTCCTTTAATTTCAGAAGGAAAAGAAAATCCATGCCTGAGTAAAAGTTCCAAGTATAGCCTATATGCTGAAGGCCTTAACAATCGATTTCGAATAATCCTGTACAATTTCCCAAAAATATTACAAACAGTAAACAAACCACTAACTAATTATTTCGATTGCAGTGCCATAACACACAATCCTAAGCTATCACGAACAATTGCACAATACTTGGTCAAAATCATTGTAATTCCAACATTCCAATTGCAATAATGGGTTTTGGTACAGTGCTAGCAGTCAAATAGTACGACTGTCTCTGCTCAGCTCGCTAAAAGTTGATAAGTTGTCACATTATGAAACAATATCGAGGTTCTTTACGACATAATTAAATCTTAATAAAGGTTCGCTCAAGGTTTGTACAAAAAGTAAAATCATAAATTAATAAAGAAATAAATCAACAAAAGGTGACAAAGATAAGACAGATGGAGAGAAAGAAGGGAAGTGTCTTAACCTTTCAGAAAGGAGAGAGAAGAGAAGCATAGGAGAGGCGAGACCACAAGCCAGAGCTCTCTCCGTATACTTCCAAGCGCATGCCACGTGTTCTCCCGAACAGAGCTGTGACGCGAGCAGCTGCGCAAGCTCCGGCGACCACACCGGCGCCGCGCCACCGGCCGAAAGAGCCTCCGAGACGTGAGTTACCCATTCCACGGCCTCCAGGCCTTCTTTCTGTGCGGCATTTGTGTACTCCGCCACCCAGTTCCACGCCGTACCAGGCGTCTCCATTGCTTAGGCACTGGAGAGGAAATCCGCAAGTTGGCAGGTCGTTTGTGAAATGAAATTGGTGTGGTGTTAAAGTGAAGTAAAGAGCAGCGAGTGGCGCGATCGTTCACCAACCTTAGAGTTGGTCGGGATCTTCTGTGGCGCTGCTTTTTTGCTGTTTTATGCAGCTGAAATCTTTTCTGAATACTGGAAGACTGAAGTGGAGATATTGATCGTGTTTATATAGCAGTTAGCAGAAAGATTCAATTTCTTGATATTGTTTTAACCGATCATTTACCGTGTTTAAACGTTGTCATTATAAGTTTATATTGAAAAAAAAAATCAATGAAGATAAAGATATTACTTAAAGAGTTAGATTTGGGTGCTATGAATAGTATAAGGGTCTTACTTAAATACTAATTGGAACATTTTTTAATAATGATGACTCCATAATGGTAGTATTATAGATAATCTCTTCATAAAGAATGAGTAATAATTACTGTCAGGAACACAATGAGTGTGAAATTATATCAAATCAAGTACAAAATTAAATTTATGTAGGATTTACATTGACATATAAAAAATGAGAGTAGAACTAGAGTGTTCTTAAGTTCACCAAGACTTTGGTGAACTCAAATCTAAAACTCATTAAATCGATTTTAAATGATGAATTCGAACTGTTGAAATCCGTCTATCTTACGAGTAATGACTGATGAGTCTACATATGAAAATTTTAAATATTCGAATTAATTTTAATGCATTAATTTTTTGAACGTTTTTTTATCACTTGACTTTGAGCAAAATTAATTTTTTTTACATGTACACGCATCACTCGTAAAGTAGACGGATTTCAGTGGTTCAGATTCGTTGTTTAAAGCCGATTTGATTGGTTTTAGATTTAAGTTTACCAAGAGGTAAGAACACCCTAGTTCTACTCATGAAGAATAATATGTTGCGATATAATTGGTTCGCTAATTAAGAACGAAATGTCTTGTAATTATCAACACTCTTAAATAATCAATTACATGTGTAGAATACAATGAAATATTAAAATATATATTTCATTGTATCAAATTGAATTGATGCACAAATAATTTGTTGTGCTCTAACTAATTTACGAGTTATGGACTAAAATGTCTCCGTAATTATCAGCACTCTTAAATAATTAATTACACAGTAGAAATATAACAAAATAAGAAATACTTATTGTATCATATTTATCTCGTATTAAAAAAAATTGTCATTTAAGATTCTACATTATCAAAAGATATCATTTTTTTTATTAAAAAGGTTGTACCTTATTATTACAGTTATGCATCTTATCAAACATATATCTTACATTTTAAAAGTCACACAAGTTCAAATAATACAGATCATTGAGTTGCTAATTCTAATTCTCGGATTACCCTCCTATTCTTTAATTCAAACCGTTTAAAATCGATCACATCTGATTTGTTTTAATAGACTATATTGATATATATATATATATAAAGGTAATTGAAACCGTGTGATCGATTTTAAATAGTTCGGATTGAAGAATAGGAGGGTGTAGATTTGAATCCCTATTCTCAAGCTACATTAGAATTGAAACATTACAACGTGCTACAACATATAATTTACAACATTAACAACTGTGCTTAAAATTTTTCAACCTCTTTTTTTTACTGAGTGAGTCTATGGTACTATGCATATCACAGGTTGGTTCGTGCTACGGCTCAATATTTAAGTTTTCAAAATCCTAATGGTCAATCCGAACCGTTCATCTTGTTCTCCATATTAATATGTGTTTGGAGACCAAATTTTACATTTTTTGAAATTGTTTACTATTTTTTTAGATATTTAGAAAATCACTTGATCTGAAAATTCTGGACCATTCAAAAACAGTGATTTTCAATAAATCTAAAAAAATAGTAAACCAATTTCAAAAAATGTAAAATTTGATCTCCAAACACATATTAAGATGGAGAACAAAATGAACAGTTCGGATCGACCGTTAGAATTTTGAAAAATCAAATATTGAGCTGTAGCACGGACCAAATCGTAATATGCATAGTACCATAGACTCACTCTTTTTTATTGATGGATGAAAAATTATAAGAAGCAACACAGCCGTAGACTCACTCTTTTTTATTGATGGATGAAAAATTATAAGAAGCAACACAGCCGTCAACACATAAAATCAGAGCTCACAACCTGAAGGGTTGTCCTCACTCCTCACAAGTCACAACCTTTCACCCAAACCAAAGGCAGTACCATTGATGGACCTAACTTGGCACTGAATTGTATAAAGCTAAGGGTTGGTGAGTCCGGTGAGATTATTATCAGATGGTAGTCTTATCTAAATTTATTGTTTGCATATTTAAATATAATCAAGTTGAGATAGAACTATAATTCTACTAAAAATAGTGAAGTTGAAATGTATTAAACTCTTCTTAAAAATAGTCAACTTGTGATATATTTTAAAATTCATTGCTATAAGATTTTTTTTTTTTTTTATGGGCTTGAGGGTATCTTTTTTAGAAGACTCACCAAACCTAACTAAAGTAGATTATAGTAGTTTTATAAGCAAGCCTATTACTAGATCAAACTTATCAGCACTCTTAAATAATCAGTTACACAGTAGAAATACAATAAAACATGAGAAGGGTTCAAATACCTTCATTTTTTGTGTCTCTATCATGCTTCTGTTTTTTAAAATTTTAATAACTTAAAATTTAAATTTTAAAATTCAAAATAAAACCGTTGGATATGAACTGTATCATTTTATCTATGCACGTGTAAAAAATTATGGCATTTCAACTTTGTTTTGGTTGTTATCTTGAGCTTGTAAAAATGTATACTAATGTGGATAATTTATAGACGTTGATTTTTCAACTTATTGATTCACATAAAAGAAAAATAAAAATGTGATAATTTTTTATGGACATATAGAGAAAATAACATAGATCACATCTAACAGTTTTATTTTAACATTTAAATTTTAAACTTTGAATTATTTAAGTTTTTAAAAATGAAGCCTCCTCATAAAACATACTTATTGTATCAGATATATCTCATATTAAAAAGTTTATCAATTTAGATTCTATATTATCAAAAGGTCATTTTTTACTATAAAGTTGTACCACCAAATAATCCAACATTAATTACAGTAATGCACCTTGTCAAATATGTATCTTACATTTTCAAAATCACATATAAGTTCAAATAATACATATCATTGAGATGGTAATCCTAATTCTTCAGCTACATTAGAATTGAAAAATTATAATGTGATATGACATATAATTTACAACATTAACAACTGTGCTTAAACAGTTTTAGCCTTTTTTTTATTGATGGATGAAAAATTATAAGCAGTGTTGTAAATAACGGTATGCGATCATCGGATGGACATGATACTACCAACTATCAAGCGATTAATCAAGAATAATTGAGAATAATCGATCTTATTCAGAAATAATCATCTGATTAATTAGAAAATTCCATAATAGTTTAATCATCACTAACAACTAATCGGCTAATTAATCAGCCTAAATAAATATTTTTTACAACACTGATTATAAGAAGCAACACAGAAGTCAACACATGAAATCAGAGCTCACTACCTAAAAGGTTGTCCTCGCTTCTCACAACCTTTCACCCAAACCAAAGGCAGTACCATTGATGGCCTAACTTAGGCACTGAATTTTATAAAGCTACACGGTGAATGCGTATCCTTAGCATTAACTAAAAAGGAAAATTTTCGAGTTAATAAATTTCAACCGTTTCATTTTAAACATAATTAATATGATCTCTGCTTATGATATAAGAAGTCCTTTAATATTAGTACAGATTTACTCTGCATAAATCTTAAAACAAATCAAATAATCAAGATTCATTAACTCGAAAAATTCTCTTTTGAGTAACGCAGAGGATACGAATTGGCTACAAGGTTGGTGAGTCCGGTGAGATTATTATTAGATGATAGTCTTATCTAAATTTATTGTTTGCATATTTAAATATAATCAAGTTGAGATAAAACTATAATTCTACTAAAAATAAATGAAGTTGAAATGTATTAAACTCTTCTTAAAAATAGTCAACTTGTGATATATTTTAAAATTCATTGCTATAAGATTTTTTTTTTTTTTTTTGTGGACTTGAGGGTGTCTTTTTTAGAAGACTCACCAAACCTAACTAAAGTATATTATAGTAGTTTTATAAGCAAGCCTATTACTAAATCAAACTTATATTTTAAAATTATTTCATTTCCGGAATTATGGTCAACTTAGTCCACCAAGGCCTCTGGTGAAAGGTCTAGTCAATTGAAAGAATTTTGATACTTTACATCTCTTCACTTACAAAGTCAATTGAAAAGATTGTGATATATTATATGGGACAAATGTTTTACTTTAAGTCTAATCAACAATAAATTTAGAAAGATATTATGTTATCAACAATAAATTTATTCTATCGTTATGATACACGGCATATTACTTTAAAAAACAAATGTTTGAAATTATCAATATATTTTTTCTAAAATAGGTATCATATTTGAATTTTTTTTAGGAGCATCTAGTTATCTTCTCGTAATAATTTCTCATTTCATTCCTCAATTATTAACTACTTCAATAACTACTAACTACTTAGGGGACCACTTACTATTTGGGGACCACATAATATTTGAAAGACTTTACAACTGACGCGCGCACGTATTCATCTATAATGCATTAAGTATTCATCTATAACACATCAAGTATTTAAAAAAAAAATAGACACAATTTTAGAGGTGGGATTTTTTTTCTTCGTTTAATCTAATCAATATTTCTAACGATCGGTGAGGAATTTTACAAATCTAAAACCACGAATGTTTTTGACATAATTTTATTTTTAAAATGAGATCCATGATGATATACTTTTGAGTTGTCCGTTGTACAAGTATTTATCCTTATCGAGAAAGTATTCATCATCGTCGTGCAAATGCAAATATAAAAATTGGACACATCATTCGTTCATCTTTTACATGTTTTTAGAGGTGGTTTTTTTTTCTCTGTTCAATATAACCAATATTTCTGACGATCTGTGAGAAATTTTACAAATCTAAAACGACGAACATTTTCTACACAATTTTATCTTTCAAATGAGATCTATGATGACATACTTTCGAGTTGTCCGTTGCACAAGTATTCATCTCTTATTGAGAAAGTATTAATCATCATCGTGTAAGTGCAAATATAAAAATTGGACACATCACTCATCCATCTTTTACACGTTTTTAGAGGTGATTTTTTTTTCTCCGTTCAATCTAGCTAATATTTCTGACGACCTGTGAATAATTTTGCAAACCTAAAACTACGAACATTTTCTACATAATTTTATCTTTCAAATGAGATCAATGATGACATACTTTCGAGCACGCAAGTATTCATACCTAATATATTAAGTATTCATTTATACACATTGAAGTATTCATTCATATATCTCTATTTTTTGTCAAAATTTATTTTTATGTCATTTATTTAATACGCAGTGGCCTAATTCACCATTAATAAAGTTTTGTTCTTTGCAAAACTCGCTACTTCATGAGGAAGAGAAACATAGACATGAAAGAGATTAATTGCATATACATATACAAAATTATTTGATGCGATCGACAGTGACGGATTTGACCCGGTAGAGACGTGCTCAAATATTCATTCACACACATTGAAGTATTCATTCATACACGTTGAAGTATTCATTCCTGGTAGAGGTGTGCTTGATTGGGATGGAGTGACGAATGATCTCCGATAGAACGTTCCCAGGAGCGGGAGCAGCAGGCATAGAGGGAAAAAATCGAGGCAAAA
Organism: Carex pumila; assembly: GCA_033356055.1. Taxonomy (NCBI): domain Eukaryota; kingdom Viridiplantae; phylum Streptophyta; class Magnoliopsida; order Poales; family Cyperaceae; genus Carex; species Carex pumila. The sequence continues at coordinate 783,380 of JARJHM010000012.1, read as the reverse complement.
GTGCAAGAGGGAGGGAGCTAATTGTATTTACCATTTCGAGGTGGGAGAGGGAGGGGAACTTATCGATGAAAAAACAGAGGTGGAGGAGGAGGTGGGATGCGGAGGTGAAAAAGGGGGAGGTAGAGGCAAAGGTGAGATGAGATGTGGGAGGCGAAGGTGAGAGAGGGAGGAGGGAGAGGTAGACGTAGGAGAGGGAGGCAAAAATGGAGATAGGAGAAGAAGATGAAGGTGAAAGAGAAAAATAAAGGTGGAAGAGAAAGGGAGAAAGAGGAAAGAAATAAATATTGTTAGAAATAGTAGTTATAGTTATAGTTAAAATAGAAAGTTAGTTGAGGGATGAAATGAGAAATGGATAGTTGGGGGAAATTATAATTACATTTTTTTATTAATTGAGAAAACACATTAGTTATGTCGGCTTATACTCCGTGACTAAGTAATTTTGTAATGGCATCGAGTATTGATGTAATTTGTTTATGTAAATAATAAAAAGGTTCGAAAATATATATTATTCTAAAGATATAATAAACTTTGATGTTTGTTGTCATATTTATCAAAATAAATTAGTTGTCAATATATCCTTTACAAAAAGATTAAAAAAACAATTGTTTCATTTCACTTTCCTCACTTTATTTCTCTATTTGATGGTATTAGGCTTGAACTCAATTCTCTCTCTTAAATCGAAGGCAACAAAATTGCATTGACATTGGTAAAAAGTATTTCGTCTTATCTTATATGTATTACTTGTACACTTTCCATTCCAGCTGCTCATGAGCCGAATTGAATCCAAGTTGCTAATCCAATTTCGAGTCAGAAACTCTAATTTGGAATACACTCGCGAGCAACTCGAATCGAAGCAAGTTGACTCCTGACTCATAATATAATACATAGTGACACAATCTAATTTAATTCTAACAGAAGAGATAGTATATACTAAAATAATACACAATTAAAGATAATATATAATGAGACAATGACCACTACATAAATAAAAATTACGAAAATACCAAAATAGTACATAATTAAAAATTACCAAACAGATAAAGTCTAACAAAACAGTACATAGTGTAATAAATTAACAAAACAAAAGAAATAGTGCATAGTTTATCAAATATTACAAACAAGTATAAGGTTTGGAGTTGCAAAAATTAGGAATATATGGATTAGGGTTTGGTGTGAGTCCAACCGAGTTAGTAAACTCGAGTCAATTTTGACTCGAGTTAGTAAACTCGAGTCAATTTTGACTCGAGTTAGTTTCAACTCGAGTTATTAGTGAGTTGAATCCGAATTAATTCCGAACTGAGTTTCGAGTCGTGAGTTTTTTGTGCACCCCTACTTTCCATAATCGAAGGAACACCGAACACGTTTGCTTTCTACCAATATTTATGAGGATACTTTGTTCTCTAAAATAAATTAATTCAACTGTTTGATATCTTACTTTGATTTTTTTATTTTTCTTTTTGATTTTTTTTTTTAGTGACAGAGAATGCTTGCAAGTCTCTTATATATATGCAGAATTTCTTAGAAGTTAGAAGTCAATCTAAATAGTCAATGGATAATGCAAAATGATATATTACGTTTTGCACAGTCGCTGGATTTTGAAAATAGAATTAGGTTTATGATTCTTCTAAGTGCAGTTAGTTAGAGTATTTGAAAACATAGAAATGAGTATATTTAGCTTTTACTAATTGTAATGTTAAAAATGCTAGAATATTAATTTTGCTAATTAAAATCTTGTGTGGCTATTGGTTAAGTACCTTAAAGAAGAAAACCAAAGATGCAGTTGGAGAGTGGCTTCCTGTGATTGAAGATGCAATTTCATTAGCTCAGTACATGCTCATGGAGGTGGTTGTTTACCAACCAGCAGGTGGCTCTGATGGGGTTCCTCCTGTGACGACCGAGATGCTTATGAAAACTAAACCCCAATTTTATCATTTAGATATTAAGTTTTGGATGATGTATGTCTTGCTGACTGTTTTGTTGTTGCATTTTTTGTTGACTCTAGAACTGAACAACTCATAACTGTGATGGTGTAATTATCCATATTCCGATCAATGGAATGGGCATTTTGCCTTTAAAAAAAATGAGCTGCTATTAGAGTGAAAAAAATGTGCTATGTCGTGCCGTGCCGTGACTAACACGCCGTGATCTCGTGCTGTATCGTGATCAAGTTAATTTTTCATATATTGTACTGTGTTGTGAATAAAATATCAAGGGATGACCACGGCACGCGAATGGTCATGTTGTGCCTAAACGTGCTGTGACCAAACATGCCTAGCGTGACTCGCATGACCATTTAATCATAATTTAAGTTAATTTATTCAGAATTCACCATTTAATCAATATCTAATGATCCTAATTACATATGACTCGTATGACTACGTGCCGTGCCGTGACTAGATCTTAATTCACATGACGTGCAAAAGTTTTAAAAGATGATCACAACACGTGAATGGTCACGGCACAAAATACGTGAATCACAGCACGTATCTGATATGCATGCCATGTCGTTCCGTGATCGGGCTAACTCTGCCGTGCCATTTTTCTCACTTTAGCTGCTATTTAGATTCTCTCAATCTCAGTGAATATAAAAATAATAAATGTGATTTTTTTTTTTTTTACCGTGTGATTAAATTATTTCTAAAAGTTTTACAAACATAAAGAAAAAGTAGTATTTAAACAAGACGTCATCAAATGAAACATTAATTTTTTTTCATTAAATTCATCGTGCAGAATTTTGCGAATGATGAAGATTTTCCAATAATTTGGTGGTAGTGCTGTATCTTTTGAAATTTATCCTACACATTAAAATTCGAAGCTAGGTTGATTGCCTAAAAAAGTTTCCCAATATAAACAGCGCCACTTCTTTCAGTTTCACCTACCACGCCCCACTAAAATCTCTACTTTACCTTTTTTATGAGCCAGAAATACTGGCCTCCACTTTGTAAATTCGAATCTTCCACAAACCCTACTAATATTCACCGAAATTTGTATCCAATTTTCTAAAAAAAAATTGAAATTAAAAACCTTATTGTTTGAAATTATTTCAAAAAAAAATACTCTTCTCGCTGGATTATTCTACGGTTGCATGGTGGAATTTTTCTTATAAACCATAATTTTAATTTTTTTTTTTATAAAACCAATATGATTACTTTTTTTTGTTTATAAAAATTATAATAACTGAAATGTAATTTTGGGCTGAATTTTTTTTTCAGAACCGAAATAGCAATTCAGTCTGAGGTATTTTCACAATTTTTTAATGTATTTTTCTCGAAATCTATAAAAATGGCTGAGATCGAAATGATAATTCTGTCAAAAAAAAGAGGACCGAAATGACAATTCTGTCAAAAAAAAAAGACCGAAATGACATATCAATTCTTATAATTTTTATAAAAAATAAAGTAATCAAATTGATTTGATAAAATATATATTTTTTTATTTATGATTTCTAAAAAAATTATGCATAGAGAATCCAGTTAAACTTTACATAAAGACACCCGTTGAATTATCCAGCAAGACCTTACTTTCTCGCCGGATAATCTGATGGGTCGACAGTTTTCTATACAATAATAGACAGTGAGGCAGCGCCCCGGTGAAGGGAGAATTTTTTGGTTTGTCAATTATGATATTTTAAATAAAAAATTACAATTTTTAAAATATTTTTTAGTTTTAAATGTTTGATCATTATGTATTTATTTTATGGACGAACGCATCCATAATAAAATTTAAATGTATATATTAATTTCATATTGCGTATCAAAATATTCTTATAAGTTTAAAACTGAAGGTGAACACATGTCTGAATGAAGAGTCTGGATCTATGTTACTTGGATACGGCTATTTAGGCACTGTACCAGTATCGGATACCGATACGTGTCTGATACGGCCATGATACGTATCCGATACGCCAGCTGGCGTATCGGCTGACATGGCGTATCTCTAAAACTTTTGATACGGTCGCGATACGCATTGAATCGTATCCGATACGATTGTTTCAGCAAGATACGGGTGTGATACACCGCTGTAGACCACGCCAAAAATTGCCTTATTTTAGTGCCTGGACGGAATTGAACTCGGCTCCTTCCCTCTAGCAATATACAATCTAACCACTACACTAGATCAACTTTGATGTTTAAGTCTAGTAGCTATTATATTTAATACCTAGAATTTTTAATATTTAATTTATATAATACAAGTGTTGAATTAAAATATAATAATAAATAATATATATATAATAGACGTATCGTATCCTAGATTTTTGAAAATTACCGTATCGTTGTATCTGTATCATATCCGATACGATACTCGTATCTGTATCCATACAACATAGGTCTGGATTAGAGTTTTAATAAAACCCGCCTCGGGTATACCCGTCCGTGCCCGCCCGTACCCGCCGACTGGGGTACCCGTACCCGAGGTCGGGTATGGGTCGGGTACTCGGGTACACGGGTACGGGCAAAAACCGGACCGGACTCGTTTTTTTTTACCAATACCCGACCATACCCTACCCGAGTTTACCCGTACCCGACTAAACCCGTACCCGACTACCCGAGTACCCGTACCCGTATACCCGAGTTACTGTTCATCCATTTCAAAATTCAAAAATTCTGATTTCCCCCCCCCCCCCCCCCAAACCAGCAAAAAAAAACAGTAAAAAAACAGCAAAAAAAAAAACCAACAAAAAAACCAAAAAAAAAAAACAGCAAAAAAAAAAATACCCTACCCGCCCTACCCGTACCCGTACCCGCCTTACCCGTCTAGGGTACACGGGTAAGGGTATAACTCGGGTAGGGTATGGGTTTTGAAAATTATACCCGCCATACCCGTACCCGAATACCCTTGTACTCGAGTATACCCGTACCCGAGTTATACCCGTACCCGAGACGGGTATACCCGGGGTACCCGTACCCGCCCGAGTATAAATACTCTAGTCTGGATGCACATGAATAAAAATTACTATTCTTCTGCCATCACGTGTTATCTGTAAATAGGGGTGTAAGGAAGCGGGGGCGTTCCGATGCCCATCATATCAAGTCTTGTCTGATGAGCATCTAGACGGTTCAGAAATGCGACAAACTTTGTGCCATCGATCAGATCCTCAGTTTCACTAACGGAGCGCCTTCGTAATTATTGTAACTGAGTCCCCTAACCAATTTTCGTCAATTCACCTTTCTTTTATCGTGACCAACGCCGCTTCAATTGCTCTCTCCATTAATTAACTACTGAAGGACGTGTTCGGCAGTTGGACGGAAATAAGAATAAGAATGAGATTGCAAAATTTTGAACTAAAATTTACTGTTCACGTGGGGAAAAAAAATTCAGTCTGTGTGAATTTTTTTTTCCCACGTGAACAATAAAATCCGAACACGTCCTAAGAGGATCTACATTTCTGGTACTATAAAAGTTTCTAATCTGATGTGATAGTTTCTAATCTAATTTCAGAGATATATGAGAGTTTTTTATTTAGAAACTATGCAGAAAAATTTCTTATTAAGAAATTGTTTATAAACTCTATACTAGTCAAATGATTAGCTGAAATTATTTCTTCTTTTAATTTTATTGCTGATGTGGTTTAACATAGACTCTAAAATTAATTTTAGAGATATGAGAGTTAGAAATTTTAAAAATATAATTTCTAAAAAATGTTAACAGTTATTTAAAAACTCATTTGAGTTGTTGGAATATAGATGCTCTAACAACTTCTATGATAAATTTTATCTTTGAGGTACTTAAGTTCATAAATCAATAAGTAGTCACATTTAGCTAATGTTTATAATAGGGGTCGACAGTCCATTCATCAAAATATTTAAAACTTAAAAAACAAATGTAGAAATAATTACAACAAATCATCGTAAATTGATCATAACAAAATACAACTGGTAGAGACTTTTAAAGCATCAATATCATCTTTGCTTCTTACTGGACTTATATTTATTGGTTGGCAACCAGTGCTTCATGCATGCAATAAGAAAAGTTACCATAACTGAGCTATAATAATGACAATAAAGTATCAATTTGTACAAATTCATTATGTACGAGTTGCACCAATTAGTATCGATTCCAACAAGTACCATTCAGTTATATCAGTGCCAACTTATGAAGTATGAAAAAAAACCAAATATTGCCAATTAATAATCAAATTGAAATTTTAACAAATAAAATCATTGACTTATAGTAATACACAAATAATTGAAATTGTCCTTTATAGTGAAAGTGTAGTCTGTATTGTTTTTTTTTTTTCAAGTTCCAACAAAACTGTAAATTTACTTATGTTCAAACTTGCGAAGATAATTGATAAAAGAGAAGCAAGAAAACATTCTAAACTTGATAAACAAAGAGTGTTATAGCCTAAATAAAAAAAGGCATAATTGTTATGAGAGCTCTAAAAATTATACAACGATAGAAATAAGATTTGGCAAAAAAAAAAAAAAAAACTTGACTATAACAATACTCTTGCTGATAATGGTCAAATTTAGAAATATGACCTTGTAATCTTTCAGAATTACACATGTATCATTTTCACGCATAGTTGGATCAAAACAAGCATATACAATTAGGGCATGATTTCATCTATTGGCTAGGAAAATGTCATAGAGTTGTTATATCTAAAAGTCGAGAGTTCGATTTCTCCTCACGAACTTTGATAGCTACTACCAAGTTTAAAAAAAAAAAGAAAAAAAAAAGAAACAAATTCAAACAAAAAATAAAAGGAATACTTCAACAAAAATAGAAAAAACTAAAAATTATACAATCACTAAACAAAGATATAGCTATAGAAGCTATAGAATTAGAAAAAAAAAATGAGTAAAAATATAATTGACACAATACATAAACAGAAACAAATAAAAATGTAAGAATTACGCACAAAACTCCAAAAGAAAGGAAAAAGAGGGAAAAAAACAGCTGCCCATCAAATTAGATGTTAATGGAGAGCATTTCCGTGTGAACTTCTCTAATGGCTGTAATTTTCATAAGAATTCAATAAATGGTTGGTGCAAAAGCTCACAAGTCTTTTAGAATCATAAAAATAGAAAAGGAGTTAACACTAGTGGAAAAACTACAATTAGGATTGGCTATATTAAGTCACCGATACTAATACCTATCTGGATCTGTTTTTTTTAAACAACCGATTCTAAAAACTATTTAGATTGACATTTTTAGTGAACCGATCCTAATTTATGCACTATTAGAATCAGTTGTTTATAATAACCGATCCAGATAGTATTAAAATCGGTTATTATAAATAACCGATCCTAATAGTGCATAAATTATGATCAGTTAATTAAAATGACCGATCCAGATTAGATATTTCGCGCTAGTAATGATTGATTATTTCAGCTTTTAATTAGTTAATTAGGTGAAAAACCGCTAATTACTTTAACTTAAGACCAACTTTTCCCTTTCAAAATGACATCAGAAGTATTCAAGTGGCATATTTTGAACTGGGGTAACAAGCTGGAATTAATGCTAATTTCATTTTCTTTTATCATTTTTTTTCATAGTTACAATTAGGAGGCAGCTTATCTTATTTGGCATCAAGGTCTGTATCCAGCCTCTTTGCGAGAAGCGGTGAGGTTGGATTCGGATAGGTATGATGCTATTTTATTTCGTAGTGACAAAGATTTCTAATTTTAGTGCCCCAAATTGATTCATGCTATTCTTTTGGAATATTAATTCATGCTATTCTTTTGGATATTTTTGTGTTGAATTCTTTCCAATTATTGTATGTTTAAGGGACAATAATGGGATAGATCCCCAAATGTGTTTGTTGCAAAGTCACAAACACTTAGCTTTAAGTAGTTGTATTTGCTATTTGGTAATATTATAGATGATGTATAAGTAGTTGTATTTGCTGTTTGTTGCTATTTGGTAAACATATCTACAATTGTGATTTTTTTTATTATTTTGACAAAACTTGTGACAAAATGTCACCAAGTTTTTTGTTAGTACAATCTATCTCAAAGTTGTACTTGATAATATTATAGATTGCATGATAGTTCTTATTTACCTAGTACAATAAATATCACCACATAATTGTATAATCTCAATCGGGAACTTATTTTCTGTGTTGTCATTTAAGGTAGATATATATATTTTTTAATTTATGTGCACTGTATTATTGTTTAGCATTTTCCCCTATTTTATGCTCTATATTTTTAAATTTTCCTTCCCATTCTACCCTACCAGTTGTACAAGTTTGGTTGTTTGTTTGGTTTTGATAAACTATATATGGGTCAGTACTTTTAATTATTCTTAATTTGGGGTTTTGCAAGTGCAACTCGGTGGTAAAGGCTCTAATATTCTGAAACAAAAGATTGAAAGGCAGCCAATTCCTCAAGAACTGAAGATCAGTACATGTGAGGTATTTTTTAATACCTTAACTTTTTCTGGTAGATGAAACATTATATTTGATTTCTCTTGTAAAAATTGATTTCGACTTAACTTGAAAAACTTCCATTACCCCTGGGCATAATGAATAAATATGAGGTATTCAAATGTTTTGTTTATATAGTACAAGAGTTGGGTAATCAAATGTTTTGAGGTTCAAGGGAATGTTGAGCACTTAGGTAAATATTGCTTGAAAATTAATTATGATTTTTGGAGTAATTCTGACTGTGCTTGTAATTCTGATTTTTTGGGCAATATTTTTTGGGTAAATATTGCTTTCAACTGTGCTTGTTTAGTTTGAACATGGAGTAGCCTTTTGTAGCTACAAGTGCTTGGTATTACAAAAGCATCCTTGTATTTCTAAGAAATAGTTAATACTTTGCATCAATTCATCCTTGTATTTCTAATTGACCCCAAAATTACCTTAAATTGCTTGTGAAAAAAACCCAATTGCCGAGTCAATTTTTTTTTTTGTAAAAGAGAACTATTACTTATATGAAAAATTTTCACAGGAATAAGGTTGGGTCGTTTGCCGAGCATTCAAGAAGCGAACAACATATGCTTCGAGAAGTATTAGTAACATGTGGGCATCCAGCTACCCGATCATTCCGAATCGTCTTGATTATCTACAAAACTAAACTAAATCCTCTCTGCTTTCCAAGAAAGAGAACGAACTCGACAACCTAACCTTCTTAGCACACTCAAATAACTTTGTGCAACTCCCAGAGTTACAAAGCCCTACACCTAATGTCAATGCACAATTGCTCTCATTACGAGGAATCTCAGTAAACAACCAGGTTGGAGAACAATCAGAAGTACCAAGATTGATGCATAGTGTGACAGCTTGGAGAGCACTCGACAAATTCGTTGCCGCACAACTGAGCTCGGAAGAGAAATTCAGTGCTGATCAAGTTGCATCAATCAGCGGAGGTTGAGATTCTGTTGCTTGAAGGTGAACAAGATGAGTTTTGTTCATTCAGTGAGTTGTTGAGCACTGATGCATCACATTGTTTGGTCTAATTGACTTTTAAATATATTTTTTGTTCTATTTTTTCTTTATGGTATGAATGTTTGGCATGTCAATTTCCTATTAAATGGGAATTGTAGCTTTTGTCAGCTCTGGTATGTGCACTGAGCTCCTCTTTTACAATGTGCCTGATATATATTTTTGCTCTGTTAATGAATATCGTTACTAATAGTAAATGGTAATTGTAGCTTTTGTGAGCTCTGGTATGTGCACTGAGCTCCTCTTTTACAATGTGCCTAATATATATTATTGCCCTGTTAATGAATATCGTTACTAATAGATGTTACTCGTCAATGTGTAATTTGTACTTTCTGTTTTTCGGGATAATATATTGACAAATTTAGTTTGGCTTCATGCAGCGCATCAGTCATATATTTTCCCGATTGATGTGGGCTGCATGAAGTCAAAATAACTCTATCAATATTTTTATCTATTCTGTTTTTCTGGCGTTCTCCTTCGTCTTTTTTATTTTGTTTAGTTTTTAAGTTAAAACAAAGTCCATAATAAAGGAAGAGGAGAGCCCAACCAAACAGCAATGATGTACTAATTATGGGCTTGGGCCTTTTATTTTAACTTCTAAAATGAAAGATTCTTTAATTATGAGCCGACTTACACAGCTGGAACTTTCGTTCTGATCGGGAGTTGGGGTGATTAATGATCTAGTACGGGCTTGGGCCTTTTATTTTAACTTCTAAAATGAAAGATTCTTTAATTATGAGCCGATTTACACAGCTGGAACTTTCGTTCTGATCGGGAGTTGGGGTGATTAATGATCTAGTACGGGCTTGGGCCTTTTATTTTAACTTCTAAAATGAAAGATTCTTTAATTATGAGTCGACTTACACAGCTGGAACTTTCGTTCTGATCGTGAGTTGGGGTGATTAATGAGCATGAGTAAGTTAGGGTATGTTCATGCTCGCTCATTAAGTAAATGAGCGAGTTATTAATTAGTGAGTTTAAATGAGTGAGCTTTTAATGAGCGAGTTATGAGCGACTCACGAGTTATGACTTATGACTCATAACAAAATTATATAGTGCCCACACATAACAAAATTTGTTAAAAGTTATCATAACAAAATCCAACAAATTGTCATAATTCATTTAAATGAGCGAGTTGTTATGACTATTACTTGTTTTGGGCTTTAGGCGGAGGTTTTGATTCTGCCAATTTACAAAAAAAAAGTGAATATGAAACTATGAATATTAGTACATTATACAAGATTAAATGTTACATGAGGAGGGATCGGATTACACTATTATTTTGGTGACATAGTGTGACAATGTCCATTTTTGAAATTTCAAAATCCAAATAGTCGATCCAAACCGTTTAATATGATGAATATATTAAGAGTAACTTGGAAATCAAATTTTATATTTTTCTGAATTTTTTTACTATTTATTAAGTATTTAACAAAATCGCTATATTCAGACTGTTGAATTTTTGAACCCCTCTAAATAAACCAAAAAAAAATTCAGAAAAATGTAAAATTTGATCTGTAAGCACATTTTAACATATCCATCAAGTTGAACGGTTTGGATCGACTGTTTGGACTTTGAAAATGGACGGTGTCATTCCATGTCACCAAAAAATGGTGTCATTTGATCCCTCCTCATATAGAGGAGGGATCGGATTACACCACTATTTTGATGACATGGTGTGACAATGTCCATTTTTGAAATTTCAAAATCCAAATAGTCGATCCAAACCGTTCAATATGATGAATATATTAACCCTGTGATCGGAAAGGGGTAACCCCGCATAAAACAAGAAATAGAATCAGATTTCGTGTCGCGTTTCTGATCGAAGCGGAGGAGACAAAGGAAAAGAGAGGAGTTCGCGTGACTTTTTTCCTTCGAAATCCCGCTGGGAAATCCACGCCAAAACAAAGGAATTTGGCAAGAATTGTACGGAACCGGGTGAAGAGACGCAAAAAGCCTTCTTTCTTCTCCTGTTCACTTCTTCCCGTTCGCTTCTTCTTCCTTTTTCATTTGCCGTTTTGCTCCAACTAGGTGTGTTTTTAGTTATTCTCCTCCACTCTTCTTCCTATCCACTGTCAGTATCTCTTTTTTATGTTTATTTTCTCTTACAAACTCAAACCCTAGAAGCTAGGTTTTGATGGCATTATTTGTAAATTGAAAGAAATTTGAGGGTCACTATAAGATTGTTGAGAATGAATTCTTTCTCAGATAATAGTTTAGCCGATCATAAAATTTCAATCTAAAATCATGTATATTTTATTCTTTTCTATTCTATTCTATTGAATTCTTACTCATTTTGTTTCCGATCACAGTGTAAGAGTAACTTGGAAATCAAATTTTACATTTTTCTGAATTTTTTTTACTATTTATTAAGTATTTAACAAAATCGCTATATTCAGACCGTTGAATTTTTGAACCCCTCTAAATAAACCAAAAAAAAATTCAGAAAAATGTAAAATTTGATCTGTAAGCACATTTTAACATATCCATCAAGTTGAACGGTTTGGATCTTACTATATTATACATGATTAAATATGAAACTATACTCACTATTTATCAATCTTAATAAGACAAAGTTGATGTTACACATAATTACATAGAATTAAATGTGACAAATTCTTAATGAGCGAGTTGAATCATGTTCATGCTCGCTCAATAAATAAATGAACGAGTTTAAATAAGCAGATAAATGAGCGAATTTAGATGAACTTTTAATGAGCGAGTTATAAACGACTCACAAGTTATGAGTGATTTACTCACTCCTAATCGTGACTGTTTAGATTATAGCCGATCTGATCCTGGACAGGGCAGTGACGTGGCAGAGCATCAAAAGTTAAGGGGTAAAAGATATTAGATACAGCTATGTCAATATCTTTAGCGAAAGTTCCAGAGGACGCAAGGCACAAAGAATTGGTCATTTGAGTACTGCTCTCCACCGAATCGTCAAACCGGATTCTTACCCAATACTACACGCCTATATTACACTGCGGCCCCACGTTGCCTCCCTCGTAACCATCCATCTTGCATCGTGATTCGCGCAATCTCTTACGTGTTACCTGCAGATGAGCATCTCTCTCTCTCTCTCTCCCTCCTCTTGCTCTCTCAACTCTCAAACCCGCCACGGATAGGAAAGCATCACTTCAATGTGAAGTCCCCTCAGTGTCAGCGTGAATGCGTGATTCTCTCGCCATTAATGCTTCTGTCTTTGCTTCTCTAATCTACATTGAAATTTGCTTTCTTTCCCCTCTCTTCCTTTCGGCGCCCTCTCCAAGTTTGTCCAAAGTTCTGTACTCTCCCAAAAATCGTTCTCCTTCTCTCTCCCACAATTTCTATTCTCCACCTCCGCTCTCACAAATTTGATTTGCCTCTGTCCGTCTCTGCTCTCTACACCTCGCGCGACAGAAAATTCATTTCTTTGGCGTGATTTCCCCTCTCTTGAACGTTGTTATTTGCATTTGTCTCTTAAGGTAATATTTCCAACTGCTTTCATTTTCTTTTGTCTCTTCTTTACATATTTAATATTTTCCTCCTAATACCACTGAATAATACTTGATTTCAGCCTTTGTTCGATTTTAGGGTTCATGGTTTATAATTGTGTTTCAGTTTTATCGTTTAGGATTTTGAAGAATCTGATTCCGAAAAAAAACGAACAATTTTAAGGTTTATGATTCTATTTATAATTGTTTTAGAGTTTAGAGTTCAAAATTGCGGTTCATTCTTTTCTCTTTCATTAGGATGATATGACTAACTTTCAGATTTATTCTTTATGATTATGATTCAATCCTATTATGTAAGATTTTACGAATTAGTGTGGTTTTTTTGTTTTCTTCAATTTCAGATTTGCAGCTGGTGTTGTTGTGCTCGCTTGAACTATTTCTTTCCTTAATTGCAAAGTTTCAGGTTTGTAATCTACGCCCCTTTGTATATACGCCCCTTTGTATACTTATTAGCTTTCAATCTCGCATTAGTTACAACAGAAAAAAATTGAGTGTTACTAAGCAAAAAAACACTTCATCAATATTCATACAAGACCGTTTTAAGTTTGATTTTCCATGTATCTTTTACACTTTCTTATCATTTTTGTGTCATGCTGATTAGGACCTAATCCTTTCCTAATTCAGTAATAAGCACTTTAACAACTGTAGATTTTTTTTGGATATGCAACATAAATGAATTTGAAATGTAAAAGTAAATAGTGTTATTCAGTGTAAGAGAGTTTACAATACACTAACTTCTCTCTGCTGCTACTGAGTATTCTCAGGAAACTGAAATACTTGCTTCATTTTCAAAATTGTTCCATTTTATTTGTAACCAATTTTAGGGTTTTACGGTTTTACCTATCATCTCAGTCTATGGTTTTGTTTAACTTTGTCTCAGTAAATTTTGACACGAGATATATATTTTTTTCTCTGTTCAATGCAAGGTTAATCAAGATCAAAGCTTATATTGTTCTCTCTGTCTGTCTCTGCCTGCACAGAGATAATGTACTGTCTTTTTTTGTTCTATAAACATAAGTGAAATGAGTGTTTTACTTATTTGTTGCACTAACATCAAGCCTATTGTCTAAAAATATCATATAAATGATAAGGCAATCTACAATTGCAAAAGAGAAAATAAAACCAACAAATTTAGCATGCAAGGACGAGAGGGTACATTTAGCAAATATGTTCTACTTCATTCCTTATAGCTTCAAATTTTTTATTTAATCCTAAATTGTACCCAAAAAATGAAAAATTAAAATCTCTCATTTACTTATCACACTGCGCATCCAGTTGTCATGTATACTCTTCTTTTTTCAATGAATTATTTCCTCACATTGTCTCTCATCTATTGGTTGTCAAATGATAATATTTGTATATTTCTCAACATTCGTGCTGTTTTTTCTGTTCAGTACAGCATTTGTTGTAAGCTGAGCTTTTGACAAACCAACACCCTTCTCTTCTTTCCTTGTTTTCTAAAAAAAAGTTAGCATATGCCACTAACATCATTATACAAAAAACACAATTTTCACAAACCATCCACACCAACATAAAATAAACATAATCAAAACATAAAGGTAAGGCCATGCCAAATCTCAAGTTCCTATTATGCCCTCATTAAAATTTCTCATTTTCTTGCCACACCAAATACAAATCACAAGTTGCTTACTCAATTAATCCACTATGAAAGCTCCTACCTTGACACTGGTAGGAACTTAATCCTGTTTGGATCAGTTTTGACACTGGTACCAGTGCCTTTTATGGGTACTGGTACGAACTTTTACATGAACTGCCAAAGTTAATTGGTGATTCCCAATTGGTTAGTGCCTTGTCTTTTTTTTTTCAACTAACAATTGGGTTTGTGCCTTTTTTCGATTTCTGATATGTGAGAATCTATTGGTACTGGTCAGTTCAAACTGGTTTGTCATCAAAGGTGATTGATTTTGGATTGAAAATATTCAAGCTTGAGCATCTCATATCAGTTACCAGTACTAAGAAGAACACCTTTGTGGTACAGTAATAGTATACTTTTCATAATCTAAATAGTGCATATGTTTCACATGTGTCCCTTTATGATTCACCTCAATAACAAATTAAAGAGGATTCACAAAAAAAAGGCAAAATAACAAGTCTCTTTTTGTGCAGTGGACAGATCAGCAAAGAAAAGGAGAAGAAAGGAATGACATAATCATAGATGTACAAAAAGTTTCACATATTTTGTGTTGGCAAATCCATCAACAAAAACACTTGCACCCAATCCGCACCGAACGGTTTGAGTTTGTTTCCTCTCGGCTTGTGTGCCCAATGGAGCTGGATCTGGCTTTGCTGCTCCGGCTAGGTTGGACGGCAGCGATTGTGCCAATTGTAGTCGCGTTGCTTCCTCTGCCTTTTGTCGGGTTTTTGCATCGGCTTGTGATGGGGTTCGCTTCCAGGGGAAAGACTATCAAGGGCAGTACTGTGAGTCGTTTCTCTCTCTCTCTCTCATATATGCACTGCACAGAGCACGGTTGTCAGCTAATGCTCCTAAATTTATTGCCAAAATTGGAAACAAATTCCAATACAACAAATCGTTAGGAGCTTACTGTTGCTGCTTTCTACGGTTGTTATTGTTGCGTTTATTTTAGTAATACGACCAGTTAGCTTCTGTTACCTTAGTATTTAAATACAACTTATATGTAACTGAGTAATTTTTAGGCATTAGAAAATTTTGGGGGACAACCCACATTAAGTATTTTGTTTAAGTTATTGTATATTGATACTCTTATTTTTTTTCAAATGAAGACAAATATTAAAAAAATGAATTTACAAGTAGTTTTATTTATGAAATTATTGGGTTCACAGCTTTAGTTTTAACTAAAATGATATTTTTTTTTATTGAGTTTGAGAATATTGGGATAACTTAAATCTAAGGGTTTCTTTAAGAAGCTTATACTATAGTTAATTGCGACAAAGATTCTGATATGACCCAATGGCCAATGGATAAAAAAAATACCAACCCATACCTAATGCAGAATTGAAGATATACATCATGTTAGTGTTAGCGGGTACGTATCCTCTGAGTTATCTCAACTTTTGAGTTGATGTCAAAATTGGGCCAGAAAGTATTCTCGGTGCCTATTTAGATGCATGGGCAGTATTAACACAAAATGGGTTGCTTTAGGATTCGTGCCAAACGGTTCAGATTTTGTAGGGATCAACTCAAATTTTGAGATATCTTAGGGGACGCGGATTCAGCTTTAGCAGGTTGGATAAGCTGCCAACTGGTTGTGCCGTAAATTTCCAGGGTCGTGTTACTTGGTACCCTGTTTATGTTATTTCCTAATTTAAGTCCACAGTTCTCATTTTCTAATCTATATCACTCATGGCCATTGCAGAGATTCACTGTTCCACAGAGATTCTACTTGCATTTCTACGTGTTGGCAGTAATCCTAACAACATGTTTACTAATTCCTACATGGTTCTATGCATATGTTGAAATGACGCCTTTATCCTCTGGGCCGTGGAGTTATTCCACCGTTGCCAGCCACTTGGTAGGAGGTTCGCACATTTTCTCATTCGACAAGGCCCATTCGCCTACTTTGGGCCAGAAATACAAGGTCTGGCAGACAATATTTCTTTTGTTACTCATGGAAATTCAGGCAGTGAGACGGGTGCATGAGACTTTGAATGTGTTCCATTACAGCCCTTCAGCTCGGATGCATATTTTAGGCTATTTTACCGGATTGTTGTAAGCTTTTTCTTTCTTTATTATTTTTAAAATTAGCATGTAGCACATTCTGTTGGGATTAAGCAAATGACAACCAATATATTATTGGATAATTTGATGAAAAAGATGCATTTTGTGTAAATATTACAACTTAGCCCTATCTCAGGCGAGCTCTTTTGTTGTTTCCTAAAGCCAAATTAAAATAAAATCAAAGCAATATGTGTTTAACTTAAGTTCCAATTTTATGTGAATTATTTCAACTAAGTTAAATGAGTTATCCTTTCAATAATTGTCTATGATTTGTCAATAAGTTAAAAGATTTTGGTTTAGATTGCAAATGGAGAAAATATTTGGATTAGTTCACAATATATGGTAAGGGTTAAAACTATTGTGGTGATGTTAGAACATGTCTTCTATCTTGCGAAGCTGTTTGTCTTCCATTTATTAATATCTGATGATATTACTATCACTTATTACAAACATTAAGGAAAAAGTAATAAAATAGTATTAATCAGTAAATATTCTTCTCGTGTACCTATATCTGTACTGTAATAATATAGTATGTTATAATATTCTCCATGCAAGATACCAGTATGACAATAATTACATGGTCATCTAAGAACATTTAAATAAGCAAAATATAATACTGTGGATTGTATTTAGATATATTTTTGAGAATTAATGTTTATGCTAAATGTTCATATACTTCTAGTACAATATACATGAAACTATATGGAATATATCCTTATCAGATTTGTCTTTTTTGCCATTTATATAAACTAAAGTTAGCTACTTTTTTTTCTAGCTTTTATGTGATGGTACCTATCTCTCTGGCAAGCCCATGTATAATAGATGTCATAAATTTTCTTCGCGGTCAAATAGCAGAGTTCATTGTGAAAGGGCGGGATAGGATGCCGGACCTTAGAATTGACCCACCAGGGCTGGTGGGGCCTCTTTTTAGCTTAGGATGGTGCCAGTGGGTCGGGGCAGCGATATTTTTTTGGGGCTGGTTTCATCAACTTCGATGCCATTCCATTCTGGTATGCTCTTTTTCTTGGAACTTGGAAACAAATGATGAAGGTTTTAACTAGTTTATAATTACAAAAAAGTCCCTCTTCATTATTTGAAAAAATATTTTTGTATTATGGTTAGAACTAACAAGTGATACTAAAGTTGGCCATGAGCATGGTAAGTACTTTTAAAAAGAAATGCTCTTAGTACTACGTACTAATAAATTTGATACACTGCAACTAAATGAACGGATGTAACTTTCAAATAAATCAGTCAACTTCTCATGTTTCGAAACAATATGTTGGGATCCTTTCATTAAGAGATTGAGATGGCTTTATTTGTATTAATGATTGATTGTACTTGCACATATTTAGTGATATCCATGCAAAACCACCAGTGGTAAGGGGCATGAACTTGCATGAATCAGTATTTTATTTGCATGGCTTAGTTTAATTGTTAGAAGTTATAACTAAGTTTTGATCATAGAAAGTGTAGGGTTTCGTTTGAGAAGGTTCTAGTTAGATACTTTTTGAGTTTTTTATTTTATTTTGAAATATGTATGCAATTATTGAATATGGATCATATTGTCATATTTTCTTTTTGTTTGCTTTATAAAGTTATCAGAATTTCGGTATAGTATTTTCTTTGAAAAAATAAACAATTTCAAAATTTTTTGACTACTTTTACTTATCTATACTTATCATGCATATCAGACCTCACCATATTATACCCAAATTTTGAAATTGTTACTATGGTAAAAGCCCTGCTTTTAATACCGGGTAAAGGGCAGTTACTAGTGCACCAGTTGGGTCACAAGAGCCCCATTAATTTTTCGTACAAGCCCTTAACTAAAGTTAATATAGTTTCAAACAAACCCACTTAAATTTTCAAACAAGCCCTTAACTAATGCTAATATATTTTCAAAACAAGCCCACTTAAATTTGAACTTATTTTCTACATGACAAATATTGTAATCCTAGTTATACACTTTATTTTGCTCGACTGTGTTAAAAGCTGGTTCCCAATTCTAATGGGATCTATGATGGTAGGGCCCTAGATTATATACCTGACAATAACATTTAATTAAAAAGGAGAACACATTTTGCAATTTTCTTGTTATTCTCTTTTTGAAGCTGTATTCCTTTTATCTTGGTCCAATACTATGGTGTTATCATTGGACCCGGTTGTCTTCCTTTTTGTGGCAGGGTTCTCTGCGTGAAAACAAAGGAGCAGAGGAATACATTATCCCCTATGGTGATTGGTTTAGCTATGTCTCATGCCCACATTACTTTGCTGAAATAGTAAGTGTTATGTATTTTCTCTCTCTGTAATATGTCAATTTAGCTTCTGTTTAAATTATTCTCATACAAATTAAATCAAATTGAACAAATAGATCCTTAAAGCGCCATCTCTACCCATTCCGGCTAAAATTTCCTCTTTGTACCAAAATGCTCAAACTGTTAACATATCTTTAAAGGTGAACAAGGAAGACTTGTTTGCATCCACGTCATCATAATATCAGTAGTGCGAGTACGTGACTTGTTGCAATGACCGATGACTAGATCTGATTACACAAGATTATACATTTTGGAATGAATTGTCCCTGTGAATTTTTCCCTTTAGTTGAAAAGGTGGTCCTTCAACTTAATTGCCTAAAAAGTTGAGGTGTGTCCTATTTTGGTTTAGAGAGTCTTAGGATCTTTCTATTTGAGTACCAATTTTTTTTGTTATCCCTCCCATGTTGGTCCTTGGACTTGTATTCCTTTCCCATTAGCCCACTGAGTACTTGATTATTTTACATTTTGGTCCTGTTACTTTTGATTGATTCATATTTGGATCCCTCGAGTAAATTAGTTCATTTATGTTATTCAAGTCCATGGAATTGCCTAAACTTCAGAAACAAAATGAAGCATATCCAAGTGTTCAAGGATCACTACTAGAAGCAACCTGAAATTTTAGGAACCAAGATGGAAAGTCCATAAGCAACCAAAAGGAGTTGCTTTGAACTTTCGGGGTCTAAAAATGAAATAAAAAATATTCATGAAATTGCATGGGAAATAAAATCGTATAACAAAAGCGATGCTGGAAAGTGTGAGTATCCCCTCAGGTACCGATCGAGTAGAATACTCACAGCCGGGTCAAAATAAATTATGTGCCTATTTGAAATAATAAGGGGGTCCGTTTTGAGATGCATGCCAGATTAAGACTGATGACTTGGATCTCATTCTACGCGGTCAGGTATTGCACTGGATCTGAAATCATCAGAAAATGTGGAGCCAACACATTTCTTTTTAATTGCAGCATTCCCATCTTCAAAAGTCCGCATGCTGGTCTTGTGATGAGTTGAACTTCCATCAATTTTTAAAGGGATGTTAATGGTAGGAAATTTTGGTACAAATTGGACAATTAAAATGCCATAATGGGAGCTTTGATACTTTTGGAACCGAAATGGAAGGAATGCGATGCTTTAAGGATCAATTGTTTATCCATATTTTACTTTGTTTTAAGTGATTTCTTGTACTTGGGTTTCGTTTTAAGGTTCTTTTTTTTGTAATTTGCACCTATAATTGTCTTTAAGTCTGCTATTTGTCCGGTTTCTAGCAACAAAATTAGAAACATCAGGTGGGGATATGGTACCTGTAAAATATAGTAAAGGCTTGGTTTTATTGCAATTATGGTTATATCTTTAACTAGTAACCAGTGCTATGTGCAACCTATGGAAGACTGCATATTCAGTTTGAAACTATTTTTTCACCATCATATTTTAAATGATGGCCTTGATTGCGGCAAAGAACCATTACATAGCTGTAGTTAATGCAGAATATATTCCAGTTGATTTTGACAATATCCTTGCTTCATATGTTTACTTTCAAGGTCATATATGCCGGCATTCTAGTTGCTAGTGGAGGAAATGATGTTACCATGTGGCTTCTTTTCATATTTGTGGTATATTTCAATGCTACATATCTGAAACCTAAATTCTCAGCATTAATCAAACACTTCTTTGTTTGCAATTTCATCCTCATTTTTTTGTTATTCTCATGCAGGTTGCAAACCTAAGCTTTGCTGCTTCAGAAACCCATAGATGGTATAAGCATAAGTTTGAAGACTACCCTCACGATCGTCGTGCCATAATTCCATTCATATATTAGAGTCCTGTCATCATCTATATTTGTGTATTGTTGATCGATAGGAAAAGGTATTCCATTTTGGATGGACCGAGTCGTACAAATTTTTGTGCGCTGGATGCGGTCGAGCCA
Organism: Carex pumila; assembly: GCA_033356055.1. Lineage (NCBI taxonomy): Eukaryota > Viridiplantae > Streptophyta > Magnoliopsida > Poales > Cyperaceae > Carex > Carex pumila. Next base: position 762,533 of record JARJHM010000012.1, on the reverse strand, counting down.
TCGCTTAAATTATATACATGTTGTGACAATTTGTGTGGCTAAATATAACTTGCATATTAAAATTCTTATGGTAACTGGAGCTAGAGTAGAAAATTGGAGGAAGTTTATAATTTTCTTCATCCAATGCGTTAATATTTGTGCACACTTGATTTGAATAAATTTTTAAGTTGTCTGTACAAATTTTGATGCAGATTGAATGGTTCGAAGTTCCAACTGAATCAGATAATGGGTTTGAGAAAGCTACATGATCAGTTACTATTACTCTTTTCGTTAGTGAGATAGTAAATAATGGATTGCCACAAAGGTAATTCTTCTAAATGAGATGATGTTTTGCATTTGCTAAAAAGCGAAATTGCTTAGTTTTACTTTATGGTAAGTTAACAGGGAAGTGTTTTCTTTTGTAGATGCGCTAGCTAGTTTGTATTGTTTCTCACAGTTGGTAGATGCCTGCCATCCCCATCCGTTCCAAATTCCAATAGAGCTTGAATTGGAGTCCTGTCCTGTGCATTATATTGCTACGTTATATGATATTAGCCCAAACCCCAAAGGCTCAAAATAGCCTGTTTAGACTGAAGAAAGGCCGTAAACACCAAATTAAATATGAAATAACACCATCAACATAGGCTGCTTATGGTGTTGTAACTTGTAAATTAATCTGCTTATGCCCAAGTGGTCACAAGAAATATTTTTGGGAGAATGAACTTTTTAAATTATTGTACTAGTTTTTAAAATAGATAGTAGAAAATTACTTCTTCTAAATTATTTATTTATTTTTAAATAAATTATTTATGTTTAAGAAACAGTAAATTGATTCGTAATATGCATATTACCACGTTTGCCACGGTTTCATTCTAAACAAAATTATAAAAATATATTAAACATTGAATGATGTAAAGGTACATAGATCATGCATTGGAGTTAAAAAAATAAATTGACAAAATTACCTATGCAAGATATATAGCAGATCACTAGTTCACTGTAGCAGATAGTGAGAGGAGATCAAGAACGACTAGACCACAAAGTGTTCAGGCTTTTTCACAAGTTTTAGAAGGAGAAAATCGAAAAGGGAGCTGAAGGGAGCGGAAGGGAACTGACACGAGGGGTGAAACCAGGATTTGAGTATAGGGGATGCTAAATAATATCATTATTATTTTTTTAATAAAAAAAATCCATAACACAATATAACACAAGATAAGAAAATTCTTCACTATTTTTGCTGTTACTATACTGTCTCTAAAAATCAGAAAAGTAAAATTTGGTGAAGACGAAGACAGAGACGCTTTAATTTTATTGAATCAATGCTATAATTTATAATCTAGAATTGTCGTTTTCAATTTGAGAATTGTCTAATTAGTCGGTGCTATAATAAAATACCATTTGTTTATTGCAATTTTAATTTGGAAAGGGTTTTAATTTTGTCATCTTCCATTGCGCAAAGATGGAAGGCCCACTTTACATTGAAGCCCTCTAATTTTGACTATTTTTATAGGAGGGCTTATACATGTGAAATGAACAATATAATACAATTTCTATATGCTTGATAATAAAAAAATTTCAAAGTTGGGGTGGCCTAGCACCCCTTAGATACCCCTATGTTTTGCTCCTGACTGACACTATTCAGAGGTGACAATGCAGTGTATTTTGCTGAGAATTGTCACTTTCAAATTGAGGTGTACGAAATATTGTGCGGAGGTGTATGAAATACTATATCTTGCTGAGATTTGTCGTGCTGATCACCTTCTTTCTTGTTCCTTCTCCTTCCTCTTTATGCACTGCTTCTGAAGTACAACGTTAGTAAAGTAATTTTAGTATCTAAAGATACTCCAAATTTGCATTAATATTAAAAAAAAAATTCAAATTTCACAAAATGCACGTTTTTTTATTTTAAAAATAACTAAATCCGCTGAATATTTCAGCGGAAATGGAAGAAAACTTTCCATTGAATAATCGGACGGATTTCCTATATCCGTTGGATTAGTCCGCAGAAATAGGATGTTCTGATTTTTTTTATTTTAATTAAATAGAAGATGTTCTAATTTTTGTATTTTTTATTTATTGAAAAATAGATGAAGTACTATAAAATTGAATTTTCTAGAAAGACTGACAAATAATTTGGATCAACATTTTTCAATCAGAATTTTTTGCTGCGTAAAAAATATAAAATATTTCTTAGTGTGTTACTAGAAAAAAATATATTTTGGATCTGAGTTATTGATCCCGGTTCAAAATTACTTATGGGTAAATAAAAAAATTATCTTGGTCTTTTCTAGTAAATTCAAATTTTAAGGTACATCATCTAATTCCCTATGAATTATTTTATATTTTTATGTTTTACTAAAATTATTTTTAGACAAATAAATGAAGTACTTTAGAATTTGAATGTACTAGAAGGACCACGATGTTTTTTTATTTATCCAAAAATAATTTTTGAAGCGGGATCAATAACTCATATACAAGACATTTTTACTTTATTTTTTTCCAGTAACATACCAAGAAATATTTTAATTATTTTTTATAGCCACAAAACATCATATCTGAAAAATATTGATCCGGATTATTTGTCACAATATTTCTAGTAAATTCAATTCTATAGTACTCCATTTATTTTTCAAAAATATAAAAAAATTATAATAAGTCAATAAAAAAAGAACATCTTCTATTTAATTAAAATTAAAAAAAATCCAATTTCCTTTGAATAATCCAACGAAAATAGGAAATCCATTTATGCTGAATTACTCAACGAATTTGGACTAGATTTCCGTTGAATAATTCAACGGATTGATTATTTCTGGAAATCTCCATAAAACATGTGTATTTTGTAAAATTTGAATTCTTTTTGGATATTTATAAATTTTCGGTAAAGATACTTCTTCCCTCCCACTTCCCACTTTCACAGCGCCTAATCAATCACCATTTTCCCTCAAATTCTCTACGTCAATATTTGTACTTCACATTATGTAGAAAGTCTCTGTTAACTGTTAAGCATAGTAACATGATTCATGTTTTATTCGCGAATAAAATGTGTGTTTTTCAAATGTTGCCGAACTAAATAGCGTATAAAATAGTTGACTGAATTTTTACCGATTTATTCGTGTACAAAACGCGAATAATGTGTTTTTTACGGATTATTCGCGTTTTATTCTAATAGTTCGAAGCTTGGTGTTTCGCTCCGTAATCCGTGCACTATTGATCAAATTTGCAATTTCACATGACAACTCAATCACGTGAGTGAAGCTGATTCGCTTTGATACATTTTTTATGATTTCTTTTGAGAGGAACACATCTTTTGAAATTGAAAGAACAAAGTGGACCCCACGGTCCCACCCACGTGACTTCATCTAAAATCAATTTTTTTATTTATACAATGGATTGAATGTGAAAGAGCTTTGCGTAGCTTTTTTTTTGTTGCCGCCAAAAAAATGTTGAAAATTACAAAAATTAAAATATATATACAACAATTTACACTAATAAAAAAAATTAAAATGAATGAAACAATATTATTTTTTTACAACTTTAATATTTTAGTATATTAATTGGTGTGTACAAAAACAAATTATTCTCAAATTATATCTGAATTATACTCGAATTTTACCTAAGTTGGTGTTTACAAAAACTAATTATTTCTCAATTATTTTTGAATTATACCATATTTATATTCAAATCACGAATTTTTGACTCTGCTGAACTTTTCTCAAACTATTAAGTTGTGACTATGCTGTTAAGTGCTTTCGCATTCTACTTCACAGAAACCACATGAAAGATTATACAACTCTGGTTCTTTCAATCCCAGTTACTAACTCCACTATCTCTCTCTCTTAAAACCACCGAAATTAAGAAAAAAAAGTCAACAAAATCCCTCTCCATCTGTCACAGAGAGAGATCTCCATCAGTTGTACTAGACGATGGATAGGTCGAGGGCTAGAAGTCCGGTGTACGGACGTCAGCATCAATTCCTTCTCTCCAGGCGGAGTATTTCCGGCTCCCCACCGAAATTCGTCGATCAGCTCCAATGCGACCCTCACTGGACCCCGCCGTGCTCAGAATGTCGCGGCGCGCTGGATATTATGGCGTCTATGCGCCTCAGACGAAAGGCTTGAGAACCATGAAAGAGGATTCTTTTATTTAGTTTTATGTAGATGAAAAGTTGAATCTTTTTTTTCCTCTTCTGGAGAAGGGATCAGATAAGAATTATTTGCTAAGATTTTGATTTTAATAGTTAATAAGTTAATTATAGAAATGTAGCTAGTGGGGGATGAATGGAGAAAATACAGTGAGGGAAATAAATCTTTTTTTCTAAACTTTAATGTTTGTTGTCATATTTATCAAAATAAATTAATTGTCAATATATCCTTTACAAAAAGATAAAAAAAATTGGTTCATTTCACTTTCCTCACTTTATTTCTCTATTTTATGGTATTAGGCTTGAAATTTAAAAACTATTTCGTCTTATCTTAGATGTATTACTTGTGCACTTTCCATAATCGAAGGAACACGTTTGCTTTCTACCAATATTTATGAGGATACTTTGTTCTCTAAAATAAATAAATTAATTCAATTGTTTGATATCGTACTTTGATTTTGTTTTTATTTTTCTTTAGTGATAGTTAGAACAGTGACAAATGAATTATTCGGGTTCGGTTCAGTGAGGTCAAAAATTCGTGATTCAGAAATAATTTGGGAATGATTCAGAATTATTCGGATCAGAAATCTCAGTTCTGAAAAAGAAAAAAAAAATTGTTCTAGAAAAAATTCATAAAATTCGCAAATTATTCGGGTTTAATTCTGTCAAAGTTTAGTCAACCGAATAATTTGACATTCGGTTTAATATCACCCAAAAAACAAATTATTCGGATATAATTCACGAATATTGTAACTATGATACTTAGAAGTTAGAAGTCAATTTAAGTAGCCTTGTACTTGAGCTGCTATTTAGATTCTCTCAATCTAAGTGAATATAAAAATAATAAATGTGATGTCGTTGTGTTTTTTACCGTGTGATCAAATTATTTCTAGAAGCTTTAGAAACATAAAGAAAAAGTAGTATTTAAACAAGACGTCACCAAATAAAGCATAAATTTCTTTCTTTTTTCCACTAAATTCGTTGTGCAGAATTTTGCGAATGATGAAAAATCTCCAATAATTTAGTGATAGTGCTGTATCTTTTGAAATTCAACCACAATAAAATTCGAAGCTAGCTAGATTGCCTCAAAAAGTTTCTCAAGATAAGAGCGAGACTTCTTTCAGTTTCACCTACCACACTCCCCATAAATCTCTATTTTACCTTTTTACGAGCGAGAAATACTGACCTCCACTTTGTAAATTCCAATCTTCTAGAAGAAATTTCTTTATCTATATAAATTATTAAGTTCATATACGGAATACGTACGGAAACTATTATTATTTTAAAATCCTAGTCTGATTCTATATATATATATTTTATATTAAGTTACAACAATTTTTGAGTTACAATAATAATATTTTATATTTTCAAAGTTCAAATCGTCAATTCAACCCGTTAGATGTGATATATACAATAAAATATGCTTGAAGACCAAATTTTACATTTTTTGAAATTTGTTTACTATTTATTAATATGGGTACAAAATTCAATGATTTGAATTTGACTAGTTTTTATATCCATCTTAATAAATAGTAAAAAAATTTCAAAAAATGTAAAATTTGGTCTCCAAGCACATTTTAAATCATAGTAAGAGATGGAGGGAGATGATGAGAGAGATGATGAGAGAGATAGGTTGTGGCCATTATCGCCTTAGAAGGTCCATGAGCAAAAGTTCTCAAGTAGGGTAAAGATGATGGCCAGAAGAATGGTAGGTTTACATCTCTTACTTCTCATATGCTTCTCATCCTTCCATCTTCCATCAAACAGCTTTGCCACAAATATTTGTGTCTATTTAACAAGACAATGACTCACAATTGGAAAATTCCAAGTGTGGTCAACTCTCGGTAGTCTTCTTCTCCCATCTCATTTGAATTATAAATAGGATCATAGAAGAGAGACATTAATTATAGATATCCTATTACAACACTTGACAACCCAACAAAATGCAAGGTTTACACCTCTTACTTCAGCTCATATGCTTATTCTCCTTTCATCTTCCATCAAACAGCTTCAACATAAATGAAACTGACAAGTTCGCACTTCTCTCCTTCAAGTCTCTCATGTCTAATGGCTCGTTCGAGGCATTATCATCATGGAATGGTTCTCTCCACTATTGTCAATGGCAAGGCGTAAGGTGCGGCAACCGCCATCCCAACAGAGTAACTGCTCTCTCTCTGGGTTCATTCAATTTGTCAGGCCATATATCACCCTCTTTGGGAAATCTCACATTTCTCAAAAGTTTGAATCTTTCAGATAACCAGCTTACTGGTAACATTCCAGCAGAGCTTGGTCATTTGAGTAGATTGCAAGATCTCCATTTGAGTTTGAATAACCTTGTCGGAAATATTCCATCAACTATTGGTAATTGTTCCAATTTAAAATTTCTTTATCTGAGAAACAATAATCTCCAAGGAACCATTCCTCCACAGTTTGGTTTCCTAAAACTACTCCAAATATTGAGTCTACGTACAAATAATTTTATAGAATCTATCCCAAGCACCTTAGGCAACCTTACGCTTCTATCAGTTCTTGATCTTACTGAAAATAATTTAGATGGTTTCATCCCTCCTTCACTCGGCCAACTAAAGGCTCTCAATTACCTTTCCCTCAGTCAAAACTATTTGTCAGGCAAGATACCACATACCATTTACAACCTCTCAGCAATGGTTGACTTGATATTGAGTAGAAATCAGCTCGATGGAAATCTTCCGTCAAACTTCTGTGATGCATTTCAGAGTCTACAAGGTCTACAGTTGAACGAAAATCAACTTAATGGTCAGATTCCAATATCCATATCCAATTGTTCATCCTTGATTATTTTGCAGTTAACCTCCAACAATTTCAGAGGCACAATACCAGATAATATAGGATTTTTACAAAACCTTTCTTGTCTTCACTTGGATTCAAATCAAATTAAGGTCACCGGTAATGATTGGAGATTCCTTGATTCTTTAGCCAATTGCACATTTCTACAAAGATTGGACCTTGGAGAAAACCAACTCCAAGGCATGCTCCCTCGTTCTATAACAAATCTCTCTACTAATCTTATCTATTTAGCACTTCACGGAAATCCAATTTCAGGAAATATTCCTACAGAGATAGGAAAACTAACCCACCTTCAATACTTATTACTAGGTCTAACATTAATTGATGGCACTATCCCAAAAGAAATTGGTAATCTCAAGAATTTGGGATTGTTATACCTAAATGGAAACATGTTATCAGGTGAAATCCCATCAACTTTAGGTAATCTGACCCAGATGAATTTGCTCTATCTCGAGAACAATGCATTCACTGGTAGTATACCGGAAGAATTAAGCAATATGCAAGTACTAACTACCTTGAAGCTTTCAAATAATAAATTGATAGGCTTAATCCCAAAGGAACTCTTCGATCTTCATTCACTTTCTATCAGCCTCGACTTGTCAAATAACTATTTGAATGGATTACTACCACCAGAAATTGGTCATTTAAACAATGTAGCAAAAATTGACCTATCAAATAACAAATTATCTGGTCAAATTCCTAGCACAATCGACAAGTGCCAGCTACTTCAAGTATTACATCTTGAAGGAAACCAGTTGAATGGGTCTATTCCCTTCTCTTTGAGCAACATGAAAGGGTTGCAAGATCTTGATCTCTCCAACAATTCTTTGTCTGGCCCTATACCTGAATTTGTTGGTAAGATGAAATTTCAGCATTTGAATATTTCTTTCAACAATTTTGAGGGGGAATTGCCGAAAGAAGGGGTTTTCAAGAATTCTAGTGCAGTAGACATAAGAGGAAATTCAAAACTTTGTGGCGGAGTACCAGAAATGCATCTACCCAAATGTGTTTTAGATAGCCAAAAGGAGAAGCACTACTCCAAAATTATCATTGTACTAACTTGTTGCATTGGTGGTATTATATGCTTGTGTATAACCATGTTTTTGATATCCCATTTTTGTTGGAAAACGGGATCTCAGAATAACCCCCTACCATTTGTTGCCAAAAATTATGAGTATCAAAAAGTGTCATACCATGATATTCTCAAGGCCACAGATCATTTTTCATCAGAGAATCTCATTGGAAGAGGTACCTTTGGAGCTGTTTACAAAGCTCCGATGAATTTTGAGAACGTGACAACTGTTGCTGTCAAGGTACTAAATCTCAATCAACATGGTGCTTCTAGAAGTTTCTTCTCTGAATGTGAGGTATTAAGAAAAGTCAGACACAGAAACCTTATCAAAGTTTTAAGTTCATGCTCTACCACAGACCACCATGGTAATGAATTTAAAGCTTTGATTTTTGAGTTCATGCCTAATGGCAGCTTAGAAACATGGTTGCATCCCGACATGTGTCAAGTTAGGCCATTTAGGAGTCTCAACCTCATCCAGAGGCTGAATATAGCAATCGATGTTGCAATAGCTTTGGATTATCTTCATAACCATGGGCCCACTCCAATCGCACATTCTGATCTTAAACCAAGCAATGTGCTTTTGGATGAAGACATGACAGCACATGTGGGTGATTTCGGGCTTGCCAGATTTCTGGTTCAACCTGATTCTATGTCTTCTCTATCGACAGGAAGTATGGCTGGACTTAGAGGTTCCATTGGTTATATTCCCCCAGGTACAAGCTTATTCTTATGAGAAATTAATTTTGTGTTTTAGTATTTATAGGTATAAGTAGTTATGGACCAGCTTACATTATAGTGGGTGTGTTTATTATTTATTTTAACTTTGTTTTACCCTATCATGGTACAGAAATAATAGCTCCCACATAACCTGTATTGTCTCATATAGTCTTTTAATTATCTTAATAGACGGTACCAACCTAGTTAGCTCCTAGCTATCAAATTGATATGTGAATAGGAAGTTAGCACAAGCTTTCAGAAGGTCAAATTAAAATCAGTCCATCTAATTAACATTGGCAGTATACATAATGAAAAAAAGGCTCGTATGTTTGGATTGAGAAGAAAAAACAACACTAAGTTACTGATCTTGGTGAATAATTTGTAGAAGGGTATGATTGTAATTTGTCATTTTTTTAAGAATATGGCATGGGAGGTCAGGCATCAGTTGAAGGAGATGCATACAGCTATGGCATTCTAGTGCTTGAGATGTTTACTGGCGTAAGTCCCACCGACGAAAGATTCAGAGACGGATTGAGCCTCCACATGCATGTTGAGATGGCTTTCTCTGATCGTGTTACTGAGATTATCGACCAAAAATTGTTCGCAGTCAATGATGGAGAATATAATGCAAATGTAACAGAGAATGTTCATGATTGCTTGGTTTCGGTGATTCGATGTGGTCTCTTGTGCTCCAAGTTGTCTCCAAAAGAGCGCATTGGGATCGGACTAGTTGTCAAGGAGTTGAATTGGGCTCGAGTGAAGCTGCTGAGTTGAGACTTGAGTGATATCAAAAGTGATAAATTGAAGTTCATGAGCTATGGAATTCATATCGGGTATTGTTATTAACATTATGTGATCACTGTTATGTACATATGATGTCTATATTTGTATACAAATCCGTTGATGGAAATTTAGATATATTAATTGGATAGCGGATGGCCACTGGTAAACCCAATAGTGATATGTGTGTGTGATTGTGGGTGCGCATGCGCAATTAATATGGTTATCTTGTTGACACCAAAGTGCATGCTTCTTATGAATAATATTCTTACTCTTTTTCTTTTTAAATAAAAATTACTTCTGGATGTCTTCAATTTAGTCAGGCAAGGGAAAAATCTTGATATATATCTACTTTCACGATGCATGGGTATGGTTTTGATAGAGATATCCAAAGCCAACCCCACTAGTCTTGATTTTTGTCAATTGGACGCTTATTCTAGATAAACTCCTCCAATCTGAGCAATTTAAATTTTACAGTTCTAAAGTGATGACATCGTTAGATGGAAGCATAAATATTGAGAGTGAGTCTATGGTACTATGCATATCACAGATTGTTACCGTGCTACGGCTCTATATTCTAGTTTTCAAATCCTAACGGTTGATCTGAACCGTTCATCTTATTCTCCATATTAATATGTGTTTGGAGACCAAATTTTACATTTTTTTGAAATGTTTTTACTATTTTTTTAGATATTTAGAAAATCACTTGATCTGAAAATTCTGGACCATCCAAAAACAGTGATATTCAATAAATCTAAAAAAATAGTAAAACAATTTCAAAAAATGTAAAATTTGGTCTCTAAACACATATTAATATGAAAAACAAGATGAACGGTTTGGATCGACCATTAGGATTTAAAAACTCGAATATAGAGCCATAGCATGGTGCCAAATCGTAATATGCATAGTACCATAGACTCACTCTAAATATTGATCATCAATTGTTTTCCTTAGACGTTATAATGGAGATCTTAAATGTTTTTTTTTACTTCTCTCTTTCAGTAAAATAAGCGGACAAAATTTATTCAGATGTATTCAAATAAAAGAAGAGGTATTTTTAATAACTCTGAGGCAATTTTTGAGACCAATATATTTTATTAATAGCAATTTGAATTTTTTCATCAAAAATTCAGATATCTTTTCATAAATTCTTTAAATGAAATTGATATACAACAATAACATAGGCCACATAATAAAATAAAAACTAACATATCCTCCATATGTGTTGAGAAAATATACAATTTACACATATATTATCTCATGAGCTAGCTTTTAAAACTAACAGTGTGCCAATTTATTATTTCTCATCATGTCAACAGAGGGTGTGGATCTCGTGTAAGTAACTCAAATTTTGAATATGAATTCAGACCGTTTGATCATAAACTAAATTTTGAAGTTGAAGTTGAATTCAGACCGTTGGATCTCCTGTAAGTAACAGTGTGCCAATTTGGTCTAAGTTGAAATTTACGGTGCCCTATTAGTGTTCATGCCAAAATTAATCAGATGATTTGGATCCAAATTCAAATTGTGTATTACTTTAGAGGATCCAAACTCGTCAATAAACACACACTTAGTGATCAGGACCATAAAAGAATTTCCCAAAGTTTCTCTCTCTCATATACACACACACACACATACACAATATTCTGTTGTGATTTTGCAATAAAAAAGGGACGTTACAACACCAGTAATAGGAGGGCATAGAAGGCTGTCTTTGAAAAGTACAAAGAAAAAAGAAAAATTATCACCAGTTCACTTGTTAAAACCTCATGCCATATCCATGACATGGAACCAGAACAAGTGAAATCACACCATACATGCCTTTGCCTTTTTTTTTTATTATCAGTTTTGCTTTCTATAAATTACCCAAGAACTCTAGTTTCAGCATGAATCAATTTCGATACCTCCGAACTTTAATTTTACACGCAAATAATTATTGAATTTAATAATTATTGAACTTTAATTTCGATACCTCCAACATCTCATATTTAGTTTTAATCTTGCAAGAAAGAAAATATGAAATTATATTACGGATTTATGAGGTATTGCACTACTAGAATCTGGACTTATAACACGGGTTAAAAAAGTTATTGCATGGATATGAAGTGTCCATACAACAAAAATGACATTTCTGACACAGTGAAACTTATTGCATGGGTAGTCCATGCAACAAGTTTGGTGTTTTCCCATACAATTGTCTCTTATTTACCAATGCAATAAATATTTGATGACCCATGACCCACCAACAAGGCTAGAAAGTAAATTTTAATGGATGTTCATGGAATAACTCATCTCATACCCATGGAATAAGTCACTATAATTTATACTAAACAGTTGCATGGGTATGCAACAAGTTTCGGTGATGATTTGAGAACTATTAGTTGCGTGGGACTACCCATGTAATAAGTCTCCATAATTTAGACTAAACAGTCACATTGGTAACTCATTGCATGGGACTACCATGCAACAAGTATTGAATTCCTGAACAGTGCCTTTTCTGTATATATTTGACCTCTCCCTTCAAATTGAATCAATTCTTGTAAATCATAGCAATAATTATTACAGCAGTATAATTATTTGTTCACATCCTAGTTAAAAAGTAATGAGATACACAAATAATTAGGAAACTTAAATTGTAGAATCTTAAAATTTTGATCTTAAAAATAAACCTCACAAAGTAATAATAAAAATACAAAAGCCTTCACCAAATTGCCACGCAACACATTACACAAAAAATTACCAATTAATAATCATCTTCATTAGATTGATCTACGAGGTTTAGGCTGAAACCAAGTCATTCCTCAATTTTTTGTATGTCATACCCTTACTCCGTGTCATAACCTTCATCACCATCCTCTATAGGTTCTCGTTATCCGCCATTGTTGGTGAAATCTCCATCGTATCGTCTACTAATTCGAACTCGTTTTCTCTAATTACCACATTGTCCCAATTAAAACCCTTTTCATTTGGTTCCAATAATGAATTATCTGTCCTTTCCTCTTGGTAAAATTCAAGGTTTTCATTGGAGTCCTCCTCGACACGAAAAAATGATACCCCAAATTGTTGCAAGCATGCCTATATGTCAATTATCAGAACACAAGTCATCATGTAGAGTTGTTCAATGGATTAAATCACAATAAATTACATAAAAACAGTAAATTGACAATTTTTAGCTGCTAATTTTAAGGAATTCCAATAAATTAAATTAAAAAAAGGCTCGAAGAATATGCACCTAAATTAACATGAAGTTATCCGCCAATTAGTAGATCTCATTACTTAATATTTTGTTAAATGTGAACTAATCAAACAATAAATCAGTGTGTTATAAAACACTTACTGAATTACATCATGAGTTTTGGCCAAATTAGAACCAACCTTTTTTGTAAAACCTAAGACCAAAAGTATCAGACAGGTCAGTCAGATAGAGATTTCTTTTATATTTATTTATCTTTTAAATGACAATATTAGATATCAGGCATAATTCCATTTTGCATTTGATGCCATATTCCCATGGTCTGGTATGGGCCGTACTAGATACAGGTATCAGATTTTATTACCAGTTAGATTTCTCCTTTTTTAAATCATCTTCATAGGTTTCTTCCCTTCTCAATTTTGGCCAGTATTCCATAAATACCCTTATATTCTCAACACTATTATTTTTAGGAGATTCATACACTCTGAAATTAGGTCATTATATGATTCTGGTAAAGGCCAAAACCTAAGAAAACAAATCGATCAGAGTCGAGTCAGATTTGCCTAAGATCAGTCATACCAGATTCTTTCATTTTGCTATCAGCAGATGGGCCCGATTGGGATCAGTCTCTTGTTGGGACTTAATGTTCAACTACAACTTGAATGGTTCTGGTTTCCAGTCTGTGACATAACATATAGAATTGGGAGAAAGCAAAATTACACTTACTTTAGGTCTAGAGCTGCTGCCAATTTGAGGATACTTGAGTACAGTCCAATCAAAAGCATAGTCATACTGATACCCTGTTTATAGAAACATTTTATCAATCAATAATGTATATTTTATTCAACGAGTGAGGCTACGATATGTATAGTGCATTTTTGTTACTTAATTATGAGTATGAAACAATGCTTTAACCTAAAAAATAAAGCTTAATTATGAGTTATGTAGCAGTGCTTTAACCTAAATGATTCATGAGCTGTTTAATTTTCCAACCCTTTCATTGCAATGTTTGGTGAGACAACATAATTACATGAAAATGAAATGAAAAATTCAAAGAAAAATAGTAGCTCATATGTCCCACAAAAGTATCAGAACTAGAACCAGGGCATCAAGTGCTCAATACCCAAACCCAAGGGCACTGCCATAGTCAAAGTTGTTGCATTAAAAAGCAATTAGTAGCTTTTAACTGCCATAACTGGGCTGATTTATGCTAGGGTAAATTATATAGGGATGGAGAAAGGAAAATAACTAATTCAAACACTGTACCAAAACTTGAAAAATGTACCCTTATTTGTGGTTATTTAATCAATTTAGTTGAGATTCTGGACTGATAATGTCTTTATCATTTCTTGATATCTCCCCAGTTAACTACTACTTATTTTCATTGAAGAGAAGAAAAATTATATATAAATATGTAGGAAAAAGAAAGATTAAATTTGAGATACAGGAAGGTTGTGATATATACGAACTCCTGTTTTGTACTTTTCAAATATTGACTAAAAATCAATTCTTTTATTGGATCAGTATTTAGAAACCAATCGAAGTTTGGGGAACCATTAAATTTACCATTCTCATTTTTAAATCAATGCGTGGAGTGCCGATCAAAAGAGAGGCAGGAAGAGGGCAAATTAGTGAATTATTTTCGTGGGCCCGTTTTTCCTTTCGCTACACCCCAATTTGGAGGGGACGAATTTTGTCCGCGTAGAGTGAGCAGTTCACTCTGGAAGACTTTTCCTTCCTCCCGACTTTATTTTGTGGAGCAAGTTCCGTAGTTTTTACCCGCGCTCCCTTTCCTTCCCCTCCGTTCCCCCAATTGGAGCACACCCTTAGAGGGACCATTAGACATCAGAGAAGCTAAAACTTTTTCTATAATAAAGCTCTACCCTTTCTTATTACTTCAAATCCAATACAAACTTCAAAATAAGAAGATACATACAATTCAACAACTCTACTAAACATCAGCAGTCCTCCAGTTTAGTAAAAAAATTGCTGAGTAAATGCCGCACTATTCACTTGACATATTTGATAAACCAATCTAGCATGTCCTTTTCTGCTTCATCTGCTTTCTCCACCGCTGTTTTGTCATCAACATCATAACGTATTGTCCAACCATGTTCAGTGCCCGGAAATATTTTTACATGGCTATCAACCTGTCATAATTCAAATAGATAACTAGATTATACTAATGCATCGATTATCTTATAATATTTTTTTTCTTCAATGGTAAACTATTTAGAGTCAGTAATGGTTAAACAGCAAGCTATTAGTCAGGATCATAAAATAGAAAACAACAAAATTACACAATTCACCTCAGGTTTCGATGAAAGAATTTCAGCAAACTCTTTAGCCATCTCAGGAGGGCAGGCGCGGTCAATCTCTGCTCCAAGTATGGAAATGGGTTGTTTTACATCTGAAATTAATGACCCGGCCAAACAAAGTAAGGGAAGATTGAACAAAATGTACACTTCATAATTGTCCTCATGAATTAAATAAATCATGATAAAATATGAGAATTAAAGGTACCTCTAATATCATCATTAATAACACATGCAGGATGGATCAACACTGCTGCATTAATATAGTCATATTTTGCTAACATCACCACTACCTTGGCTGTTTTTATGAAAAGGTAAAAATCCAAACCTTCAATTAAGCAGGGAAATGGGTTACTGTACTTATAATTGCTGGTACACAAAACTATTGACATTTGAAATGGTAGTACTGACTAAATCCTTCACCAATTGCAATTGACCTCTTTTGTTCTTTCAAAAACATGTGTAATGGGTTCAGTTTGAAAACATACCACCCAAACAATAACCAGCTGCTCCTATTGCAGAAAACCCCTTCTTTTTCAGCGCTTCAATTACCGGCTTTGCTTCTTCAAATCCTTGTTCCTTTATTACATAATTAATACAACATACATTTATACATAAGAATATTAAGATACTTGATGATAATTCTTGTATAATTTAAAGAAAAGCTTGCAGTTTCTGATTCAGATTCTGGTAATTTATAGAGATAGGTCATACTGGAAAATGTCCCTGAAGATGTTACTGAATGAAATCCTTGGATAAATATTTCATAATTGTAGAAAGATAGTAACAACGGGCCAATCCACATGTACCGGGAGAACCTGGAACTATCATGTTTATCATACTAATGAGAAATAACCTGCAGAGCCCACAAATTTTCTGTAAATGTCATGTACATGCTAGGGATAACACAAAAGTATTCTAGGTACCTCTTTATTCCACATTATATTCAATAAGGTAAAAAATATCCAGCCCTACATCACTTTTCCTCTCTACATAAAAGATAAAAAATGGGGCTAATTGCTGTGTTTCTTGATAAAACAGTAGAAGGGTAGTATATTAATAATTGTAGTATTTATTCTTTCACAAACAAATAGTATAAGACTTACCATTTTATGCTTGTTTATCCATTCATCTATTGAAGTTTGTGTTTCCATAGTTTCAGGTGTAGCAGGATCTCCATGGAGAAAGTCAGGGACTACCACATAAAAACCAGATGTGGCCACTTTATCTGCTATGTTCCTAATTACATATATAATATAATATAATATAATATAATATATGTAAAGCATTGAATCTCCAATAAGCTACTTAAAGAATATCTATAAGAAATTTGATCATCCGCTAGCATGATGCTGATTAGCCTTTGCGCTGCTGTGCTGGTATGTATTATACAACTTATGGTAATCCCTTTTTGTTTCATTTGTATGCAAATTTGCTAAATAAAGATGCCTTTTAATTGAAAATAATTTACAAAAACAATTAATTACCTGAAAATAGGTGCTTCATATCCTGCAAAGAAGACTGATAATTTTTTATTAGAATTGCCCTTAGTTTTACTATGACAATAAAAAGGGAAAATTAACTGAAAATTTCATTGATTCCTGAAATAGCGAATTATCCGAGCAGTTCAAAGTTCAAACTAATACTGGAAATCTAATTCTTATGCTTGAGCTATAAATTAATGGTTCCATTAAAGTTGTTCTATTTGAAATTTGAAACTATGGTTCTACTTTTTTGTGCTGGAAATAACCTTATTCTTGCATGACTGCACATTCCATACTTGCTCCTTCATATTCTACTTCAAAAGCAATGAAACAACCTTCATAATACAGACTCCAAAACAACTCAGCATGGAGATTTAAATTTATCAAGGTTATGAACGAAAATTGCCAATTCAATTTGGAAGTGTCTACTGAGTATCATATAGCATGAGATGATGAGAAACAGCAAATAGCAAGTATGCCAATTTTACCCTTTTACACTCTTTTAAGGGCTAAAGCGTGAAGACACGCTCATTAAGGAAAATTGTTAACAGAAAGTAAAAAAAAATAATAAAAAATACACAAAACCAAGAGGAATATACCAAATATATCGGAGATGAGAAGGATGGAGAGCTTAGAGTCCGGTGAACCGGTGATATAAGTCTTCAGACCTCCCAAATCATCTACCACGTGTCCCTTCCCGCATACCGGATCAAGGGTGGGAGGGTTCTGACAGCACTGGGAGGTCGCCATAAGTTTGTAGTGAACAAGTGTCAACAAAAGTGTTTTTTATGAAGGAGATGGAGAGCATTATTAATTAATTAGTCGTTTAATTCGATATTGACTTAGTCCAACTACTGTCCCATCTATGAGATATCTCAAAGTTTGAGTGGCTTTTTTTGAAAATATCAACCGTTCAAATGCGTTCTGCGCGAACTCAAAGCACAAATAATACTTGTCCCGAATAGGCATCAGACACGTGTAGAGAAATAGAATAGAGATGGAGTTGTTTATTTAAAGCTTGACAGTGTGGCTGCCTAGAAGAAGAAGAGAGCATTGTTTATTAGTTTAATTACATAAAGGGGTCCATTGCATTGGGGTGGAGTGGAGAGTGGAGTTTTCAGAGAAAAAAGATGGAATTTAAAAAAAAATCACATCTAAAAACATGTAAAAGATGAATAAATGATGTGTTCAGTTTTTATATTTGCACTAACATGACGATGATGAATACTTTCTCGATAAGGATTAATACTTGTACAACGGACAACTCGAAAGTATATCATAATGGATCTCATTTTAAAGATAAAATTATGTCAAAAACATTCGTGGTTTTAGATTTGCAAAATTCCTCACCGATTGTCAGAAATATTGATTAGGTTGAACGAAGAAAAAAAAATCCCACCTCTAAAAACGTGTCCATTTTTTTTTTAAATACTTGATACATTAGGTATGAATACTTGATGTGTTATAGATAAATACTAGCGTGCGCCAGTTGTAAAATCTTTCCAATATTATGTGGTTCCCAAATAGTAAGTGGTCTTCTTAAGTAGTTAGTAGTTATTAAAGTAGTTAATGACTGAGGAATGAAATGGGGAATTGTTATGGGGAGATAACTAGGTGTTCCCTAAATTATTTCTAGAAGCTTTAGAAACATAAAGAAAAAGTAGTATTTAAACAAGACGTCACCAAATGAAGCATTAATTTCTTTTTTTTTTTCCACTAAATTCATCGTGCAGAATTTTGCGAATGATGAAAAATCTCCAATAATTTAGTGGTAGTGCTGTATCTTTTGAAATTCATCCACAATAATTTCTTTTTTTTTTTCCACTAAATTCATCGTGCAGAATTTTGCGAATGATGAAAAATCTCCAATAATTTAGTGGTAGTGCTGTATCTTTTGAAATTCATCCACAATAAAATTCGAATCTAGCTAGATTGCCTCAAAAAGTTTCTCAAGATAAGAGCGACACTTCTTTCAGTTTCACCTACCACGCCCCACTAAAATCTCTATTTGACCTTTTTACGAGTGAGAAATACTGGCCTCCACTTTGTAAATTCCAATCTTCTGAAAGAAATTTCTTTATCTATAGAAATTATTAAGTTCATGTTAATTAACGGATAGAACTTATAAGTTACTCCGTTAATCTTCGTGCGGAAACGGATCTTGCAAGCGGAGCAGTATTATTGGTTCTGTAAGGAATCACAAGTCGAAGCCGGAAGCCCTGCGTTTTCCACGACCTAAAACCTTCAATCTTTAACAGAGTGCTTCTTAGTGCTCTCTATCTTTTCTCTCTAATTTTGGCTGTTACTATTCACACGTTTTTCTGATTATTAGAGAGAGAGAGACAGGTATGGATGGTTTATATAAAACCAATGCACCTTTTCATAATGGGTTCGCATCTATTCATAACGGGTTGGATTTTGGATTTGGGTTTCTCATAATGGACGTACCATTAAATAAATCCAACATTTCATATACAGAATACGTACGAAAACTGTTATTATTTTGAAACCCTAGCCTTACTCTCTCTCTATATATATAACTGTAAAAAAAAAAAATTGTATGCTATACATTTCATCAATTTTAAGTGGATCTGACTCATTCTGACTTAATGAGTTAGATTCAAATAATTTTTTTTTAATTTGGTAGAAAAGATGAATGATAGCTGTCACAGTTTATCAATCTAGAATTGGATCTTTATTATTATTAAGGCCGATCCATTTCTAACCTGATTTTTTTTATAATATCTATATTTTAGATTTTTTTCATCAATGTCTATTTTAAAATATATATATATAGAGATGGGCTACGGTGAGTTGCGAAGTAAAACGCGTTTCTACTTCATGCTGTATTTTTATTTTGAAAGTTCAAATGACCGATCCGAACCGTTGGATGTTTAATCCATATTGAAATGTACTTGGAGACCAAATTTTACATTTTTGGAATTTTTTTACTATTTATTAAGCATTTTTGAAAATTGCTGTTTTGCTGTGAACAGTGAAAAACATTAAAATTTTTTGGACCATCAGATCAGTGACCTTCAAAATTACTTAATAAATAGTAAAAAATTCCAAAAAAAATGTAAAATTTGGTCTCCAAGCACATTTCAATATGGAGAATAAGATGAACGGTTCAGATTGACATTTTGAACTTTAAAATCGCAAAATATAAACGTGAAGTAAAATAGTCGCTTTACTTCGCAACTCACCGTAGCCTATCTCATATATATATATATATCGATGGTTGGATCTGGACCATTGAGTCTGATCCATATATTTAGATTGGACTCATTGAGCTAGATCTTTCTAAATTTGTTAAAAATCAAGTACTCTTTATATTTCCGTACGTATAAATTTTTTATGTTTCCGTAAGTATGAATTTAATAATTTATATAGTTAAATAATTTCCCTTCCTGAAATCCTACTAATATTCACCGAAATTTGTATCCAATGTCCTAAAAATATTAAATACCCTATCGTTTTTAAATTATTTTTAAAAAAACTTCTTCTCTTATTCAGCATGTTGCATGGAGGGTCCAGTTGGATAATCCAACTAATCTTTACGGGTACGTTTGAATGACACATGAATAGCGCTAATCCAGAAATAGTTATTATTCCTAGCGAGTTATTCTCACTATTTCATGTTTGAGTGAAAAAAAAAAATTATTCTCAACACAAGTAATAGCTCGGGTTAGCTGCTAATCTGCTATTCCATTGAAATATTGGATTAATGGCTATTCTAAATTTGAGGTTGGCAAACTATTCCAAGTTATTATTTGTTTCATCCAAACGTATCCTACATAAAGGCACCTATTGAATTATCCGATGAGATCTCTTTACTTTCTCGCTGGATAATTTGATGGGACAATTTTCTAGCAAAATTCATCGTGCAGAATATATACTTTAGTCCACTAAATTATCGGAGATTTTTCTATATAATAATAATAATAATAATAATAATAATAATAATAATAATAATAATAATAATAATAATAATAATAATAATAATAATAATAATAATAATAATAATAATAATAATAATAATAATAATAATAATAATAATAATAATAATAATAATAATAATAATAATAATAATAATAATAATAATAATAATAATAATAATAATAATAATAATAATAATAATAATAATAATAATAATAATAATAATAATCCAGTCTTTCGGTGAAGGGCGAATTTTTTTGGTTTGTCAATCATGATATTTTAAATAAATAAGATCATTTTCTGAAATATTTTTTAGTTTTAAATGTTTGATCATTCTGTATTTATTTTATGGACGAGCGCATCCATAATAAAATTTAAATGTATATATTAATTAATTTCATATTGCGTATCAAAATATTCTTAAAGTTTAAAACTGAAGGTGATCACATGTCTGAATGAAGAGTCTAGATGCACATGTCATCACGTATTGAACATTTGAAATTATTGTTTTCTTCACCAGATTGAGCTTGCAAAGATTCTCCTGAAAGAGGGGCAAAAACATATTTTTGATGAATGGTCTGATGCTGATCTTGATGTCAAAAAAAAGAAGGCTTTCTTCGATCAAGTTTGGGATTTTACTTGCAAATGACAATTTCAATCTCATAATTTTTTTATACTTTTTCAGTACTAAAATTCATAACTAATGCAGGTGGCTCTTCTTGATTCAAGCTATCCTGGTGGTTTAACATCCTATATTGAAAATGCAAGACAGCTATTGGCTAATTCGAAGGCTGGTAAAAATCCATACGATGGCTTTACACCATCTGTAAGTCTGTATCAATTTTATTAAAATATAGTCTATGCCTTCTGTCTAACCTAAAAATCTCGCAAAAGGGTCAATGAGGATTACCATAAATATAAATTGTGATTTTCTGATTGAGGTACAGTACAGTTATGTACCAGTTAGAGTAAGTCTTTAGATTAAAATTGAGCCCCCTTTGTTGGCATGCTTTATGTGTAAGATGAATAGTTCAAGGAACTGGAAATTGCCTTTGTGTCGAGGCTAAAAGTTGAGGAATACTTCACATTGAGGATATTGTTAGGTAAAATTTGTCCAAGAAAAGACTGATTGAGGAATCAGTTGAGGGTTGAATTGACACTGAATTGCACAGTTCTGAAACTTCGATTGGGATTAGAATTCAAAGTACTACTGACAAGAGCTGTCATTTGGGAAAACATGAATGTAGGTGCCAGCAGGGGAGGTGTTGACATTTGGGGATGAAAACTTCATGAAGTTGGAAGAGGCTGGTGTTAAAGAAGCTCGTAATGCCATTTTTGTTCTTGTCACTGGTGGCCTTCGTGAACGTCTTAGTTACAAGGGCATAAAGGTAAAATGAGTTTCTTTTATCTATTTGGACCAATGTATAAAGATGTTAATTTTATAATGGGTAAATTTGTGTTCTTGTACGTCTATAAAAAAGATTGTGATCCCCCTTTAAAGAGAGGAAATTTTATGTATGTCTTTACTATACACAATCACACAATCACAAAAGGAGGAACAAAAAGGGCCCATGCAATATTTCATCCCATTTAAAGTTGAAAGATAACCTGAGTATTCTATTGTCTTCATAGGTTTTGCTGTGCCCCAGACTAAATATCAGTAAGAGGGTAGTTTGGGTATTTTAAGCTTATTAAGAGAGAAGGATGCGTCTGATACTTATGGTACTTTTCAGGTCTTATAATCATTGGTACATAATCTCCATCACCTGATAAATTTGTATATGGTAAATTGTTAACCAATCTGATTGATTTGTATGGCAGTTGGCACTTTTGGTAGAGACAACCACAGGAAAATGCTTCCTTCAGCACTACATCGAGTCTATTCTTTCTTTACATGAGGCTAGTGCTAAGTTTGCACAGGGTATTCCCCTCAATCCCACAAAATCTCTGTTTTTATTTCTGGAGACCTCTTTTTTGTACATCCTACAAGTCTCCAGGGACATCCTCTGTACATTCCAATCATGGTTCTCCTATTGGCTGATGCAATTTTTTTTTCTTAATCGTTTGTAAGCTTACCTTTTGGCATCAGGATTTTACTTGCCTATGAATTGCAATTTGTTTGAACAATTGATGAAGTTGAATCTTATGAGCTAGAATTATGGTTATCATGTTGTCAGCTGAACTTCTGGCTAACATTCCTTTGGTAATAATGACATCTAACAACACCCATGCACTTACTGTTGAGGTTTTATAATCAAACTCTTATTTTGGGATGGAGCCCTCACAAGTCAAGCTTCTAAAGCAGGTGTTACTTCTTTTGTTGACTTTTAATTTATTTTTCATAAAAAGATTCACATATTTGTTTCTTGTATTTTCTAAATGTGATACTAACAAATTTTACTGGAAAAAGTGGCTTGCCTAGCAGACAATGATGCTAGGCTTGCACTTGACCCAAATGACAAGTACAAGATTCATGTATGTTATTGATTAATGTATTGTTAGTACCAAACCATATATAGCTATTTTTTTTCTTTTATTTCCTAACATGAATCTATTGGTAGACAAAGCCTCATGGGCATGGCAATGTGCATTCACTCCTTTATACTAGTGGTTTGCTTGAACAATGGTACATTTTCCATCTTTCTCATAAGTTGGCAAATTGATGTTGCTTTTTTTTTTCTCCAGATATTTATTTATTCTTAATATCCATTTTGTTTTTACAAGAAGGAGACTGGTCGGAGGTGGGTGCTTCTCTTTCAGGACACAAATGGACTACTTTTTAAGGTTTCTTTTATTTCCTTCAAAGTTGCCCAAATGTAGACAATTGCATTTTAATATCACTACATTTTGTATGGACTTCTAATTTTACTATGTTTGTTGTACCTGACTTTAATTTGACTTCATTATAGGCAATACCAGCATCATTAGGTGTGAGTGCAACAAAGGGATACAATGTAAATTCTCTCGCAGTTCCTCGAAAAGCAAAGGAAGCCATTGGAGGCATCACAAAACTTACTCATGCTGATGGTAACCCCCTGCCTCATTTTTGTTAATCAGTTGGCCATTGTATCACATTTCACATTGCATTTTTTCTTACTCCATTTTGTTTAGTTTGGTAAAAGTAGCTTAAACAATAGGGCCAAATTTCAGATTACTTCTGGGACATGGATGTGTTCACATATTATTTAGAATTGTAGAGAATTGAATTTGGGTCCATTTGGAACTGATTTGAGTTGATTTGGACTTAGTATGAGAAAGTTATGGTCAAAAAGGACTTGTTTGTAAATATTTTCATATTCCAGGGACTGATTGGTAATTTATGAAGGACTTGGATGTGCAATTTGGGATTTTGATGAGGTTTGTAATGAAGTATGGGCTGCCAGGGACCTTTTCATGAAGATTTTATCAAGTCAAGGGCATATCTGCAAATGAACGAGGGCTTTGGCACATATTTTAAATTGTCAGAGGGACTTATGTACAAAACATATTTCATAAATTATTAACAGGGATCAAGAGCCGTTAGATCATTATTTGGGCTTTTGGGATTCGGATATATGGTTTCAAGATATGTGCTGAGCTTCAAGACATAAAATCAGAAATTAGCTTTAGGCTTTGAATGGGCCATGGAATTTAAATGATGTTGGGCTTTGGATATTAATTTTAAATAAACGTTGGGCTTGTGTCAAAACTCGTGCAGAACGGCCCGAATGATTTTATGACATGTGGGGTCCGATTGTCGGGATCCGTCGGTTCTAATTTTAAACTTCGGCCCTTGGATTGATTAAGATGCTCGACGATTCGTGTTTTCATTTAGACTTTTCATCAGGTGCCTTCATCGTACGGTTCTAAATTGCATCAAAAGTTGTGCGGGTCTGATGGCTTCGATTCCGAACTGGAGACTCCATTCCCGATTAGGGTTCATAGCTCAGGTGATACCTCCGGCCATGGAAGGCTTTGAGGAGGTGCAGTTTGTGTCGCCTCACCTTTTTGAATACTTTGATGCCTTTTTCGGCCGCCGGCGATCATCAGAGGTGGTTTTCGGCGCTGACTTATCATATCGGTACTGATAGCATCGCATCTGGATTTTTACCAAATTTATCGTGATTTTTCTCTGTTTGATCGGTTGCCTGACATTGCTTTGTTCTCATAATATGAATAGAAACATCAATTTAGAGAGTTAATTGAGTATGAGACATGATTTGGGTTTGAGGTTTCGGTTTCAGTACCAGTTCGGTACCATTGATCAGTACAGGTGATTTCAAGTTGAATTAAGCATGCAGGGAGTCCATTCAAGCTTTTTGAGAAGTTTTAATATACAGTAGAGACATTAATTCAATATGAACTGGATTCTCACAAAATTCAAGTTATATAGTCACATGGTTCCAAGTTTATTTAATTTCTTTTCTCACGAATTTTACACATAAATGATAAATTTATCTTTACAGAATTAAGGAGTATCATATAAAAGGTCTGTATATCAAGTTTTACCATTTTTTGAATTTTATTTATATTTTTAAAGATTTTTATGCAGACCAGGGGCATTGAAGGAAAGTGTATACATTTATTTTCAGCATTTTTTCAGATTTAAATGTCCAACTTTGAAAATTCATTAAAAATCATAAAAATGTAAAATTTATCTTGAACTTGTGTGTTTTTGAGTTGTCTATTTGACTGCAATTTTAGATTTGCATTTGAGTCCATGTTTTGGTCCATATTTTCTGTTTTGTCAGCAGGGGTCAAATCAGCCCTTTTTGAAGGCTTTGCTTGTACCAGTGGTGCATGTACCACTAGTGGCTGCTGAGTTCAAGTCATGCATTGTATGATTAACAACCCTAAAGTGTTTTAATCATAATTAATGGGTTGGTTAGGGTTCATGGCTGTTTTAATGGCTCTAAGCCACTGAATTGGTACCAGCAACTATAAGAACAAGATTGAAACTTTAAAATATAAGATCAAAGCTTCAGGATTCAAAATATCAAGCTCAGCTGAGCATCAAATTCTCTGTCATAGTGACAGTTTTGCAGGGAGGCCCCTGAGTTGTTGAGAAATCACATTTTCACATGTTGTTTCTTGTTTTTAAAGGAGCAAATCATCAAGGAATCATTGAGCAAGCATGCATACAGCAAGGATCAGCATAACTGATGCTTATATGCAGCCATACCCTTCTCCTCTCACTATTTACACAGCATATCCCCTGAAAACTCAGATTTCATGCATCATAGCATGTGTCCATGTCTGAGGTCAGGTTCTAAGGTGCATATAGGCCCATTCAAAGGTGACAGTAGGGAAACCATAAGGCTCAACCTGACTGCACCTGTTTGTTACACATTCTTTTGACCTTTTAATTCCCTTTTCGTAAAAATGACCT
Organism: Carex pumila; assembly: GCA_033356055.1. Lineage (NCBI taxonomy): Eukaryota > Viridiplantae > Streptophyta > Magnoliopsida > Poales > Cyperaceae > Carex > Carex pumila. Next base: position 736,719 of record JARJHM010000012.1, on the reverse strand, counting down.
TAATTGATTGGATGCAAGAGGAACCATAAGGCTCAACAGTTACATCTTCTCAACTAAAATTATCTTTAAAGGAATTAAAAAGGTTTATCTTATACATTTTTTTATTTATTTATTCCTTTAATCTTTGAATAAAATAGTTGGAGAGCTCTGATGCAAATGGAACTGTAAAGCTCAACATTCACATCTTTATTCTTCAATTATTTTATCTTAGATTAAAGGAAGGTTTTTAGATCAAATCCATGTGCAAAAGAAAGGAAAATAAGGAAGAAGAGAAAGAAGAAGGAAAAGAAAAGAGAAATATAAAATAAAAAACGACAATAGGCATAAACTATTATTGTATTTTATTTCAATAATATTTAGTAGTTTTCTTTTACATATTTGATACAATCTTTTATTAAGTTTCTATCATAATTAAAATAATAATATAAAATGATAAATTGAGTATAAAGAGAGAGAAATTATCTGAAAATAGCACCGTGTTTAGAATATTTTTGTTTAGAAGGTTCTAGTCGGATTCGGATGACAAATTTACTTGACAAACTATTTAGTTTGGTCATATTTTACCTGATCTAAGTTCTCTTTAACTGTATATATCTCAGCCAATGAAATCCAGATCGGACGATAGGAAACCTCATTGGTTGTGTACGCAGGATATTGCTTTATTTGATTGTCAATATAAGGAAATATAACTAATAAATTATAACATGTAATATTTTAAACAAGGGAATAAATATTTCGGCCAAATGTCTCTCTCCTTTCATTTTGTTCGCGCTTGCAAATTGGCAGATGGAAAGGCACTCAATTTGACGAATAAATATAGAATCTAAGACTAAAAGTAACAAAAAGCAAAAATATGTTGTCTATTAATACATCGAATTATTTTTGAAAACAACAAATCGAAGTAAAACTTATGCAAAGTAAAACAAATAAATTGGTAATTTTTTTTCGTAAATACTGGTACCTTTAAAATAAGATAATATTTTGCAATGCACTAATCGTTATTACGAATTTACGACACGCTATATATTCCGTTAATATAATCATCAAAGAAACGGGTCGGATTATGGAACAAATAGCCGACATAAGAGAACACTTCAAGCCCAATAAAGGCCCAATAAGAAACCCTACCCGAGAAAGAAGATAGCATACGGACACACCTCCGCCTTTGAATTCGAGACTTGTTGCCTCGGATTGAACTCTTCGTCGCTCGATCTATTTTTCGCGCTATCGATCGCTTGATCTCACTCGATTTCCTCCGTCTCGAACCCCTAATTAGCTTGCGGTATGAATTTCTTGCTATTTTTAGTTAGATCAGCTACTCTTTTATAGATTTGGGATTAATTTAAGTGCGACTGTAGGATTAGGGTTTAGCAGTTTGCTTTTCTAAGTTTAGTGGGTTTTGTTCTTCATGTATATGATTTGTATACTTTTCTAAGCTTAGTCTAATTTAAGGTCGTTTTAAATTGTAAAATTTGTTGTACTATATAGGCACTAATACAGCGATCTGTTTCTAATATTTTGTTATTGGGACTCCTTAATTTTGATTTTGAAAAAACAACTCTGGTTAGTTGTCAAACTTTTTTTTCTCCTCCCTTTGGTTAACAAAAAGTAGGTTTTAGTAGTAAAAGTTGATTCCTTTTTGTTTGCGTCTGCGTCACCTTTTGTTAAAAAAATTCGTCTATATTTTTGGTACTAATCATAGTGCTTTAAAAGCGATGTTTCTTTTCAGTTTCCTCCGTATTTGTTTATCTTCAATTTGGCACAAATGTAATCTGCATCTGCACTTGGGGATGGACTTCATTGATCTGACGATTGGCTTCAATATGGCTCAAATATAATCTCTGCCTAAGTTGCTTTGATTTTTTTCAAAATTGGGTCCTTTGTTTTTATATTGTCGTGATCCATATTTTCTATCACTGATAATTAGTCCATCTGCCTGTGATTTTTGTCATTTAAACTTGTGCATGGCTAAACTTGTGTAGTGCTTTATTTCTCTGCAATTTAATTTTTTAAAGATCTGTAAATATCAGACCAATCTAACGTTTGATGATTTTTCTTTATTTTTTTGGAGAGCAATACTTCTTGAAGTTCTATTGAATTTGTTTGTAATTGTTGGTGCAGAAAATGGCTGGAATTGCACCTCAAGGATCTCAATTCGATGAGCGTCAGTATGATGCTAAAATGACTGAGCTGTAGGATTCCTATTTTTAATTTTTATTTATTGTATATTTAATCTGTATTTATTATTTTGCAACGTGATTGTCATCTATCTAAAACTTGTTTTCATTTCTACATTGGTTGTAATGTAGGATTGGCGGTGATGGCCAGGAGTTCTTCACATCATATGACGAAGTCCATGAGAGCTTTGATGATATGGGGCTCCAAGAGAACCTTCTCAGAGGCATATATGCTTATGGTACAAATATAATCTAGACATCTACTTATCTATATTTTACCTGAGTCTGGCAGCTTCCAGTTTTTTATATTCTATAAAAAACTTAGAAATTTTTAATGCATGTGATATAATGTCATCTTACTATTATGTGTGCCTTTGGGGGCTAGCAAATATGTGAATCCTCATGTCTTTATGGCTCGTCTTTACTTGACTTGCTATCTCTTGATTTTTTTTACTTCAATGGATTCCAGCTAAACAGAATAGAAGAAAATAATGTGCTTATCATAATAATTGACCTTCATGTTTGATCGTTTAGAGATTATTGAAATCATCATTAAGTGATTTAGCCATTCTATGACAGGATTTGAGAAGCCATCTGCAATCCAGCAGAGAGGCATAGTCCCCTTTTGCAAGGGACTTGATGTGATCCAGCAGGCTCAGTCTGGTACTGGTAAAACTGCTACCTTCTGCTCTGGTATTCTTCAGCAGCTTGACTACAGCTTGGTTGAGTGCCAAGCCTTGGTTCTTGCCCCGACCCGTGAGCTGGCACAACAAATCGAGAAGGTCATGCGTGCCCTGGGAGACTACTTGGGTGTCAAGGTGCATGCCTGTGTTGGTGGCACCTGTGTTCGGGAAGATCAGAGAATTCTGCAGAGTGGAGTCCATGTTGTGGTGGGGACCCCTGGCACAGTGTTTGACATGCTCAGGAGGAACTCTCTTAGGCCTGATAACATCAAGATGTTTGTTCTCGATGAGGCTGATGAGATGCTTTCCCGTGGTTTCAAGGATCAGGTATTGAATTTGTATATAAATCTGATACCAACTTTCCCTCAATATAATTTATAGAAAACTTATATAATAAACATATTGAATTTCAAACATAATTTGATGGTTCCGGGTAATTCCTTGCCGAACAGCTCACATTAGCTTGGGAAATAAGGTGAATAACTTGCATAGCTTCATTATATCTTTTAAATTAAATGGATTATCATGTTTTTATTTTCAATGTTCTCAGATCTATGATATCTTCCAACTCCTTCCCTCAAAGATACAAGTTGGAGTTTTCTCAGCCACAATGCCTCCTGAAGCCCTTGAAATTACTCGCAAGTTTATGAACAAACCTGTGCGCATCCTTGTAAAGCGTGACGAGCTCACCCTTGAAGGTATTAAGCAATTCTACGTGAATGTGGAGAAAGAAGATTGGAAGCTTGACACACTGTGTGACCTGTATGATACCTTGGCCATTACCCAGTCGGTCAACTTCGCCAACACCCGACGCAAGGTCGACTGGCTCACAGATAAGATGCGTAGTCTAGTTCATTCATAACTAATATCTAATCTAGATAATTGTAAAATGTTGGGTAAACAAAAAGTTCAGGATTAAAACTAGAACTAGATCTCAATGCCTTATTAATGATGACCATAGCATTACCTATATGGCCAAGGTCAACACCCGACGCAAGGTCGATCTTGGTCATTACCCATGAGGAGTCACATATTCGAGTACCGTTCATTCATAACTAATATTTAATCTAGACAAATGTAAATTGTTGGGTAAACAAAAAGTTCAGGATGAAAACCAGAACTAGATCTTAATACCTTACCAATGATGACTACGGCATTATGCATTAGTACTACTGCTGGTACCAAATGGTACATAACTTGCTTTTGTTTCACAATGAGGTAAGTAGCAGTCGAATCTAAAAAAAATCTTAATGTTACATGTGCTAGATTAAATATGGCAGGGCATTTTGTATTAAATGTTAATATTATATAGTGAATTATTATAAATGTAACGAATATCTAATTAATTTATAATTTGATTTGACACTGCTTTGTTAAGCTAACAAGAGTACTTCTAACTAAGATATGATACTCCAGAAAATATGTAGTAGAAAAGTTACCCTAAGGCATTTGTAATCAATTTCTTACAATTGGTTTCAAGGAGAGATAAAGAGAATGTGAGAGATAAAATAACGTTACCTGTTGAGGAGATATAAAATAAAGGTTTTTGATGAGAGTCGGGCAAGAGGAGACCCATCCTTCATCAGCCGTCATATCCACTGCATCGGAATCAGTTAAGTTCGCCGGAGGAATCAAAAGAGATACAGATTAAGAATAAGAGAACTAGAGATCTAAAATTTTGACAAAACTCACGGAAAAACGAGAGGAGACGCTGAGGGTCGATTTTTAAAAAAATACCCCAAAAAATAATATTTTATTAAAAATAATCAGGTTCTGAGTGAAATTTTAAAAATACCTAAGCTGTAGATTTGTTTGCATTTTGAAATTTTTATTCCGGCCCTTGAAAAAATTCGCGAATTTTTAAAATCTGCGCCCTGGGTAATTCATTTTCAGGTATTTAAAAATTCCGGGTTGTGGAAAAAATTTACGAGCTGGGTATTTTTAAAATTTCACTCAGAATCTGGTTATTTTTAATAAAATATTTTTTGTTCGGTATTTTAAAAAAATTGGCCGTCTGTCTCCTCTCGTATTTTCTCGAGTTTTGTCTGAATTTTAGATCTCTAATCCTCGTATCTTTAATCTGTTTCTCTTCTGCTTCCTCCGACGAATTTAACTGATTCTGTTGCAGTGAATTTGGGGGCGAATGAAGAATGGGCCTCCTCTTGCCCCGCTCTTCTCAAAAGCATTCTCTTCTATCTCCTCAACAGGTAATGTTATTTTATATCTCACTTTCTCTCTGTACTTTTCTACTGTATCATTTTTGAAGTATTATATCTTAGTTGGAAGCACCATTGTTTGCTTAACATAGCAGTGTCAAATTAAATTGTAAATTCATGAGTGATTCGTTGCATTTACAATAATTTACTGTATAATATTAAACATTCAATACAAGATGCCTTGCCATATTTAATCTAGCACCGGTAACATTGAGACTTGTTTGGGTTTGACTGCTACAGTAGGAGTCCATTGGTTAAGCAATTATATAGCTCAATTTAATCCTAGGAAGTACAATATAGGGCTTATATAAGCCAAAGATAGAAATTACCTAATTGTGAAACAAAAGCAACTTATGTATCATTTGGTATCAGCAGTAGTACTTATGCATAATGCCATTGTCATCATTGGTAAGGCATTGAGATCTAGTTCTGATTTTCATCATGAACTTTTTGTTTACCCAACATTTTACATTTGTCTATATTAGATATTAGTTATTAATGAACGGTACTCGATATAATTTTATAAACTGCATGCATTCATTATTGATCATCTAATGCTTGTATATAGCCTTTTTATGGTGGATGAGGTAGAGTACTAGATAAATTGGCTGGAACAAAATTACTAATTACGTTTCTCATGCTCTGAAGTTGTTTATTGAACATTTGAAATTATTGTTTTCTTCACCAGATGGAGCTTGCAAAGATTCTCCTGAAAGAGGGGCAAAAACATATTTTTGATGAATGGTCTGATGCTGATCTTGATGTCGAAAAAAAGAAGGCTTTCTTCGATCAAGTTTGGGATTTTACTTGCAAATGACAATTTCAATCTCATAATTTTTTTATACTTTTGAGGTACTAAAATTCATAACTAATGCAGGTGGCTCTGCTTGATTCAAGCTATCCTGGTGGTTTAACATCTTATATTGAAAATGCAAGACAGCTATTGGCTAATTCGAAGGCTGGTAAAAATCCATACGATGGCTTTACACCATCTGTAAGTCTGTATCAATTTTATTAAAATATAGTCTATGCCTTCTGTCTAACCTAAAAATCTCGCAAAAAGGGCAATGAGGATTACCATAAATATAAATTGTGATTTTCTGATTGAGGTACAGTACAGTTATGTACCAGTTAGAGTAAGTCTTTAGATTAAAATTGAGCCCCCTTTGTTGGCATGCTTTATGTGTAAGATGAATAGTTCAAGGAACTGGAAATTGACTTTGTGCTGAGGCTAAAAGTTGAGGAATACTTCACATTGAGGATATTGTTAGGTAAAATTTGTCCAAGAAAAGACTGATTTAGGAATCAGTTGAGAGTTGAATTGACACTGAATTGCACAGTTCTGAAACTTCAATTGGGATTAGAATTCAAAGTACTACTGACAAGAGCTGTCATTTGGGAAAACATGAATGTAGGTGCCAGCAGGGGAGGTGTTGACATTTGGGGATGAAAACTTCATGAAGTTGGAAGAGGTTGGTGTTAAAGAAGCTCGTAATGCCATTTTTGTTCTTGTCGCTGGTGGTCTTGGTGAGCGTCTTGGTTACAAGGGCATAAAGGTAGAATGAGTTTCTTTTATCTATTTGGACCAATTTATAAAGATATAATTTTATAATGGGTAAATTTGTGTTCTTGTATGTCTATAAAGAAGATTGTGATCACCCTTTGATGAGAGGAAATTTTATGTATGTCTTTACTATACACAATCACACAATCACAATAGGAGGAACAAAAAGTGCTCCTGCAATATTTCGTCCCATTTAAAGTTGAAAGATAACCTGAGTATTCTATTGTCTTCATAGGTTTTGCTGTGCTCCAAACTAAATATCAGTAAGAGGGTAGTTTGGGTATTTTAAGCTTATTAAGAGAGAAGGATGTGTCTGATATTTATGGTACTTTTCAGGTCTTATAATCATTGGTACATAATCTTCATCACCTGATAAATTTGTATATGGTAAATTGTTAATCAATCTGATTGATATGTATGGCAGTTGGCACTTCCGGTAGAGACAACCACAGGAAAATGCTTCCTTCAGCACTACATCGAGTCTATTCTTGCTTTACAGGAGGCTAGTGCTAAGTTTGCACAGGGTATTCCCCTCAATCCCACAAAATCTCTGTTTTTATTTCTAGAGACCTCTTTTTCGTACATCCTACAAGTCTCCAGGGACATCCTCTATACATTCCAATCATGGTTCTGCTATTGGCTTATGCAATTTTTTTATCTTAATCGTTTGTAATCTTACCTTTTGGCATCAGAATTTTACTTGCCTATGAATTGCAGTTTGGTTAAACAATTGATAAAGTTGAATCTTATGAGCTAGTATTATGGTTATCGTGTTTTCAGCTGAGCTTCTAACTAAGATTCCTTTGGTAATAATGACATCTGACGACACCCATGCACGTACTGTTGAGCTTTTAGAATCAAACTCTTATTTTGGGATGGAGCCCTCACAAGTCAAGCTTCTAAAGCAGGTGTTACTTTTTTGTTGTCTTTTAATTTATTTTTCATAAAAAGATTCCTATATAATTGTTTCTTGTATTTTCTAAATGTCATACTAACAAATTTTAAAGGAAAAAGTGGCTTGTCTAGCAGACAATGATGCCAGGCTTGCACTTGACCCAAATGACAAGTACAAGATTCAGGTATGTTATTGGTTAATGTATTGTTAGTACCAAACCATATATAGTTATTTTTTTCTCTTTTATTTCCTAACATGAATCTATTGGCAGACAAAGCCTCATGGGCATGGCGATGTGCATTCACTCCTTTATACTAGTGGTTTGCTTGAACAATGGTACATTTCTCATCTTTCTCATAAGTTGGCAAATTGCTGCTGCTTTTTTTTCTCCAGATATTTATTTATTCTTAATATCCATTTTGTTTTTACAGGAAGGAGACTGGTCGGAGGTGGGTGCTTCTCTTTCAGGACACAAATGGACTGCTTTTTAAGGTTTCATTTATTTCCTTCAAAGTTGCCCAAATGTAGACAATTGCATTTTAATATTACTACATTTTGTATGGACTTCTAATTTTACTACGTTTGTTGTACCTGACTTTAATTTGACTTCATTATAGGCAATACCAGCATCATTAGGTGTGAGTGCAACAAAGGGATACGATGTAAATTCTCTCGCAGTTCCTCGAAAAGCAAAGGAAGCCATTGGAGGCATCACAAAACTTACTCATGCTGATGGTAGCTCGCTGCCTCATTTTTGTTAATCAGTTGGCCATTGCATTACATTTCACATTGCATTTTTTCTTACTCCATTTTGTTTAGTTTGATAAAAGTAGCTTAAACAATAGGGCCGAATTATAAACCATAAACACACTTAGGTAACATTTTATATGTTAGGTGTTAAGTATGGTATGTCTGGACTTCATTTCTTGAGCAGTGCCGCATCAGTACTTGTTGCTGAAACGGGTAATGTTTGGATTTGAGTTGATTTCCATGAAAATTCTATGCAGGGAGAACAATGGTAATAAATGTGGAGTATAATCAGCTGGATCCACTACTTAGAGCAACGGGCCATTCTGATGGAGATGTTAATGATCCTGAAACCGGTTTTTCTCCATATCCTGGTAACATTAACCAGGTATTATTTTTTTCATTTTAATTATTTCTTTCTCCTTACTCTAATTAATAAGGTATTTTGATGTATTATCTATTCTTGGGTGATGCAAGAAGAGAAAATTCTTTGGTAAATTCTGTAGTGTGTTTGAATCAGCCTCCTTGCAAAAATGCAAAGGGAAGGCAGCCTAGAAATTCCCATCCCATACCCCACGTGTGGGAGCTTTCGGCATTGGGTACACCCTTTAAATTCTGCAGTGTGATTTTTTTTATTTCTTTGTCAGAATTAATTTTATTGATGGGATTTTCAGTTGATTTTAGAACTCGGATCATACATTGAAGAACTCAAGAAAACACAAGGTGCCATTGCTGAATTTGTCAACCCCAAGTATGTTCCCATTCATTTGTAAAATAACCAAAGTTTAATTATGTCATTTAGCTAGTGGTTACATAATTAGTATCTTGTACAAGATACACAGATTCTACAAAGACAGCATTTAAGTCATCTACACGGTTGGAGTGTATGATGCAAGACTACCCAAAAACACTACCTCCTTCAGCCAAAGTTGGTTTCACTGTAAGTTCAATCTCCTGAATGAATTTTTATTTTATTTTAGTCTTTTTAGGCTTGGACATTGAAATACATATTTTTTTTCCCTCGGATGCAGGTGATGGATACATGGCTTGCATATGCACCCGTGAAAAACAATCCGGAAGATGCTGCTAAGGTATGTTATGCACTGGAAATACTAAACTTCTATGTTATAAGCTTTGCATAATAGCATCCATGGAACTTCCTTTGTAATAGATAATACTCTGATACCAGTGGTCATCTAATCCTTCTTGGAACAAACTTGTATTGGTCTTGATAGAAATCACTTTCACCCTAGTGTTTTTTAAAGCAACGGCTAAAAAGACTTGGACCTAATACTATATCCTGTATAAAAAAAAATTGAGCGGTATGACAGGATTTAGGAGTGGGCCTTCTAATTGTTAGAATAATAAGCCAATGGAGAAGTCAGAGAAATTTTACTTTGAAATAGCCCAAAATGCAGATTGATCATTTTTAGGTTATTACAATAGGACGGTATGTTTAAAACTTTAAATGTTGAGAAAATTCACTTGAAGGACCATGACAATTAATAGAGAAACTACACAAATTTTCTTCATCTAGGTTCCAAAAGGAAATCCATACCACAGTGCAACTTCAGGAGAGATGGCAATTTACAGAGCTAATAGCCTTATTCTTAGAAAGGTTTGTGCTTGTTATGCTCTGTTCTTTTTGTTGAATATTCATGTTGGTCTGTTTATTATAAACTTTTTGTTTGCTGACTTTTTTTGCTCGTTTGTTAATGCCTGTGATTTGATAAGAATTTTATTTATGAATGGCAGGCTGGTCTGGCAATTTCTGAGCCACTGAAAGATGTGTTCAACGGACAAGAGGTGGAGGTTTGGCCACGTGTAACTTGGAGCCCTAAGTGGGCCCTGATTTTCAAGGATGTCAAGGAGAAGGTTAACAATAAATGCTCCATCACCCAGAGATCAGCCTTGGTTGTCAACGGACAAAAAGTATCCCTTGATGGCCTCAATTTAGATGGCACTCTCATAATTAATGCAACTGATGGTGCTGAGGTAGTTTTGTTCAGTTTAATCCCTGCTCTCATTTATACTATTTCGTGTCTACTATGGCCAATGTTATTAATACTGTTGTTTTGTTGTTCATTATTATTGTTCTAATTATTATTTTTATTGTTTTTTTGTTGTTTTTGAACTAGTGAGCAAAATGCCTACTATCGATCTATCGTTATTGCTATTGTCATCATCACCATTATTATCATAATCATTATTTTTATTGCTTTTATTTCTTTTGGGTTAGTTTCAAGTTTGCCCCCACAAAACATAAGAAAATAGTATACCTTGCATGCCCCTTGAAACATGATGATTATCACTCAATACCCTCCCACCTTAACTAGAAAAATGCACAAACAATCCCCCCACCAACACACACACACACAGAAGAAAGAAACTCCCCCTTCCTGAATTCGGATCCTCCCCAGTACTGGCGAAGGGAATCTTTTAGAATTAGTAGATCTGGACTGTTCTTTTAACTTTGCACAAATCTTAAAGGGGACCCCCTACAGTCAAAGAGGCATCAGATTGAGTTAGGCCTGGCTGGGAGTTAATCTGAGCTATAAAGTTGTGGCCCCACAGTCCAATACCTGAGAGGATACTTGTCCTTTCTTCCTTATCTATTAAGATTTAAACAACAGAGGTTTTAATTAAAATCAATACCTTTCAAAATGTGTATTGGGTTTTGGGAATGGTATAGAGAACGTTTATTCATGTTCTGTATAGTTTTGGAGGACATTTTATATTTTTTTGAATGATTACACATAATTTCTATTTTGGATAAATATACACGATGATTTTTAGTTCCCCAGGGTCAGCTTGACACACTACACATTATTTTGGTTGTTGTGGCAGGTTAAACTTAGTGGCGTTGTTCTCAACAAAGGGTGGAGTCTCGAGCATGTTGACTACAAGGACAACTCTATTCTTGAAAAAATCAGAATCCGTGGTTTTAAGATAGAGAAAGTCGAGCAGTTTGAGATCAACTAAACCAAACCCCACTCATACAGTATAAACATATGAGTTTTTCAAGAATCTTGGCTTAAGAGTTCAGAATTTGTCCATTTGTATGATCCAATGTATTTCTTTTTCTTGTGTAGAGGAGCATTTTTAGTTTAATAAGATGCATTTGTCCATTTTTTATGATCCCATGATAGCTCTTTTGGTCAATAAGATTCAGAGTACTATCCATTACTGATTAGTTGTGAATAATCAATAAGCACTGGTCAATTTTTTGGATTATTAATCATGTTTTGATGTTATCTATTTATAATATGCATGACATACTCTGTCGCAATTAAGGATTGCAATTTGCAATATTAGGACACGCATGCTCTATACTTGTCAGTTTTATTATTGGTTGCTCAATTGCTTGTATCTTTGATTGTTGTTATTACAGGCTAGGACAGCACTACATGTACAAAGCACAAAAAAAAAGTATAAACTGGCACGACAGCCAACACAAGCATAAATCGATCAAATGTCTATACAATCTACAGATTTTAAAATAATCACTAAGACAATATAATTTGGAAGTTAATTTGATATAGCCAGTACGATAATTTAATATCGATCCAAAATTAGTTGGGGAACTTGAGGATATGAAAGTTTAGGAATAACTGTGTATTCCGGGGAGTAGATGTGCAGGAGCAACCTCGGTATCACCAGTCATCTCTAGCACGGGAGCACCATTGCGCAGTATTATTCATGTATGATGCCTCATAGGACACAAGCTCCAATTCTGGTATGGGTCACTGTACAGGAGATGTCAGTTTTTGTTAATTTCTCCTTGTGTTCCAGTTGCTTTGAGTCTATATTAGACCCTTTTTTGTATGAACATTTATGCCTCTTATGTTTATAGCAATTATAATGCTATGGAATTTATGTCTGAAAATAAAAAAGAGCAATATGAAACGGAACTAATAACCCTGTGAATTCATTTCCTAAACGCTTTTAATGCAACCTTGATGCACCATAAAATGTTCACTTGACTATTACAGAATTTGCACTCACGCCAGTATAAGGTATAAGCTGAACATGTGTCTAATACAAATACATACACACCTATTTTAGTTAAACATAATTAATTGTTGATAGTTGACATATATTTTAGGAAACGACTAACAGTATCCCCCATTTAGTTCTCTATCTGTCCCCCGCGCTAAAAGACAAAAAAAGTACAACGGGGGGATCATTAACTGATGTGCACGTAGTAACTACCGCCAATGAGCAGGGTTAATGTGATTTTGTTCATCGTCAAAATGTATAGTATTCATACCTACAAATTTATAGTATTCATACTTATTATCTATATATTCGTCATATGTAAACACAAATTGAAGGGGACCATTAATCTTGCGGACCAATAACGACCAGGGGAACCGCTGACGACATCTGACAGCCTGGATTGTGGACCGCAACCGTCTGAAAGCGACATTTGCCAAGATTAGGGACCACTGCAACAAATCTAACTAATGAAGTATTCATATCTAACAAATGGAGTATTTATTATTGACAACATGAAGTATTAATATCTAACTAATGAAATATTCACACATGACACTAACAAATATTCACATTTGACACTAACAATATTCACACCTGCCCAGATTGGGGACCAGAAAATATTTCCAACAACCTAATAATACAGAAAGTATTCACACCTGACACTAACAATATTCATACTGAAAATTACGAAGCATTCATACATGTACGAAATAATTTATACAATTCAAAATCAAACACCTCTTCTAGGACACCTCTTCATTTCACTTAAAAAGTTTTTTTTTATAGTAAGTATATTGTGTTTATATTTAACAAATGAAGTATTTATATCTAACTAGTGGAGTATTCATATCTAACTAATGAAGTATTTATAATTAATTAATGTAAATATGAAGTATTCATAACTAACAACATGAAGTATGCATATATAACTAATGAAGTATTCATATGTTGCACTCTGACAATCTTCGTTGGGCTAGCATGGACCCCCTCCGATGGTGCACCACGCTCTCATGTGATCAGCGATTGCAACTGGATGAGCGAAGGAGCGGTGATGTGTGAGAGAACAAGATTAGAGAAGATAGTGTAAGGTGGGATGAGAGAGATGCGTTATTTTTTTGGATATGAATGAAGATAGTTAGTTAGTTAGGGGGATAATATCTTTACTCTATATTTTAACCAAGTTAATGTGTTTTGTTATCTGTCTTGAACTTATAGACTCATTTTTTAATAATTTGCGGTGCACTTAGGGTCGGATCTAAAACTTAGTCAAGGATAACTAAGCCACCCTATGATTTTAAAGTTTTAATTATGTATATTGAAATTTAATTAAATTTTGTTTAGATAGTTTAGTCTCCCTCATAAAATAAGTATTAAATATTTACTTGTAGTATGGTGTTAGAATTATATTTTGTGATGATGAAGACTTGAGTTCAAATCTCGTCTGTTATGTATTGTGCATTTTGAATTCCAAATCCTTATCAAGATTTTCTAGTTCCACCCCTATGCACACTTAGCTATTACATAATGCATAACCATTTATTGTGAAATACATATTAATTAGTTTTAACTTTCATGCACATTATTTATATTTGCTAATATGCACACTTATTCTACAATATACACTTGCATAGAGGGCACAATTTTTAGATATAGTATCTGTAGCATTTTGCAAGTATAAATGTTTTTCATATGGAAATTACGTTGAACATTTTATACTAGTTATTTAAATTTTAAAAATAAAATATTAATATATAGTACGGACTAATTCACATTATACATAGTACCGTAGTCTCACTCAAAAAATATTTTTGATAATTTTTTAAAGACGCTAAAATCCAGATGTACACAGGAAACAACTTGATACAAAATTCTACTATTTGTCCACTTTGTAACTATTATTTGAATCGAATGAAAAAGAAATATAGTTTATGAATCCTACAAGGCCCGTAGTATAACAGCTGAGGCTGTAAATATAAGAAATATTTATTCATTTTGTACCCACATTATCCGTAAATATACTATTCATATTTATATCCGTTACGTATATATAAAATGATACGGATATGAATATAAATTTGAATTTAAATTGTCAAACTAAAAGCGAATGCTATAACTTCAACGGTGTTAAATTGTCAAAATGTTCTATGTATGCTTATCAATTTCTTAATTTTCTCTTTTTCATTTTTGTCGAAATCCGAATCCAAAATAAAAGAGAATGCTATAACTTTCAACGGTGTTAAATTGTCAAAATTTCTATTTACGCTTCTCAATTTCTCATTATCAATTATAAACATCAACAAATATACATTATATATGTGCATATTTGTTAATAATATCTCGTAATTATGCATTTCATATCAATATACAAATCCATAGTCATTTATCCGCAACTTATCCTAACCCGTTTAAGATAAATTTAGTTTTGAATTTTGACATCCATTATACTTATACATTTTCGCTTAATGAAATATTAATTAGAATGTAATTTTAGCAGTATCCACTTTCAAATCTATTTCATTTACGTCCCTAATAACAGTTGAGGATGTAGTTGAAACTCTCATTTCTGCTTGACTTGTCAGATGCAGCAAGCTCCCATGCAGCAAAACCACAAGTGCTTCCCAAATTTGTAACGAATTAAGATCTAACTCAATTTTTGGGTTTTAGATTGGGACAGTCTGATTCAAATCTGTGACAATTCATCTTGAAATGGAGTGCATATATCCTGAGCGACGAATTTGAATCAAACGCTCCCGATCCAAAATCCAAAACCCAAAACCCAAAAATTGGGTTACTTTAGGGGGATCCGGACCCATTTATAACTAGGAATTAAGAAAAAAACCGAGTAGATGTACTGGACATGAACCTCCTCTGAAACTACTTGTACTGCATTGATCAACTGCATATATACAGGGTTAGATGTAGAATTTTCATCAGGATAAGTCAAAAAAATATTGAATCAGATTTAAATTGATAATTGAATTCAAATCCATTAGAGAGAGAGCGCACAACGTAGTGTTTTATTTTTGTTTATGAATCAACAAATTGGATTTGGATTGTTGGAGTGTGCTTTATATCTATCTAAAATATGTTGGGATATGCTTTAGATTAAATTGGACTCTGCTTCTAAAATCTATCTAAAATATGTTGGATTGTTATTGTCACATCACAGGCCAGGCCACTAGAGTAGGGCAAAGGTCTAAAATCCAATCACTCTAAATTGATTTTGAATTTCCAGCATAGCACTTCCCTATATTGAACTCCATCCCTACAGGATTCAATTCCTCTCCAAAACTGCAGAGGATGAACCTCGCTTTGCGGTTTGAGATTCGTGCCAGTTAAAAAGAACGGTCCAGATCTATTAATTGTAAAAGATTTCCTTGTACAATATTGGAGAGGATGTGAATTCGTCCATGCGTGCATATAGATTCCTAACATCCTCGCCACATTATGCTACCCTTTGGCTTATGGGGGTCTAGGTATTCCGAATTTGAATCTCAGGAACACGGTATTGCTTTTAAGGTGGTAGTGGAAGTTACATAATGACAAGGATTGTCTTTGGTCTGATGTTGTAAGGAAATTGAAGGGTTTGAACACAAGCAGTTTAGACCCCTCGGTTTGAATGTGTAATGGCTCATTCTTTTGGAACCAACTGGTAAGAATCAACTCATTATTTCAATGGAGTGTTCTTTGGTCAGTGGGTGATGGCCGGTCGGTTTCATAGTGGTACGATTCCTAGGGAGGGCTCCCGATTAGACAGATGAAAACTTCGGGTCCAAGGCCTAGGCAACAAATTATCTCTTTAAGGGACATGATTGCAAAATGGCCAGTGGTAATACCAGTACTGGTACACCAAATATCGGAGTTTAATGAACTACAAGATATCCTAGTTTGGAGATGGAGCACCAATGGAATATACTCTGCTACTTCGTTCTATAAATTGCAGTCGGTAGCTGGTAAGGTGCGATGGCAGTACAGTGAATTGTGGCGTACTTTTGCTCCTCTAAAGGTCAAGTTTTTTTGTCTTCCTTTTACTACATAACCGATTGCTAACACATGACAATATGTTCACAAGAGGTATGCATGTTGAAGCTGAGTGTGCTATGTGTTCTGAGTGCTCAGTGGAGACAATATTCCATGTTTTTATCCGCTGTCAGTATGCGAGTCAAGTTTGGGATTGTATGGGGCATCTCATTTACAAATCTGATTCGATGCTGGAAACTTGGGATAGGTCCTGGTTACAATACAGGCTCTACTCGCAATAAAATAAGAGGATATGGGGAACTCGGTTCATGAGTGTGCTATGGGGAATTTGGAAGCAGCAAAATGATCATATCTTTAGAGGGAAAAGAATGCCACCACAGCTACTAGCGAGGAAAATCAAAGAAGAAACAGAGCTTTGGCTTCAATGCTGCAATGAGAGTAGAGTTGTAAGTGGAGAAGTGATGAGAAGAAATTCAATTTCTATTGTAATGTGAGTTTGGTTGATTTGTAGAAGTTGTAAACTATTTTAATGTTTCTGTTTAGCTTGGTAACGGTACCAGGTTTTTCAAAAAAAAAAGACATAATATTCACCTGATTAATGCTGGGAAACAAGGTTCTTGCGATTCAAAATTTTATTAAAAAAAAAGGTTGGTAATTGCCATATGTTATCTCTGCCGTCGGGTGCTGATTCAGTGCAACACCTCTTTTATTAATAAACTTTTTAACAGACAAGTTCGAAATTATTGGTGCAAAAAGGACAGAGACATCCCTTAATTCCCTAAGTGGCTTGGCCTGTGACATCCCTTAGTTCGAAACTTGTCTTCAAATAGGACCGCTCCAGTCTGCTGACTGGCACACTTACACACACCTAGTGCACATCTCCCGTATTCTGGCATCTAATGCACGCTATAAATGCATCTACATTTCAAGAGACGAGAACATACTGGCCCATAACCTGGATAATTTGGCACGGACCGCGCAATTTTCATATACTGGTTTCGCATATCCACTTTGCTCGTTTGTTTAAACCTCAGCTTGCTTTTGTTGTCACAGTTAGAGGTGGCAAAATAATTCGTAGTTTGTGATTCGATTTTAGTTTGATTCGAAATTAGTTCGTTTTGAAACAAATTAAATCCAATTCAGTTCGAATCTTATTCAAATCAAATTCAAACTGGATATAATTTGTTCGAAATTGATTCGTGAACTATTTAAGTTCAAATCTAAAATAATACAACTAATGGATTCAACCATTAATTTTAATAATGCAGAACCAAACTTATATCACAGCTCAAAATTATTAATATAATAATAACTTATAATAGAAAAATATTTTAGTAGAGTAACAAATTAACAATGGAATAAGTTTCATTTGATTAGGTTCGTGTCATAATTTTAATCAATCCAGCAGCGTAAAAGGTAATGAAATCTTGAACTAACTCATAATCCATTAATGTGAATTCGTGAAAGGTAAAAGAAAACTGTATAAATTTTGTCCCGCGAGAAGAAATCTAATGCATAAACTACTAGTATAACTAGGATTGTAAAAAAAATTATAGTTCGTAATTCGATTGACTTCGATTCGAAAAATGTGTAGTTCGCAATTAATTCGATTCTAAACAAATCAAACCCAGTTCGGTTTGAATCTTATTCAAACTCAAAGTCAAACTAAAATAAATTCGATTCGGTTTGATTGGTTGCCACCCCTAGTCACAGTGCTGAGTTTTCTCTCAATTCTTCTTGCTTGTATTATATTTTATGATGAAATGATTATGCCTACTAGGGCTGCACAAAAAATTCGTAGTTCATGATTCGATTTGAGTTTGATTCGAAAAAGTTCATAGTTTATGATTTGATTTGAGTTTGATTCGAAAAAGTTCGTAAAAATTTCGATTTAAAATAGTTTGAAATTAATTCAAATCAAATTCAAACTGGACCTAGTTCGTTCAAAATAGGTTCATGAACAATTTTAGTTCGAAATTCAAAGTAACGTGAACTGTTGATTTTTGCTGATTGACTTACATTCGCTGATGACTTAAAAGTTAAAACATAAGATTGTCCAGCTATAAGTCATAACTCGTAAGTCGTAACTCTCGCTCTCAGTTCTAAAACCTTAGACGACTTTCACCATCTTTCTTTCGGCGACTACGATCACTCTTCCTTGTCGTAAAAAAATCCGTAAAAGATTCGAAATTGGATTTGTAAAAAAATCCAATTCAAAATTAATTCAAACCAAATTCAAACTAACATAAGTTTAATTCGATTCGATTCGTTTGCAGCCCTAATGCCTACGGACTTCAAATAAAATAAAATAACATATCTCAAGAATTTGGCAACCAGAGTTTCAGGGAGAGTCATTAGGAATCAATACTTTTTTTGGAAAGGTTGGTAATTGCCAAACATATGTTGTCACTGTCACCGGATACTGAGTCAGTGCAACACCTCTTTTATCAATAATTTTTTAATAGACAAGTTCGAAATTTATTGGTGCAAAGAGGACAGAGTCCATAGCACAATAGTTACTTCCCTTAATTCCCAAAGCATTTTAATGAAAGCGATGCCTCAAATTAAGAGGTACAACCAAATGGAACCACAGTCCGCGCTAATTTAGTTGTATGCAATCACCTACTATTGGCAAAAGAGATTAAATACCGGGGGAATTTGTAATAAATTCTATTATCTATGTATAATATATAAGTATATACCAATGTAAATGCTATCTAGCAAACAGTGCAAGCTTATGAATTTTATCATCATCATATATTGGAGCGCAACAAACTACCACCTACTATCAAACCAATTACAAAGGGGCAAAAAGAGCAATAGCTAAATCAAGGATTCAGATATCTTGCCATTCAACTCGGTCCAAGGGTGAGCTGCATATCGGGCCCCTTCTCGCCAGAGCTAGAGAACTCGTCAGGCAATGGGATTCCGAGATCAGCACAAACCATTTGAACCACACTTCTAGTGACTCCACCGAGTGACATTTTATTAACTGTCACTGCCATAGAAAAATTGTTCTCCACATCACAAAAGCCAGTTGATCCGCCCAGACCTGAGTGCCCAAAGCTCGTCAGCTTTCCATCTGGGTTTCTGTACCTCCTAAACCCTAACCCAAATTTCCCATCTGGGTATGTCAGCACTGAAAAATCACCCATGCCCATAATGGCATCATGGATTTTTTGGTTTTCAAAAATTCTAGTCACTTTTTGCTGAATAGCATCATCACTGTCATCATGCTCATGCTGGTTAGAATGGGTGCGAACAAGAGTATACCCTTTACTTTTAGATTTTGGATCACTGGCGGTACTCTTTGTGCCTTTTTTCTTCTTTGGAACTGCAATAGAGGGAGGTTTTGGGATATGTTTGTGGCTACCAAGGGGAGGCTTGGAATAGGAGGAGTGAGGTGGAGGGATCTGACCCACTGCAGCCAGGGCCGCATAGTACCTTGCCAGTGCACGAGCTGAGCAGTGGCCGTTTGCAGCTGGGATGATGGCACAATGAACGTTTAGTGTATTAAACATGACGGGCAAACCCGCGACAATCTGAGCTAGGTCACTTCTCGTCAGATTGGCAGGCATGTCAGCATTTTGCCTTTGCTGCATGACCTTCTCTATGTCATCCATGTCAACTGTAAGTGTAGCCAATCGGGATTCAATACCTAGTTAAAAAAAATAAGTTAAAAGGTACAAAAAATTAGGGAGCATGTACAGTTATCTACTAGGTCCAAAACTACCTAGTACACCATGAGGATGTGAGAATCTGCAAACACAGATCTAAATAAGCAAAACTACTATGAATATGAAATAAAGCCAAAATATCCAGTACTTGAACGGTAATACCTACCATGTGATACTTACCTATTCGTGCAGATATCTCAGATTTCTTTTTCGTATTTATTTTAAAAAGCAGCATAACTCATTATACAATGTATATACCTGGGGGAATGCCGACATACATCTCTCCTTCTATATTAAGAGGATGAATTATGGCTTCTTCTAACACTTGCTGAAATTTTTTCCCTGATGCATGCTGTCATCGACAAATTTTCATGAATAGGATTAATCAATCTAACTACAGCAATTATTAGTATCAAATAAGATAATAGGCTCAGTAAAACTTACCTCTATAATACCCCCACAGAGCCAACCAAAAGACAAATAATGGTAAAACTGGAGGGATCCAGGCTCAGTATCAGGGGTAGATTTGGAAATCCTATTTAAAGACTCTTCCCAATCGCACATTAACAAAGGATCATCCTTCATCACATCTCCCATGGCATTCTGCAACCCTGCTGTGTGATTAAGCACGTGATTCACCTCCATAAAAAAATAGTCCAAAGGAGAAGAATTTTAGTTGTAATGCAATTAGATAAATTTTGACATGAACATGAAAACCTGATATGAGATAGTCCATAGTACCTGTATTGAGTCTTTCTTATTGTTACCAAAATTTGGCCATATATTAACAATTGTCTCATCAAACCTTAGTTTCCTAAAAGCAAAGAGGAAATTTCTTTTATAGTTGTCTACAGTTTTTACTTTTTCACATCACAAAAATAGCAAAGATGAAAAATCATAACAACAATATATAACTTACCCCTTGTCAACGAGCCAATGTACAAGACCAGCAGTAATACCTTTGGTCACAGAGAAAACAGGAAAAACGCTATCGGGTTCAACAGCTCTAGGATCATATTTCCCTAGCACACCTGCCGCCGTATCTATAATCACCTTTCCATCCTTATACGCACAAACCTGAAGAATGTTACCAAATAAGAATCAACAAAGTTTAAGGTTCTTTACCATTCTTTTTTATTTTGCCGAAACTTCAACCAATAGCTTGCACAAGGACAATATTTTTCAAAATGTTAAAAGTCGGGAACAAAAAGGTACAAATTTACAAAAGGATGATGTACTAATTTTTAGAAGGGTTTTATTGGAGTATTTGTACTGTGAATGCATGTGATGGTGCTAATATAATATTAACATACCTGAATTCCAAGTATTTTGTCAGTACCAATGTCAAGTAGAAGTTTACGTAATCTAGTCAGAATATTTCAAAATAGATTGATGAAAGACTATTAAAATTGTAATGACTTGGCCAATTTTACTAATTGAGAACTTTGACTCAATCAGGAGTAGACAAAACTCAAATCCAAACTAACTATATACAAATTTGGTATCATATTTCAAAATTCAAGGGTAGGCGACTGCTTACCCCTGGATATAGGTGGCTCCGCCACTGTGTATAATGTAATATATATTCTTCGTAAAATACAGAATAATAGAGTTTAAACTTTAAACCGATCATATGTATATGTATTTACTATTTACTATTTGATTCCCGAAGTGGTTTTGATTTCTGACGCTCTACTAGGAGTCAGAGATGTGGAATTAAGCAAGAAATTAATACATTATTGGTCGGAGGACGTGTGTAACAAACTAACAATTGTGAGTCGTATTCGGCGCCTGGCCACTGCGTGTATCTTAATCTGATTCATTGCACGAATCTCGATGAAGTAGAATGATTCGCTGGTTAGACTTCTGCTGAGGAATCGCATATTCGCATCAAATTATTTATTAGTTATTACACAACTCCTGCCGAGATTTTTAAAAATACCCTCTAAAAAAATTATTTTATTAAAAATAACTAGGTTCCAGTCAGATTTTTAAAAATACCCAGACCGCGGAAAAAATTCACGTTCCGGATTTTTTTTTTTAGAGTTTGGAGAAAGAACATATCTGCAGTCTGAGTATTTTTAAAAATCTGACTGGAATCTGATTATTTTTAATAAAATATTTTTTTTTGAGTATTTTTAAAAATCTTGGCAACTCCTGACTGCGCCATCTTCAAGACTTCAACTACTAAAAGATATTGTTGCTTTACAGAAGGAAGTCGGTTATGGAGTATGAACTTATGGGGCAATATCCAAAGAAAATGATAGAAAACAAATATTGGTGCTATGCCATGTTACTCGTTCGCTTTACCCAGATGCATGGATGCTTATTCATCGCTTAAATTAAATCTGTATAGAAGTACATGGATACTTATTCATCGCTCGTGCTATTATATATATATAGGGGGGTTATCTTGATTATAGACGATGAGTTTTCAGATAAGCTTTGTTTGAACTCCATAAATGGTGTCGGTGCTTTGTCTGATAGGATAATTTAATCTAAAATTGATTAATGGTGGCACTGCTAGTGCTTTATCTGAAAGCTATATATGACTGGGACATAACACTAACAGGCCTTTGTTCATCGAACATCTGGCACAATGAAAGAACGAACAAGCAATTTATCTCCGAGTGTGGTTTCCGAAAAATGATATATAGCGATTAGAAGGGAAGTCCTCTAGCAAATTTTGGGCCTAATTAAGCCTAGTATGGTTTTTCATAGTCGAGCCTTAAATAGGACCCAAGTCCGGTACCTTTGTGCAACCTGCTCTTGGGATTCTCTCTTATGCGTGAGTGCTGTATGGGCTTAAGCCCTTTTAAGTTCATAAAAGTATTTTTGTCTGACTTTGAATTTTGCTTATCGTTGATGTTTTTCTTATAATTTGAGAAGTTAATTTGGGATATAAGGGGGCCATTTGATTTGATGGAGCGTTAAGCAATCCTAGAACCCAAATTAATGGGTTATAATTATTAGGTCATTAATAAGTCTCTTTGAACTTAATTTTAAAACTTATTGAATATGTTTCAAACAATAAATTCAAACCGTTGAAATCCATCTTATTAGTGATACGTATATATGTAAAAAATAATAGTTTTCAAACTAATTTTGTATAGAATCAAGTGGTAAAAGAATATTCAAAAAATGAATGTATTAAAATTAATTTATAAACCTTCTAATTTTAACCGCTTGACTTTATACTAAATTAAGTTGATTGTTTAAAATTTTCATATGTAGATATATCACTCACAAGGTAAATTGTTTCAAAATTTAAATTAATTGTTTGAAGCCAATCTAATAAATTTTAAATTTGAATTCACAAGAAAACTTGATAAACTTAAGAACAACCTAGTTCTACTCCAAAAGAAATATATACCAAATTATTGTGCTGCATGCAAATATATTCGTACCAGTGTTGTAAAAAAATGGTCTTAATGGCTATTTAATCGTTAACGGCAGTCAAACCGTTACAAATATACTTAACGAATGTCTGTTTGCGGAAGAAAATGATTAATCGACCTTTTTCCGATTAATCAGTCATTTTACCATTTAATCATCTGTTTATTCCCGTTTATTCCAGTGAATATTTATTTTTCACATTGACTTTTTTTTAGTGATGGATTGTGATAATAAGTTTTATAAATCATGTATTGTAGTTTTATTTGTGCTTGGACAAATATTCAATATATTTTATATATGTTTTTTCTTTTCACTTACATTGAAATTGATTAACTATTTTGTTATTCATATACCATATATTTTTCTTGCTAATTACTCATGTATTTTTTTTTCAATTAGTTTGACATATTTATTTATGAAACTAAGTTGTTATCATAAGCTAATTTTAGTAATTTTATGTTGAAATGTTGCATTTCTTTAAAATTATGTTATTAGTATTTGAAAAAATTTAGTTTTTGAATTTATTTTTTCATTAAATAAATGTGTGACTTATACATGTAATGCTTATGCATTAAGAAAAAATAAATGTAGTGTCATATTATAATAATGAAACTAAGTTAAATTAAGTTTTTTTTAATAAGTTAAATAAATTATTTTTAATAAATTATGATATATATATATATATATATACCTAATTTATTAATATTAAATTGTCTGCATAATTCCGATTAGTCAGCCGCATACCGATTAATTACTTGACAGTACCCGTCTCTCCGACAACCGCATACTGTCTTTTACAACACTATTTTGTACAACACGATCATCCATATTCAACTTAGAAATCAAGGTTCTAAATAGCGTTTATCGCGTCATAGCGGGAAGCCGAAAAAAAAAGCTATAGCGAATAGCGTTGCTATAGCAAAAGCTATGCCACATAGCATTTTTTTATTTTTATAAAAATTATATCATATATTTGTACTAAATATCAACATTATTTAAGTCTCATATAACAATAAATAACATCAAATTGATTAAAAAATTATAATATTCATATTGAATCAATACAAAGTCCAAATTGCGACTCCAAATATCCATACTAATACTAATATCATAAACTGTCGATCTTTTCCTATTCAAAATATATTCAGCATTATGACATAATCTATCTTTTTTCTATTTAAATTTCAAAATAACCTAGACATCATGGCATAATTAATTATCTTAATCTATTCAAAATATTCAAACTACCATATAGTAAGTATCATTTTGTTACTTCAAGAAATATCTTAATATGTTCAATCTGAGCCTTTATTTAAAGCCCATATAAATTGAAAAGAAAAAAAAACAGTTCATGTTGTATAACGCGTTGTAGCTTTCTTATTTGATTTCGTTTGATGGATCTCTCATTTAATAATTAATAATTTACTATAAAACTTAGTACGTCAATTGCCAAAAAAAAAATCACGGTTAAAAACCAATCTGAGTCTTTATTTAAAACTCATATAAATTGAAAGGAAAAAAAAAAAAAAACAGCTCATGTTGCATAGCGAGCTATTTGCGCTACATGCTATGCGTTATAGTGGACCACTATTACTGCTATAGCGCCCATAGCTCAAATAGCGCATTTTGATACCATATCGTAGCGTTTAGAGTCCAAAAACACTATAGCGCCGCTATTTAGAACACTATTAGAAATAAGAGGAGGGTTCAAATGTCTCCATTTTTTGTGCCTCCATCATGCCTCCATTTTTAAAAACTTTAATAGCTCAAAATTTAAATCTTAAAATTTAAAATAAACCGTTGGATATGAACTATATCATTTTATTTATACACATGTAAAAAATTATGGCATTTCAACTTCGTTTTGATTGTCATCTTGAGCTTGTAAAAATGTATACAAATGTAGATAATTTCTAGACGTTAATTTTTCAACTTATTTATTCATATAAAAACAAAATCAAAATGTGATAAATTTTTATGGGCACATAGAGAAAATAACATAGATTACATCTAACAGTTTTATTTTGACGTTTAAGTTTTAAACTCTGAGTTATTTAAGTTTTTAAAAATGGAGGCACAAAAAATGAAAGCATTTGAACCCTCCTCTAAAAATAAATACATTTACACTGTAGCATTCCCAAAATATATAATACCCCAATGAAACCAGCTGTGCGTGGATCGAGAAAGTAGCAAGGCCGCATCTGGCTTGGCGACTTACATTTTTAAATGAAGGTATCAATAGAGTATTTATACTCGGGCGGGTACGGGTACCCCGGGTATACCCGTCTCGGGTACGGGTATAACTCGGGTACGAGTATACTCGGGTACAAGGGTATTCGGGTACGGGTATGGCGGGTATAATTTTCAAAACCCATACCCTACCCGAGTTATACCCTTACCCGTGTACCCTAGACGGGTAAGGCGGGTACGGGTACGGGTAGGGCGGGTAGGGTATTTTTTTTTTGCTGTTTTTTTTTTTTGTTTTTTTGTTGGTTTTTTTTTTTTGCTGTTTTTTGTTTTTTTTTTGCTGTTTTTTTACTGTTTTTTTTTGCTGGTTTGGGGGAAAAAAAATCAGAATTTTTGAATTTTGAAATGGATGAACAGTAACTCGGGTATACGGGTACGGGTACTCGGGTAGTCGGGTACGGGTTTAGTCGGGTACGGGTAAACTCGGGTAGGGTATGGTCGGGTATTAGTCAAAAAAAACGGGTTCGGTCCGGTTTTTGCCCGTACCCGTGTACCCGAGTACCCAACCCATACCCGACCTCGGGTACGGGTACCCCAGTCGGCGGGTACGGACGGGCACGGACGGGTATACCCGAGTCGGGTTTTATTAAAACTCTAGGTATCAACTGATGATGTATCAATTTACAAAAATAAAATTTGTGGTGGTATTTCGCTTGATTCTGAGTTCTGGTTGGCTCCATAGATTGGTGTCAGTAATGATTGGAAATGTGATTGGCTATTGAAGGACCTTTTTATCTTGGCACTCCTAGTTTATCATTGTCACTGCATTTATTTTGCACGAGTTCCAGCATATTATTTAATAGTTTGTGGATATGCAATTGGGCTTAAAAGTTGTCTCCACACCGGAAGCAAAACTCCAAAATTTAAGCATTAAAAGATCTGATTATTGATCTGTATGTAATAAATTGTTGGACTACCAGAAAAAAGTTTGTTTTTAGAGGGCAAACCATAGATTTTAAGAAATAAAAACGTATTTAGTTCAAGCATCACCGTAGTAGTAGTCTTATAAAACATTGCCAGTCCCAATTTTCTGGTAACATAAAGTATCACTATAAAGTTGCTGGAAGATGCTCTAATTAAAGTCCTCAATTGACAGAATTTTTTATCTATAGAAATTATTTAAAAATAATATAAGGTAATAAATGAATTGTATTGAGCAAAAGTTTAAATAGCGTTTATCGCGTCATAGCAGAATGACTACAAAAACGGCGTTATGACCAAATAGCACCAATAGCGCTATAGCGTGCTATTTAGAACCTTGATATTGAGATTTGTGGACGATACACTGAATCTTACAATAATAAAAATTGTTTAAGTTCTCTTAGAAAAATAAAATTGGTTACTTTTATGAGATCAAAATTTCTATGCAATTCATCAATTATCATATATTACTTTTATATTATTTTTAGAGATGGGCTACAGTGAGTTGCCAAGTAAAGCGATTATTTTACTTCATACTCATATTTTGTGATTTTAAAGTTCAAAACGTCAATCCGAACCGTTCATCGTGTTCTCCATATTGAAATGTGCTTGGAGACCAAATTTTACATTTTTTGAAATTTGTTTACTATTTATTAAGCAATTTTGAAAGTCGCTGATTTGATGGTCCAGAAAATTTTACTGATTTTACTGTTTACAGCAAAACAGCAATTTTCAAAAATGCTTAATAAATAGTAAAAAAATTTTAAAAATGTAAAATTTGGTCTCCAAGCACTTTTCAATATGGATTAAACATCTAACAGTTCCGATCGATCGATTAGACTTTCAAAATAAAAATACGGCGTGAAGTAAAAACGCATTTTACTTTGCAACTCACCATAGTCCATCTCTTATTTTTATATATAAAAAATTCTGCTCAGTTGAAGTATTGTGAGTTGAGAAACTGTTTTCTACAGTTCAGAAAGGACAAGCAAAAGTATGGCTTGATTGGCTTCATCTCTATTAATTTTATCCGTTGATGATGCGCAACTTTCCTAGCTAGAGATCAGAAGAAAGTCTTTCCTGTCAATTCATATTTCAAGTATCGCACTGGCCATGTGCACTGCTTTAGATCTATCACGATCCTTTTCGAGTTCCACTACTCTCCATTAGAGTCACAAGCAGGAGAGATCTGGTTATATAATTCGAAATTTCCTGAGAGTATTCTATTTTAAGGTTATATTTTTATTGCATTAATTGGGTATATATATTTGTATTTTAAGGTTATATTTGTATTGCAATAAGAGCCACCCGCAGACAAACCATTTCATAGATATATTATACTTAATATTAAAAATGGAGCGAATCTATGGTAATATGCATATTATGGGTTGGTCCATAATACGGATTAATATTTTTATTCTCAAAATTCTAATAGTCGATCTGAACCGTTCAACATAATCTTCATGTGAATATGTACTTGCGGATTGAATTTTATATTTTTTAGAATTTTTTTACTAGTTTTTAAGAAGTGTGGCTAGTATGACATTGGTGTCATATGACACCAACTCCAAAGTTTATTGGATAGATTTCAAACAATAAATCCAAACCGTTTAAACTAATTTACTATATGAGTGATGTGTTTACATGCCAATTTTATATAATTTCGAGTTATACATTCTAGGATCGCATCAAGCAGTCAAAAATGTTGAAAAATGAATGCATTAAAATTAGTTTAAAAACTCCAACATTTGACCGCTTGATTTGATACTAAATAAACTCCAAATATTATAAATTTTGTATGTAAATGCACAACTAATAAAGTAGATCGGTTTGAATTTTTTGTTTGAAGTCGATTTAATAAGTTTTGGAGTTAGTGTTATATAGACTAAATGACACTGATGTCATATTAGCCGAACTCTTTTTTAAGATAGATAGAAAATCGTTGTTTTTGGATGGTCTAGAATTTTCAAATCAAGTGATTTTCTATCTATCTCAGAAAATAGTAATAAAATTCTAAAGAATATAAAATTTGGTCCACATGTACATATTCACATGGAGATTCTGTGGAACAGTTCAGATCGACTATTAGAATTTTGGAAACAAAAATATTGATCCGTATTAGGGCTGTAAATGAGCCGAATTTGAGCGAGTTACCCCCAACTTGAACACGGCTCGTTTAATAAACGGGCGAGCCAACTCGAGTTGAGATGATAATAACGAGTTGTAGAGCCAACTCGAACTCAGCTCGTTATCAACTCGAGTTGGCTCACAACTCGTTTAACCAGTGATAGTATTACAACAAATTCAAACTTAGCTCGTTATCAACTCGAGTTGGCTTACAACTCGTTTGTAAGTCGTTTAACCAGTGATAGTATTACAATACAAGTTCAAACATATTTTACACGAATCTCAAAGCACAAATAACAGTCTAGAGATTCGAATTTGATTATTTTGAGATTTATTGTGATCAAAACTATGTAACTTTATGTAACTCGAGTAATAAATGAGCGAGTTGGGGCCAACTCGAACTCAGCTCATTTATTAAACGAGTTGGCTAACTCAAGTTGTAAATGAGCCGAGTTAAACGAGCTGTAAATGAGCGAGTTACGAGTTCGAGTTTTTTTTATCCAGCCCTAATCCATATTATGGACCAACCCATAATATGCATAGTACCATAGACTCAATCTTAAAAATGAGCAATCATTAATTATTTACTCTGTCGTATTAATTTTGTCCTTCTAATTAACAATGGACTCTCCATTTGGTTTCAACTATTGATTAATTATTCATTTGAGCGATCAAATCATTTGAATCGACTTTACCGACAATCGTGTTAAACTATATCACACATATGTCACCTCAAATCTTCATTTGGACGTAACTTTGATTCAAATATCAGTAAAGTTAACCTTCAAAAAAAATATCAGTAAAGTTACTCATTTATGCCTTTTACTATGAACATCTAAGTAAATTCTATAGTTCAAAATTAAACTCAGCATTTGTAAAATTAGCCTAGAATTATAATAGAATACCTGCAATTAATTAAAGTCAATTTCAAAATAAAAATTTAAGTTAATTTAAAAAATACTGCACTCATGCAACTAACTTTGAGTGCTTTTAGCATTTAGAAATTAAAAAAAAAAATCCATACATCCCCGGCCAGAAACTAATTTCTAAGATGTATGAGCAAATATGAATTATACCAGCATAACGTTTTGAAAGCAATTTCATTAAAATAATATATCTTTCTATTTATTACCTTAAATGACTACAAAGTAAATTCGACGAAAATCGGACATACTTTATGTTTAATGGGCTCCAAGACCATCTGATTTGCTTTAAGATCCGTATACTCTGCTTTAATATTTGTACGCACTTGCATTAATTTTTGTGTGCACGAATCTTAAATAAGATTGAACAGTCCCGAATCCCATCGGACCTACCTTGTACTCATCTGAAATTGCAAGTGAAATTTCTATACCTAGAATTTGAAATTGGAACAAAATTAACAATGTAGCTAGATATTATAAAGAACTAGCTAGGTAGCAAGGCAATCTTTTTTAAACCTAGTACAAAAGTTGGAATCCGTATCTCTCTGGTATTGCAGAGGATCACTCTCACTTTATGGCTTGAGATTAAATTTCAACCAGTTTGATATTCAGACCGCAATAAGGAACAACATTTTTGGGCTTTGAGATTCATGCCAAGTTAAAAAGAACGGTTTGGATCTAGTAATTGTAAAAGATTCCCTAATCAGGTATTGGAGAGGAGGTGAATTCCAAAAGTTGTTCCATTATGTTAAGTGCAGATACTATTACTCCCACAATTCCACTATTATGTAAACAACAATGAGTAAAATACACACGTCGACCTTAAAATATCACTCCTTTATGTTGTTGAAATTTAAAATTTGGAAGCAGCATTTTAATCTTAAAATTTTTCAATTCATATTGAAATTAATTACTTTCCATTTAACATTCATTAAAAAATAATAGTTTCTTATATATATCTCATGGTTGATCAGCACTATAATTGGTATTAATTAAAGTAGTCACACAAGCAATACAGAAGCAACAGAGATGACATTATGGATATTATTATGATATTATCATTAACTACTATTAATAAATTCTATTAAATTAATGTATTATTATTATGTTCGTTATTTTCCTAGATTAATTAAAAGATAATATTTGCATTGATGTGATCACGAATTTTAACATAAACTTCGACTTATTTGATCAGTGATAGTTATAGGACCAATCTATTATAAATTTAAATTTTTTAGAACCTAAATAAAAAAATTTAAATGTTAAAAATAAAAAATATTGAGTGGTATTTAAGAATCATTAGTGTAAATTACTTGAACAAACATCATCAAATTAAAACCAAGGTTTGTAGTTTAAAACTCCATAGCTAAGAGCTCTTTTATAGGAATCCGCATCACCCCAGGTATCTGAGGTGCAAGTGGTGAATCTGGACCATTCATTTCACTTGGCACAAAATCTCAAAGCATGCTTGAGTTTAACCTAGAAAGAATTAATCTGGACCGTCCATTTTTATTAATTGTATACCTGGGGGATACATACTCCTTTTATAGTTGTACAAATTCACCGGATTGAGTTTAACCTGGATGAAATTAATCTGGACTGTCCATTTTTATTACTTGCATACCTGGGGGATACGGACTCCTTGTATAGTTGTACAAATTCACCGGATTGAGTTTAACCTGGATGGAATTAATCTGGACCGTCCATTTTTATTAATTGCATACCTGGGGGATACAGACTCCTTGTATAGTTGTACCAATTCACCGAATTGAGTTTAACCTGGATGAAATTAATCTGGACCGTCCATTTTTATTAATTGCATATACTTGGGGGATACGAACTCCTTTTATAGTTGTACAAATTCACCGGATTGAGTTTAACCTAGATGAAATTAATCTGGACCGTCCATTTTTATTAATTGTATACCTGGAGGATACGGACTCCTTTTACAGTTGTACAAATTCAAACCTTTTGGGCTGCACTCTCTTAGACAAACTTGACCCAGAGAGAGAGAGAGAGGGGTATTGGAACTTGGAAGCAACAATGGATCACAAGTGCAGCAAACCTAGCAACAAGATAAGAGATGTAGTGAGGCTCCATCAGCTCTTAAAGAAGTGGAAGAGACTAGCACTTGCTCCAAAAACTAACCCCTCAAGCAACTCCACTTGCAAGTTTCTGAAAAAGACCCTATCTTTCTCCGAAAATACATTATCCGTCTCCACCCCCGTCTCCAAGGGATGCTTTGCGGTATGTGTAGGGGAGCACATGAAAAGGTACGTGGTCCCTACTGAGTGCCTGAGC
The DNA here is from genome assembly GCA_033356055.1 of Carex pumila. Lineage (NCBI taxonomy): Eukaryota > Viridiplantae > Streptophyta > Magnoliopsida > Poales > Cyperaceae > Carex > Carex pumila. Next base: position 704,865 of record JARJHM010000012.1, on the reverse strand, counting down.
CACGTGGCGTTTGTTGATTTGCTAAGGGAGGCCGAAGACACTACTAAAATTTTCACTTTTTCTGAGAGTAGGTTTAGCTTTTTCTGAGAGTAAGAGAGGCCGTCAGAAATAAAATGGTGTTTTCTGATGCACTTCTGACACACTTAAAATTTTCAACGGTAGGCCGACGGAAATTGTTGCGGATGGAAAAGCCTTGTTGTCCGCCCTTGAAAATGTCTTATGTCTGCCCTCAGAAATGCTTTTGGATGAGCCATGACCCGCCTAACAAATCAAATACTATTTTTTATTGATGGTCCTTGGAAATAGTTGACCCCATGTCCTTGGAAATGCGTTCAAATGCGTTCTGCACGAACTCAAAGCACAAATAATACTTGTCCCGAATAGGCATCAAACACGTGTAGAGAATTAGAATAGAGATGGAGTTGTTTATTTAATTTTTATTAAAAGCTTGACAGTGTGGCTGCCTAGAAGAAGAAGAGAGCATTGTTTATTAGTTTAATTAGATAAAGGGGTCCATTGCATTGGGGTGGAGTGGAGTGTGGAGTTTTCAGAGAAAAAAGATGGAATTTTTTTGCCACGTGTGGGTGAGCTGAAATGGCGTCCGAATTCGATTTTATAACTAGGAGGCGGAGATACTTGGATTCACATGAGTACAATTGAATGAGACTCTCATCCCATTCCAAAATTGTTCTATTTAATTTGGCACAAATAATACTGCCTCCTTTGTCATTTTGAGAGTAAATCTGAGCCGTCCGTTTCAATTATGTAGAGTCAGGTATCTAAGAGGATACGGATCCGAGATACTTAATGTCGAATCAGTGGCCATTAATGCAATTAAGTATTTGATTCCATCTTATTTATATTATAGATATTCTATTATAAGCATAAAATCTTACCAATCAAAATCTTATGCAATTAATTATTTTTAATGTTGAATCAGTGGCAATTAATTAATTATTTTAAACTGTTAATTTTTTTAATTCATATAGAGTGACTTAAGGTCACAGTGATATGGTATGATCAAAATCTTAGTCATGTCAACTATTTGATTCATTTTTCAGATTTATTTTTCACATGATTTGATGAAGTCGTGGATTTGAATAGACTGAACTACATGTGTTAATGGGTATGGATAGAATATGATAGAAGTACTAAAAAATAATCTTATCCATATCATATCCTTATTAATTAAGAATTGATCTTATTCTACCATATTCTTACCTCAATAATATTATCAAGTAACGAAATGACAATTGATGAATAACGAATAACACCAATATAATAATTAATTTTATTATAATTTACAAATAGAATATCAAAACTTATTTATTCACACACATGTAATTACATTACTAATAAATATAGATAGAGCTAATTTGATAGAAAAAAGAGAATCATGAGGCACAATTATGCAACGTTGGATTTAAATTTAAGCTGTATTTAAAAAAAAAATGTTCATACTGTCTTTTTTTGAAGGCCAGGTGGCAAGAAACCAACAGACAATACATTTATAAAAAGTTATTTACAATGGAAAGAACATAAACATTATGAACGTTCACAGTTCAACCGGAAAGCATATTTTCAGATTGATGTGTTCTACATTTTATCTGTTTGATTTGGCATCTAGAAAAAAAATCAGCGTTTTTTCTGCTATGTAAATGCAAGGAGATGTTCATTTTTTATTTTATTTTATTTTATTATTTTTTTTTTGAGAGAGAGAGTAACTCTACTTATCCGACTGTAAGCAAATAAGCACACATCATGTATAGAATTTATCGACTGTTTTACAAAGCATTATCACACCATCAGTAAAGCTCTTACCTTCTTCCATAATAAAGCTCTACCTTTTTTATTACTTCAAAACTAATACAACGACATTCGTAAAAAGAAAATATAGTTCAACAACGTACTAAATATGAGCAGTCCCCCATTTTAGTTAAAATGTGTCCAGTAAATACTGAACTTTTCACTTGACATATTTGACAAGCCAATGCAGCATGTCTTTTTGTGCTTCTTCGGCCTTCTCTACCGCTGTTTTATCATTGACATCATAACGTACTGCCCAACCATGTACAACAGCCGGAAATATCTTTACATGGCTATCAACCTGTCATAATTCAAATAGATAACTTGATTATACTAATGCATCGATTTATCTTGTAACAAATGTTTTCGTCAATGATTCAATGGTTAACTATTTAGAGTGAGTAATAGTTAAATCCAACATGCTATTAGTCAGGATCATAAAGTAGCAGAACTCATAAAATAATACAAAACAACAAAATTACATAATTTACCTCAGGTTTTGATGAAAGAATTTCAGCAAACTCTTTAACCACCTCAGGAGGGCTCCACTGGTCTATCTCTGCTCCAAGTATGGAAATCGGTTGTTTTACATCTGAAATAAAAGTTTGAAATAAGGGTCAAGAGAACTTTATCAAGATCATCCTCTTCAAGAAGATACTAAAAATCTGAAGTGCAGATTGAACAAAATCTACACGTTATAAGAGCCAATTTATAGTTGTCCTCAGGAATTAAATAAATCACGACAAAAGATGAGAATGAAAGCTACCTCTAATATCATCATGAGTTAGTGGTCCAGGATGGATCGACACTGCTGCATTAATGTAGTCATACTTTGCTAACATCACCACTACCTTGCCTGTTATTATGAAAAGATAACAATTCGAACTTTCAATCAAAGTAGGGATATTGGTTACTGTACTAACAAATTAATCGACAATTACACTTAGATAGCTACCAATGCTGGCACACAAAAAGCTATTGCAATTTGAAATGGCAGTACTGGCTAGATCCTTCACCAATTGCAATTGAACTCATTTGTTCTATTGTAAACATGTCTAATGGGTACAGTTTGAAAACGTACCACCCCAACAAAAACCAGCTGCTCCTATTGCAGAAAACCCCTTCTTTTTCAGCGTTTCAATTACTGGCTTCGCTTCTTCAAATCCTTGTTCCTTTATTAATTAATACAACAGTTACATTTAGACATAAGCATATTAAGATACTCGACGATAATTCTCTATAATTCAAAGAAAAGTTTGCAGGTTCAGATGCTGGTATTTTGTAGAGACAGGTTGTACTTGTACAAAAAAGACATCTCCAAAAATGTTACTGTACGATATCTCAGATAAATATTTCATAATTGCAGAAAGATAGTAAAAATGGGCCAATACACATGTACCAGAAAAAATTGGACATATCAAGTTTATCCTATGAAAAGTTTGCAGCATCTGATGCTGGTAATTTGTAGAGACAGGTTGTACAAAAAGTGGTCTCCAAAAAAGTTACTGTACGAGAAACTCAGATAAATATTTCATAAAAGTAGAAAGATATTAAAAATGGACCAATCCACATGTACCAGAAAAACCTGGAAATATCATGTCTATCATAGGAATAAGAAATAACTTGCATAGCCCACAAATTGCAGATATGGGCATGTACTACCTTATTCCATATTTTACTCAACTAGATAAAAAATATCCAACCCTACATCACTTTTCCTCTCTACATATAAGAGAAAATGGGGCTAATTGTTGTTTTTCTTGATAAAATAATAGAAGAGTTTTACAAGATATTTATGGTGTTTTACAAGATATGAGACACTTATTTAATATAATTTGCAGTCACATACCATAGGGAATTTTTTATTCTTTCCCAAAGAAATAGTATAATACTTACCATTTTATGCTTGCTTATCCATTGATCCCGTGAAGTTTCTGTTTCAAGAATTTCAGGGGTAAGAGGATCTCCATGGAAAAAGTCAGGGACTACAACATAAAATCCAGATGCAGCTACTTTATCTGCTAGGTTCCTAGTTATATATAAAATATATGTAAATCATCAAACCTCCAATAAGCACTTAAGAATATTTACATGAAATTCATTCACAAGCATAACGCTGATAAACATTTGCACTGCTGTGCTGGTATGGATTATACAACATATGGCAATCCCTTTTTGTGTCATTTTTACGAAAATTTGCTAAATAAAGATATCTATTAATTGAAGATACTTTACAAAAATAATTAATATACCTCAAAAGAGGTGCTTCAAATCCTGCAAAAAAGACAGATAATTTCAATTAGAATTGCAGTTAGTTCTATTATGAGAACAAGAGGGAATATCAACTGAAAATTTAATTTTTCCTGCAATAGTAATTTGTCCGAGCAGTTCAAACTAATACTGGAAAGCTGAGTAGAACTTGGGTGTTCTTAAGTTCACTAATTTTTTAGTGAGCTTAACTCTAAAACCTATCGGAATGACTTCAAATGACGAATATATACAGTTGAAACCGATCTACTTTAAAAGTGATGTGTTTACATGTCAAATTTTAAAAAATTCAAATTACTCTACTACAAAGTCAAGCGGTAAAAAAAATGAAGGTTATAAGTTAATTTCAATACGTTCATTTTTCATTAGTTTTTGACCGCTTGACTTTATACTTAATTAATTCAATTTTTTTTAAATTTGACATGTCACTCATGAAGTAGATTGGTTTTGACAGTTTGGATTCATCGTTTGAAGTCAATCCGATAGGTTTAAGGACACCCTAGTTCTACTCCAGGAAAGCTAATTCTTATGTTTGAGTTATGAAATCTATGCCTACGGGATTGAAATAAAATGAAATTTATGGTTCCCATCAAAGTTGCTCTGTATTAAACTTGAAACTGTGATTCTTTTGCTCAAAATAACCTTCTTTTCTACTTCAGAAGTATTAAGCAACCTTCCTAATACAGACTTGAAAACAACTTAGCATCAAGGTTATGACCGATGCAAATTCAATTTTTTGGAAGTGTCTACCAAGTATAATATAGCATGAGAGATGCCAAATATGCCCCTTTTATCCTTTTATCCTCTTCTAAAGGCTAAAGCGTCAGACACGCTTATTGAGGATTTGAGGTTATATATAATATATGCCAAAATAGAAAGTTGTAAACAGAAAGTAAAAAACAATAAAATTATAACAAAAAAACAAGAGGAATAAGAATAAAAAAACAAAAACAAAATACAGGAATATACCAAATGCATCGGAGATCAAAAGGATGGCGAGCTTGGATTCCGGTGAACCTGTAATATATGTCTTCAGACCTCCCAAATCATCTACCACGTGTCCCTTCCCGTAGACCGGGTCCAGGGTGGGAGGGTTCTCACAGCACTGGGAGTGTAAGGTCGCCATAACTTTGTGGGGGAACAAGTGCCAAATAAAAGTGCTTTTTATGGAGGAGATCCCGGAGGCAGACTTGCCCCAACTACTGTCCCGGCAAAGTGCTGACTGATGGGCTTATCGGCAAGCTATGCAATAGTAAGAGAAAGGTGGAAATTGTTGTTGAACCCGGAGCATACAAGACAAGATGTGGACCATGTGAGCTTATTTTAGGTTAAAGTTATTTTGATAATTTTAACAATATTTTTTTTTACAAAATTCAAATAAAATTGAAAATGGGAAAGTATATATTTTAGGTGTGCTATTAGAAATAAAAATAGGCTAACAGTTAATTTTTTTATACAAATTAAGTATAATTTGATGATGCATTTAGAATAATTAATTTTATACCGTTGAAATTTTAGACATACTTGATGTATGGTAAAGATTTGCTAAATTTCATTATAAAAATATATATATATATATATATAATATATGGATAATACATATCATGTCTATTTGAATTTAAATTTAAGCATTTGTTAAAGATTATTAATCTCGTCAAAATAAAAAATTATCAACCAATCTCTCATGTACAATATTTATTCTATTTTTAGAGCATAAGACACTTGTCTTTGTCACTGGATTAAAAACTAATCTGTAAAAAAATATTTTTATTAAGAATGAAAATTGATATAATCAAATAAAAATAAAAGCCATCATCTGCATTTACTAAAAAGAGCAAATATGTGGAAATAATTTAAATAATTCCTACCACATATGACTAGTGACATCTAAAAATTAAAGGTTTTTTTATTTAGAAAAAAAAATATTGAAATAAAAGAAGCACTGTGTAGTTTGAATTTTGAAAATCAACTCCACCGTATTATCCACTATATCAATGATACTATCCACCATCAATCTGTATTATGGATTCATTTCTTCATTTTCAAAGTTCAATTAGTAGATCTAAACTATTCAATATAATCTTCATATGAAAATGTACTTAGAGATTAAATTTAAAATTATTTAGAACTTTTTTACTATGCAGTAAAAAAATATATAAAATATGACCTGATTTAAAAAATCTGGACCACTGAAAACTAGTGATTTTTAACCCATCTAAAAATAGTAAGAAAATCCTAAGAAAGAAGAAGTAAAATATGATCTTTAACTACATTTTAATATAAATATTATATTAAACAGTTCAAAAAACTATTTTAAATTTAAAAATATAAATGCAAATTTATAGTACGGATTCAATTAGCACTTTACAATATACCATAGCCTCATTGTTGAATTCGGATCCAGTAGGGTACCGCACAAGGAAATTTTTTAGAATGATTCCCTAATTGGTGGGTCTGGACCGTTATTTTAACTTGGCACAAATCTCAAAGCTCAAAAATATTGTCTCCTATTGCAACCTGAATCTCAAACCGACTGAAATTTAATTTCAAACCATAAAGTGAGAGTGACCCTCTACAATACTACGGAGGATACGGATTCACTATTGTTTCCCATCCGAGTTATAAATTTATAATTTGCAGCCGTTGAACTGTGAGGTGAAACGTGTTCACGGAAGTTTTTAGGAGAAGCATTATGTCGTCATGGCTGAGGTCAAAGCACAAAAATACTGAGTCAAAAAGAACAAAGAATTTAAGTTTAAAATTGAGGACGGGCTTGAGGACATTGTTTAACAAAAGTTGGGAGCGAGTTTTATTGGACCCATTTTAGGTTTAATTAGCTATAACACCGTCGGACTAACATCAAGATCTGTGTGCACGTGAAGTGATATAGACTTGCACGAATTTTAATACAGAGTGCACAATTCTTGATGCAATTGAATGGTCACTACACCCATCAAACTAAAGTAGGTCCAATGAACACTTTATTATGATATTGTTAACAAAAGTTGCAAGCTAGCGTTGATTATTTAATATTTTGTTTATTATTATATTAGTAGTTATATTTTAATGTTTTAATATTTATGTTACAAGTATGACTTCCTCTACTATACCTTAGGCATTCTTATTGTATACATGAATAGCAGCTCACAATTGACTATATTTTTCAAGTTACATATAGATCCCTATTAATTTTTATTACTGTCAATATAATAAAAGAGGAGGGCTAAAATGACTAGTTCCTATATATATGCATCATCTTGCCTCACATTCTAAAATTTTGTTTTTAAAGTCAAAATAATTAATCCGAACTCATCAGCATGACTGATTCTAGGTCTTGGGTAGCTCACCCTTATATGACCCTAGATATATATATATATATATATATATATATATATATATTTTGTTGTATAGTTATAGGTTAGATCTTATGGTTGATATCCGAATGAGATACATTTAACATATTATACTCTAATCAGACTATGTACTCTGATTTATATCTATAAACTTGTTTTATATTAGTTATTGTCTTGATTGTCTGAGTGAAATGTTAATTGCCTTGTAAGCATATGCGGTGATTGTATGCTTATGGCGGGGCATTGTCACGACCCGTGGTCGCGAGGTGTAACAATTTATTTATTTACACGATTCATTTTATTTTATTTTCATTTACTTGATTTATCATGTTTTGTTATTTTGTTTGATAAAGTATTACAAGTTTATAATAGTTGTTAAAATTTCTGTTTTTGAATTAAAACTCTGACAAACAGTGTATATACTTCGTTGATTTTTTAAGACATTTTAAAATTTCATGGGTGGATTATAAAATGAAATAATTATAGACTATTGAATAATTTAATATGAAGTTGTACCCTTGCAATTATAAAATGAAATAATTATAGGCTAGTTAAGTAGTTAGGTCTGCATAAAAAAAGTAAAAAAACAAATATATATAGAGAGAGATATGGGCTTTGTGCATTGCAATGTATGGGCACTCTTGTACATTGGATTATAAATCACTGATTCAAAGTTCAAATGACCGATCCAAACCGTTAATCTTGTTCTCCATATTAATATGTGCTTGGAGACCAAATTTTACATTATTTGGAATTTGTTTACTATTTATTAAGCCACTTTGAAAATCGCTGATCCGGTGGTCCATAAATTTTTACTGTTTTTACTGTTCATCCAGATTTTCAATAAATCTAAAAAAAATAGTAAAAAAAAATCCAAAAAAAAAATGTAAAATTTGATCTCCAAGCACATATTAATATGGAGAACAAGATGAACGTTTTGGATCGGTCATTTGAACTTTGAATCAATGATTTATGATTCAATGCACAATGATGCCTATACATTGCAATGCACCATAGCCCATCTCTCTCTCTCTATAATTTCAATGTTATAATTTATTATAATTTTTCTATTAATTTTCGCAATTGCTTTACAAGTATCATAAAATTGATCTCAAGTCAGCAACACCACATCGTTTCCATTAGCTCCAAAGTTGCCATTAACTCAGCTATATATCATATATTTGAATTATAAGCTGCAGGATGGGTGTGCTTTTAAATACTGCTCATTCCTGTCAAAAAGTATAATTTAAGAAAATCAGAGCGATGAAACATGTACTGCTTGTGCTCTAGCAAAATCCCCATTTTTTTAGTTAGCATTTAAAAAAAAAAAAGAACCGAATCAAAATCCTACCAACAAGATCCATCCGTCTATCTATTCATGATCTGAACGATTATGATTAAAGTATGAAAAAATACTTGATTTACCGCAAAATCCCGAACTTTTTTTGTTAGCATTAAAAAATAGGAACTGAATCAAAATTTTCGCCAATAAGATCCATATGTTTATGTCACACCCGAAATCCACGGGTGCAACAGCCTGCCGCGTGTATCTATCTAAGTGTCACATGTACATGCAAGGCAGTGGATCTTTTATATGCATTACCAATATCCTCATCTGCTGCATCCGAGAAATTAAACCTGAAAATAATCATAGGGTGGGGGTGAGAATAAATTATCAGTGCAAATTTGCCACAATTCAGACTATTGGACTTGCAATCAAATTCTATATTCAAAAATGAAACCCAAACAATAAACAATACAAACAGATACATATAATTATAAATAACAGAATGTCAATGCATGACAACAGTTAAATCAACCTCAACACAGTTTACGGAATTTCCAAGATGAATTTCAAACACAACATATATTTTGGCTTAACTCGATTCATAACTCATTTCATTAGGGCTTGTAGCAATTACAGATGTTCTTTCGAACTGAACCTTTATCAAACCCACATCTATAGGGTTACTGACACCTACAGATGGCCAATCGCTGAACCCTTTATCTGACACCCATCTGCAATCGCTTGGCTTAACAGTTTATTAAGGTTTGGTTCGAATCATATAAAGAAAATCCACTTTGGAATCATTCCAATAGTCGTAATATTCAATTGACCTTTCCAAATGCATTAACACGTAGGAGAATGCCACTGAGCCACAGACGTTATACATGTCACCCACGATTTCCAATCCACACATCTCATAACATAATCACCCTCCCTCGTCCCAACCGGTACTGGGAACATCGAGGGCCGTTCATCTAAGGCCATTTAAGATCCTAGGAATCCAAGCCAGCATACAGCCCAACTTAGCAAATTAATTGGATCCAAGTGCTTAACTTCGTAAATCCATTCACATACATTCACATACATAGTTCGTGATGACTTTCAATCAAAATCAGATCATGATAGATCGACACAACCTATAACCATACCAGCATGCAAATCATTCAAGTCATATCGATTCGAGTTTAATTTGATTGGGCTATGCAAATGCTTTACGCAATTCAATTATGCAATCAATGATATTCAACATGACAAACGAATACACAGTTTAATTCCTAAAAATAAAGTATCAAACAAGTCCAAGAATCCCGCACCTTATTATGACGACCATACCGCTTAATCTAAGGATCGGGCGTCTCGAATTGCCTCGCAACGTCTTGCTCGACTGAACCTACACCTATATTATACGTTTACTTGGTTTAGTTCGATTACATTATCAAAACTTAAATTCCAAAAGCCGTCTTTTAATTCGTCAATTCTTTTATGCCTTTCGGCTCATTTATAATCATTTTAATTCAAGTCCAATTCCAAATTTATATGTATATATGGTCGGCCCTTTTGACGTATCAATTATTTTATTCCAATTCAATTTAATTAAAGGCCCGTAATTTAGCAAAAGTTTAAGCCTCTAATTAACAATTCACAATTCATTTCAAGTCCATTATAACTATTTTCACTTTCAAGACCCACGTAAAAAATTCACATGCATGTCATGCATTTTTATCCAATGGCCTACTTATTTAATTTAGTCCAATGCATACATAAACAAAGGCCCCACATTCATTTAATCCGTCAATTCATGCTTCTTAGCCTAAGCCAAGTCCATAATTTTAATTCTCAAAGCCGAAATCCAATTCTATTTACACATACACATCATGTCATATTCATTTCAATATTTCAAGGCTTATGAAATTACAAACCCAATTCACTCAATTATTTAAATTTACATATGGCCGGCCATGTACATAAATTTCACCGATTTACACTTTGTCCCCTTCACTTAATTTATTTACACCATCTAGGGATAATTTGCATAACAACTCCTAAACTTTTAACATTTCACAAAATGGTCCCTGTCAGTTCAAAGTCTGGTAAAACACATCAAAACCGTACCAGTAAATTACGGGACTGGTACACTGGTACCAGTCACATGCACCATTCAACAACACATCATCCACATACACATTATCAATACAGAACCAGCAAAACAGATCAGAACAGGCCAGCAAAACAGGTCAGAACAGGCCAGCAAAACAGGTCAGAACAGCCTCAACAAGGAACACACCAGAACAGCAACAAGGCAGCACCTTTGCCGGGAAAATCAACAACCCGAGCAAAGGTGTATTTAACGAAACAATCCGACATGGCAAGAATCCGATCAAATAAACGAGGGACTCAGAATTTTACTCGATTGAGCTATCACGAGATGGATTGGGAAAAGAACGGCCGGCTCCAACTAAGCACCAAGCCGACACCAGCACGGCATCTAGCGAGCACCGGGTCAGCACCGAGCCAACCCCTCAACCCTAATTTCTAGGGTTTCATGAGAGGGGAGGGGAGGCAGAAACCGAGAGAGAGAATGGGGGCGGGCTAGGGTTTTCCGAACAGAGAAGGAGTGAGAGGAGCATAGGCGTGGGGCGTGGGCGGCTCGCCGGCGACGGGAGGGGGCGGAGCCCCTTTCTCTTCTTTGGCGTAGAAGAGAGGAGAGGGGACCAGGCTTGGGGGGTGGGTCACGGACAGAAACAGAGGAGAGGAAAGAAATAGGGAGGTTTTATTAATTGATGCTTCAAGATTCGTGCTACAAGGTTTGAATGGTTGAGACTTTCCAAAAGAAACAAAGTTTAATTAATTGATACATATAGGGGGCGAATTCACCTCTGACGGGAAATAAAAGCAAAGTTTCAAGATTTTTAATTTATATATTATTGGAATTTATTGTTCAAATATTTTTAATACATAGCATGCTTTCATTATTTGAAGATGTGTTATGTTACAATTGTTAGAATTAAGTCTCGTAAAAATGATTATATATTCGTTATAATATTTCAGATATTAAATTCTAAATTTCAAATTCGAATAATTTCGACATCTATTTATATAATTTATTTGTACAAATAATTTCGTATAATTATTCTCTTATTTGGAATTCAATTACTTAGTTATTCACACGAATCTAATTAAATCAATTTCTTCTTTCCTAACAATTAAAAAGAATTGTAACGGATTTTCTAAGTTTCTAATTTACCGAATAATTATAATTTTATTCCTAGTGCTATATTTTATTTTATTTCTAAATCTCTAAATTTTATTATACATAATTTCATACAATATTTATATCTCGAAATTTTTGTTTCATTTTAGTCTATCAGAAAATTTTTGAACGATCGTTAAGTTAATTAAACTTTTTATTTAAGTCAAATGATCGATTTAGAAATTTTAATCATGTTTTAAAATTTCGGAATGTAACAGTTTATCTATTCATGATATGCACAATCATAATTAAAGTATGAGTTGTGCGTTCTCAAGATTAATTACCATTATACTTTAATCATAACTGTTCATATCAAATACTAAGTGAAAAGAGCAAAATGAAAGAAAATAAAATAAAGTATTTCCGTTTGTGCAAAAATTTTGAAATTCAAATTTTAAACAGGTTCGATTTGACCAGTCCGGATGTGACTTGAATCGAGGGGGATTTGAAAAATTTTGAAATTCAAATTTTAAATGGGTATACGGGTAGGGTACAATGGGTAGGGTACACGGGTATATGGGTACGGGCACGGGTACAGGTACACGGGCACGAAGGGCACGGGTATTGTCAGGTACGGATACAATTCTGTTCGGATATGATTGGATTTTTGCTCCAAAAACTGTGACCGGCCCATTTTTTACCCTTACCCGTGTACCCGTTTACCCAACCTATATCCGGGCTCAAGTATGAGTATTCCGGACATAGGACACGGGTTGCCCTAGACGGGTTTTGCCAATACACTACCTAGCATGAACTCCACCTCTAAATTTACTATTCATACAAAACTACAAATTTTAAATTTGACAGCATGGGCCATATCTCTAAATCAAACATCTCGTACCAGGTGGCGTCTTTGTGAAACTTAAATTTTATATAGATGTTTTGAGTTAGCTAGAATCGGTATTAATATTACCGATCAAAAAATTTGAGAGTTTTAAAATCGATAGAAAATTTTTACCGATCTTACTACAAATATAAGAACTGATGTACTTTTTTTATTTTTCTCTCTTTTTTTCTGTTAATTTCTACCCAAAAAAAATTCCCAATTCATGTGGCAAAATTTTCCATTTTTTTCTCTGAAAAGTGACGCTCCAATGCATTTCCGCACAGGCGGACAGTTGTTGAATCTCTTTCTCGGCACTAGATGGGGAATTCGTATCCTCTGAGATATCTAAAATTTGCGTGACTTTTATGGAAAATCCTAACCGTTTAAATACGTTCTACACGCACACATAATACTGACTTCTACATCACCCCGAATAGGCACCGGACACGTCGATCACGCAAAAGTAGAGATATCTCAGAGTATACGCACTCCTAGATGGGACAGTAGTTGGACTAAGTCAATATCGAATTAAACGACTAATTAATAATGCTCTCCATCTTAGGGGTGAAAACGGGTCGAATATTGCCCGACCGAATTCGAATTCGTATTCAAAATTTTCAAATTCGGATAATTGGATAATTTGCGGATACGAATACAGATTTGGATATAATTTATCCGGATACGGATACGGATACGAATTCAGTTTTAATTTCAGAAATGAATACGGATACAGATTCAGATAATTATCCGAATCCGGATATGTTGATTTTTTGGATATTCAAATTTTTTATTTTTCGGATATATGTTTTTGGATAATCAGATAATTTTTCGAACAATTTTTTGGATATTCGGATTTTTGAATTTTTCGGATATTTAGATACAAGTGGGGTCCACCTGTAATAGAAATAGAGAGATGAGACTTAAGAGGAGGGATCTATGTGACCATTCGTGAGTGAGAAGTCCTGCCATGAGATCCCATCGTCATTCAAACAATATCTTGAGTTTTTATTTCTCTCATTAAGTTAAATCTTAAGTTAAAAAATCCATAATAAATTTTCAAAAATACTAATAATCATTTTTTAATTATTTTCTCATCTAATTAATTGAGTTTTGATGTAATTTATTGTTTATGATGGGTCATTTTATTTTTATTAAATAAAACATTAGTTAATTAGTTTTGTTCTGATTTCAAATGTAAATATTTGTTGTTTTATAATTTAAATTTTTAATTCACTCCACTAATGTTATACAATCTTGTTGTAATATATATATATATTCGAATTAGAAATTCGATTTATATCTGTATTCGTATTTGTATTCGACTAATATTCAATTCATATTCGTATCCAATTAATATTCGATCCGTATTTGTATCTGATTAATATCCAATTTGTATCCGTATCCGGAAAACAAAAATGGATACCAATATGGTTTTATCACTATCTGATCCGTATTCGATCTGTTTTCACCCCTACTCGATCTCCTCCATAAAAAGCACTTTGTTGACACTTGTTCACTACAAACTTAGGCCCTGTTCGGCTGCACAGTGGGAATGAGAATAGAAATAGAAATAAAAAAAGTTTGAACTGAAATTTACTGTTCACGTGGGAAAAAAAAATTCAGTCTGAGTGAGTTTTTTTTTCCCACGTGAACAGTATTTTCGAGATTACATCCGAACATGCCCTTATGGCGACCTCCCATTGCTATCAAAACCCTCCCACCTTGGACCCGGTCTACGGGAAGGGATGTGTGGTAGATGATTTGGGAGGTCTGAAGAATTATATCACCGGTTTACCGGAGTCTGAGCTCGCCATCCGTCTCATCTCGGATATATTTGGTATATTCCTCTTGATTTTGTGTATTTTTTTTTTTAACTTTCTGTTAACAATTTTCTATTTTGGTATATATCACCTTAATGCTTTAGCCCTTAGAAGAGTGTAAAAGGGTAAAATTGGCATACTTGTTATTTGCTGTCTTTCATCATCTCATGCTATATAATACTCAGTAGACACTTCCAAATTGAATTTGCAACTTTCGTTCACAACCTTGATTAATTTAAATCTCCATGCTGAGTTGTTTTCGAGTCTGTATTAGGAAGGTTGTTTGATTGCTTTTGAAGTAGAATATGAAGGAGCAAGTACGGAATGTTCAGTAATGCAAAAATAAGGTTATTTCGAGCACAAAAAAGTAGAACCACAGTTTCAAGTTAGAAATAGAGCAATTTTAATGGAACAATTAATTTGTAGCTCAAACATGAGACTTAGATTTCCAGTATTAGTTTGAACTTTGAACTGCTCGGATAATTCGCTATTGCAGGAATCAGTGAACTTTTCAGTTAAGTTTCCCTTTTTATTGTCATAGTAAAACTAATGGCAATTCTAATCGAATTTTGCACAACTGAAAACTCTTTATTTAGTTATAAGAGTGCAGGAGGGTTGTTAGATCAGACAGGAGAGTATTGTGTACTCCTTGTAGCTTTATTTACTAAGTAGTTTAAATTCAAGTAGCTAGGATGTATTGTAAATACTTTTCTTTTAATATTATCGTTGCTGACAAATTGTCGACAGTCTTCAAAAGAAAAAATTCTAATCGAATTTATCTGTCTTCTTTCCAGGATATGAAGCACCTATTTTCAGGTAATTAATTGTTTTTATAAAATATTTTCAATTAATAGGCATCTTTATTTAGCAAATTTGCATAAAAATGAAACAAAAGGGATTACCATAAGTTGTATAATACATACCAGCACAGCAGCGCAAAGGCAAATCAGCGTCATGCTAGCGGATCAATTTCTTATAAATATTCTTTAAGTAGCTTATTGTAGATGTCACTAGTCATGGTAGGAGTTATTTAAATTATTTTCTACATATTTGCTCTTTTTAGTAAATGCAGATGATTGCTTTTATTTTTATTTGATTATATCAATTTCATTCTTAATAATAATTAATTAATTTTTACAAATCAGTTTTTATTTAGTAACAAAGAAACATGTCCTCTACTCCAAAAATAGAATAAATATTATACACTAGAGATTGGTTGATAATAAAATTTTATTTTGACAACAATAATAATCTTTAAAAATAAAGTTAAATTTAAATTCAAATAGACAGTGTTACATTCCGAAATTTTAAAACTTAATTAAAATTGATAAATTGATAAATCATGCTAACAAAATAAAAGTTTAAACCTTAATTAAGGTTCCTCTAAATAAGTAAATTAAGTATGAATCGAAACCACGTTGAAATTTTGAGAATTTTGAGATTTTATAGGCTGAGTGCGGATTGGTTAACCCGCACTCATGAAATCATGTGCTGAACTGAATTTTTTGAAAATTGGCTAAGTATTGAGTGCGGATTGGTTAACCCGCACTGCGGGTAGGATTTATCCGCACTACGCTCGGATTTTTTTTCTTAATTTCTATTGAAGTTTTCTAAGTCCCGACTGCGGGTTAAGTGACCCGCACTGCGGGTTAGGTAACCCGCACTACGGATTATTTCTGTGTTAGACTTTTTCTGAAATTCTGTGAACAATTTACTAAGTTCCCACTGCGGGTTGTTTCTGTGTTAAATTTCATATTCTGAAAACTGACTAAGTGCTGAGTGCGGGTTAGGTAACCCGCAGTGCGGATTGGTTAATCCGCATTCAGGGTGATTTTTGCCCTAAAACTCAAATCCAATTTCTCTCTCTCTCCCACTTCGTTCTTTTCACCATTTTCAAGTGAATTTCTGCCAAGAGAGAAGAAAAAGAAAGAGAGAGTTTCTGTTCTCTCTCAAACCCCGATTGTTGCGAGAAATCGAAGTCAGAACCGAGTAAGCGACCGTGAATCTCTCCTAGCTCTCATATTTGGTATTTCTTTCTCTTTCTAATTCTCTCGAAAAGCTCAGATTTCTTGATTTCTCTGGTTTTCGTTTTAAACTCGAGATTTGTGTTTGAATTGCTCGAGGACTAGTTCCTCTACACTCCTTGCTTATTTATTTGCCAATCTTTTCCCGATTTCCTTCCGATTTGTGAAATCTGATTTCTAGGGTTTCGTGCCAAAACTGAAAGTTGGCATAATCGTGATTTGATTTGTTTAACCCGACCAATTAGACTTGTAATCGGTAGGGTTGCTTCCTGATCTTGAATTTCTAGAACAATTAACGGCTAAATTGAGGTTTTGACCAAATTAGGTTTAACCAAATGGTAAATTGAATTGATCCGAGAACCAAAGTAGTGAAACGGTGAATGAATGGTAACCTAAGTGAAATTGTGTAGGGTTTAAAGGACCCAGAAGTAAATTGTGTGAGTTTTAAAGGTTTTTAAGTAAGAAAAAAGGAACCGAAAAGAACCAATACCAAAATATAAGAATGGATTTAGGACTGTACAAATCCTAAGTAAACGTATAGACCACTGAACCCGAATTAAAACAAGTAAACGTATAATATAGGTGTAGGCTCGGTTGAGCAAGACTTACCGAGGCAGTTCGAGACGCCCGATCCGTAGCTAAGCGGTACGCTCGTCTTAAACAGGTGCGGGATTCTTGGACTTGTTTGATACTTTATTTTCAGGAATTAAACTGTTTATTCGTTTGTCATGTTGAATATCATTGATTGCATAATTGAATTGTGTAGAGCATTTGCATAGCCCAATCAAATTAAACTCGAATTGATGTGACTTGAGTGATTTGCATGCTGGTATGGTTGTAGGTTGTGTCGATCTATTATGATCTGATTTGATATGATCTGATTTGATTGAAAGTCACCACGATTGGATTTGGATATGTATGTGAATGGATTTACGAAGTTAAGCACTTGGATCCAATTAATTTGCCAAGTCGGGCTGTATGCTGACTTGGATTCCCAGGATCCTAAATGGCCTTAGGTGAACGGCCCTCGATATTCCCAGTACCGGTTGGGACGAGGGAGGGTGATTATGTGATAATATGTGATATGTTATGATATGTGATTTGAGGTCGTGGGTGACTTG
Source organism: Carex pumila (assembly GCA_033356055.1). Classification (NCBI taxonomy): domain Eukaryota; kingdom Viridiplantae; phylum Streptophyta; class Magnoliopsida; order Poales; family Cyperaceae; genus Carex; species Carex pumila. The sequence goes on along the minus strand of JARJHM010000012.1, from coordinate 687,109 downwards.
TGTAACGTCTGTGGCTCGGTGGCATTCTCCTACGTGTTAATGCATTTGGAAAGGTCAATTGAATATTACGACTATTGGAATGATTCCAAAGTGGATTTTCTTTATATGATTCGAACCAGACCTTAATAAACTGTTAAGCCAAGCGATTGCAGATGGGTGTCAGATAAAGGGTCCAGCGGTTGGCCATCTGTAGGTGTCAGTAACCCTACAGATGTGGGTTTGATAAAGGTTCAGCTCGAAAAAACATCTGTAATTGCTACAAGCCCTAATGAACTGAGTTATGAATCGAGTTAAGCCAAAATATATGTTGTGTTTGAAATTCATCTTGGAAATTCCGTAAACTGTGTTGCAGGTTGATTTAACTGTTGTCGTGCATTGACATTCTGTTATTTATGATTATATGTATCTGTTTGCATTGTTATTGTTTGGGTTTCATTTTTGAATATAGAGTTTGATTGCAAGTCCAATAATTCAAATGTGGCAAATTTTGCACTGAGAATTTATTCTCACCCCCTCTTCCCGATTACTTTCAGGTTTATTACGCGGAGACAGCAAATGAGGATACTGGTAATGCATATAAAAGATCCACTGCCTTGCGTGTATACGTGACGCTTGAATAAATACACGCGGCAGGCTGTCGCACCCGGTGGATTTGGGGTGTGACAGACAGGATATGTATTATCCATATATTATACTTTTTTTATAATGAAATTTAATAAATCTTTACTATACATCAAGTGTGTCTAAAATTTCAATAATATGAAATTAGTTTTTCTAGATGCATCATCAAATAATACTCAATTTGTATAAAATTTAACTGTTAGCCTATTTTTATTTCTAATAGTAATAGCACACCTAAAATATAAATTTACTTTCCAATTTTCAATTTTATTTGAATTTTGTAAAAAAAAATATTGTTAAAATTATCAAAATAACTTTAAACTATAATAAGCTCACATGGTCCCCATCTTGTCTTGTATACTCCAGGTTCAACAACAATTTCCACCTTTCTCATCAGTAAGCACTTCCGAAATTTTTATTAATAGGAAATTAATTAAATAAATATCGATAATGGAGAATGAATTGAGTTTTTTTGAGATATAAGAAAACATGATAGTGTATAACGTCTTCTGGACATTATAGATTATCACAGTCTGATTAACAATAAACTAATTACCACATGTATTAATTAACTAAAAATTAAAAAATTACTGGATGTGATACTCTATCATGTCCAGGCAAAATTCAAATTGGAGGGGATGTGCATTCAACTTAATTTTCTGACCAATTGTACTTAGTCACGCATCAAGAATTATTAAAGTATTTATTAATTTTTTAAATAATTTAATGAAAGACAATAAAATAGCTTTTAAAGTAATCCTAATTTGATACATGTCATGATGAACAATTCATATAATTTTAAAATTTTTATTTTGAATATTATCTTTGAAGGCATTAAATAAATATATCTGACCAAGTACTATTGAAAAAACGGACGATTCAGAATTCTTCTTTTAACTTGGACGAATCTCAATGCACAAATAATACTGCTCCTTAGGCTGCAAATGAATCAAACTTACTCCAGTTTGAATTTAGTTTGAATTAATTTCGAATCCAATTTTTTACAAACTCAATTTCGAATCTTTTATGAATTTTTTTACGACAAGAAGGAGTGATTGTAGTCACTGAAAGAGAGAGGTGAAAGTTGTCTAGTATTTTAGAATTGAGAACGAGGATTACGACTTACGAGTTATGACTTATGGCTGGACAGTCTTATATTTTAACTTTTAAGTTATCAGCGAACATAAGTCATCAGTAAAAATCAACAGTTCATGTCATTAAAACAGCCCATTGCCATACTTGGAGCAGAGATAGACCACTACAGCCCTCCTGAGGTGGTTAAAGAGTTTGCTGAAATTCTTTCATTAAAACCTGAGGTAAATTATGTAATTTTGTTCGTTTTCTATTATTTTATGAGTTTTGCTACTTTATGATCCCAAGTAATATCTTGCTGGGTTTTATCTATTACTCACTCTAAGTTAACCATTGAATCATTGATAAAACCAGAAGAGGTAAGATAAGAATACAAGAATCTTTTATTATTTCTTGATCAAGTGTCAACAGTACATAGTATACCCATTATATAGGGACAGTAATTACAATGCTTTAGAAAGCTAATCACAGAAGAATATAGAAACATACAGAAGCATAGTCTGTTACAGCTAAGTATCTCAACTGAACTAACTAACATCTTAACAGCCTATGCTAACTAACACCTGTTCTAACTAACTGTGTTGACTGGTCTTGAGTCTCTGTTGACTGATCTTGAGCCATAGCTGTGATGACTCTATTAATTGACGATAACATTTGTTACAAGATAAATCGATGCATTAGTATAATCAAGTCATTTGAATTATGACAGGTTGATAGCCATGTAAAGATATTTCCAGGCGTTGTACATGGTTGGTCAGTACGCTATGATGTCAATGACAAAACAGCGGTAGAGAAGGCAGAAGAAGCACAAAAAGACATGCTGGATTGGCTTGTCAAATATGTCAAGTGAAAAGTTCAGTATTTACTGGACACATTTTAACTAAAATGGGGGACTGCTCATATTTAGTAGAGTTGTTGAACTATATTTTATTTTTATTAATGTTCGTTATATTGGTTTTCAAGTAATAAAAATGGTAGAGCTTTATTATGGAAGAAGTTGAGAGCTTTACTGATGGTGTGATAATGCTTTGTAAAACAGTCGATAAATTCTAGACATGATGTTTGTTTACAGTTGGGTAAGTAGAGTCACTCTCTCTTTCACAAAAAAAAAAAAAAAAAAAAAAAAAAAAACGGAACTATCTCCTTGCATTTACATAGCTGAAAAAACGCTGATTTTTTTTTTTTTTCTAGATACCAATTCAAACAGATCAAATGTAGAACACGCGTTCATACTTCAATCTGAAAGTATTCTTTCCGGTTGAAAACGTTCATAATGTTTATGTTGATTCCATTGTTTCGATGCATAGAGAAGAATTTTCAGCATTTTAGTTGTCTAAAGGCATGTATTTAGACAGTGTGCATAGTGTTGTCAATTTTTTAAAATAAAGATATTGTTGGTAAAGATAGAGTCTAGTGGTGTCTGTTACACTAAGTGCACCTCTACTTGCTTAAAAATTAAAATTAAATTATAATTGAAAATAAATAGATCAGTTTAGATAAATTTGACAGCGGGATGTTAACAGAGTTTGACAAAATAAAGGCTTACGTCTTTAGGACTTTGCAATCTCAAGTGGTGTGTCTTTCTATTATCCAATACGAAAGAATTACAACTTGTAAACCATTGAGCTCTTACACACCAAGCGGAAAATCAATCGGCCAAGTCAAAGAGATAAGAACAAGGTCTCTTAATTCAAGCTACTCAAGAGAAAAACTTAATAGATCACTTTCTCTGTTACAACCACACTATTAATCAAGACTTCCTGTTAAGGCTTGACTCAAATATTGCAAAGAGATATGTGATTAGTCTAAAGTCATCACCTTTACTTTACTAGATCTCTCGATTGATCTCATAGGGTGTCCCCATAGTAAGACACGACAATGTAACATTCATCTGCAAATGTCAGGACTCCTATTTATACTTTTATTGTTCCAATTAATGATATCTCCTGTTAAAATTTTCACTAATAATCTAGTATTTTTATTCTCCCTTATCCCGATCCAATTAGCCTAATAATTAATGACTAACTTCTATCTATGGCCGTAAACAAAATAAAAAAAAGATCAAACATAAAACGCAAAAGCAATTGAACAACAAAAGACTATGGGCAAGTGATACATTACTACATTGGAGCGGATGGCCGTGCATGCCTTTTTAGGCTGATGCTGTTGGCTTAGTGTTATGTTTCAAGATGGTCTAACTTTTTTTGGTTGCCCGCTTCAAATGCAAGACATGGCCCACCAATATAAATTTGTCAGTTCTCTATTTCTTTTTTGTGATGTTACTGGAATCAAATTATCAAAAGGAAAAAAGAAACCTTGTTTTCCTATCACTTCAATTTCAAACTCCAAATATGAACCAGAGCCTCCTAATATGCATGTTAAGCGGATTGTGTGCCATTTCTAGATAAATACTGTCTTGGACCGAGCTATTATATTTAAAAAAACGGTAACTAAAACAAAATTAGTTAGTTATACAAATTGAATGTGTTATGCTATCAATGGAGGTTCTTTTTTACTGCATTCAAATTGATTAAATTACAGTTATTTTCTAGGAACCTAAAAATATATAGTTTGAACTTTTTGCATATATATACTTCTTTCAGAATTAAGTACCCAGCTCCCAGCTCCCAACTCTCTCGTAGTCATAGTTTATAATTTATTAACAATTTCTATTAAAAATTCAAATGCGTATTTTCAGCGCCTTCCCTTCCAATTTTTTTCTTATATCATACAAGCGTGCTACTCTAAACATCATTAAATAAAACAGAAAAAACAATATACAAAATTTAAAACGGAAAAGAAAATCTCATCGAGCAAGCCTAACAAAATATTATCACTGGTACATCAAATCAAGAGAAATCCTCAAGAAAAGGGTAGTCGGTGTAGCCCTCGACCGGATCGGATGTATAAAATGTCGATCTGTTATACTTATTGAGAGGTGCATTTAGTTTGAATCGTCGAGGCAAATCAGGGTTCGACAGGAAGAGTCGACCATACACTACGAGATCAGTGTACCCTTCAGCCACTACTTTGTTTCCTTCTTCTCTGTCATAGCCTCCCGCGGCTAAAAATGTACCTTTGAAGGCTTTTCTCATTGGAAGAAGCCTGTGTGGGATTTGGTACCGACCCTCCATGCGTGTCATCCTAGGTTCAACCATGTGGCAGTATAGGATGTTGAACTTGTTTAATGATTGCACCATGTATAGGCCCAGGGTTTCTGGATCAGAGTCGAAGCATTCCATGTAATCTGTGAAGGGCGAGAGCCTGATTCCAAGCCGGTCAGGTCCAATTTCATTAGAGATGGCTTCCACAATTTCTAGGGCAAATCGGCATCGGTTTTCAACACTGCCACCGTACTTATCAGTTCGGTTGTTTATGCTGTCTTTCATGAATTGTTCAATTAAGTAACCATGGGCCCCATGCATCTCCACTCCATCAAATCCTACAATTAAGAAATATTTCGAAGTTAGTAATATTATTTGGACATGTTAGAATTGAGCAATTGAATTGCTTGAAATGCTTTATTGCTTGCTAATTTGTAAGTATCTGTCAACTGCATCTTATTTACAGTGATGTTAATACTATCAGTTAGTTCAAAATCAGGTCATTCTAGTAGTTTAGAAACTGACCAGTCCAGTAGTCCTTTTGATAAAGAAAGGATTATACTATATAGTCAATTCTTAGTTATTGCTAATAGATTTTAAAATATATGTGCAGAAAATGACAACACCATTAAACTAGACCATATAACTTTTTTATTTCTTCAATTGACAATCAATAAGAGTTCTTTTTCTGTATGTTTAAAAATAATTTATAACATATTGCAAAATGCTGAGCATGCTGTGGTAATTGGTACTGATTTTCTAAACAATTTTTACAACAGGCTATAAGTGCATTCAAAATTCGCGTTGCGCAATAGTATTAGAATTTGGTAATTTACCAGCTTCCATAGCATTCCTTGCTGCAAGCCTGAAGTCATTCACAATATTTGGTATTTCTTCTGTTCTTAATGCACGAGGTGGCGAGTATTCCTCGACAGTACTGTCGTTCTGCTTCCGTGATGGTATTTGCTTGTCAGTGCTTGAGATTGGAGCTTGCCCATACTCTGAAAGAAAGAAAAGGATAAGCAGGGCAACCAATTGGCTAATGAATAAAAATAAAGAACAACAATAGTCACCAAGTACAGAGGCCAATATTGTTTCAGTCTATGAAATAAAAAGGGCACAAGAAAATAAAAATTCATTGTAGTTAATAGCTTAAATGATGGAAAATTCGGAAGTAGATTGGAAAACTGTGAGTACAAATTACAAATTGCAACGAAAGAGTGCCAGAGAAGAGACATACTGTAATGCGAGACCCTTCCGACATGCCATAACTGGCAAAAGAAGATCCCGCCTTTCTCATGCACCGCATTGACGATTGGCTTCCATGCCTCAACTTGCTCCTTAGTCCAAATGCCGGGTGTGTCTCTGTTGCCCTGTGCCAAGTCAGATATTCCAGTGGCCTCTGTTATTAATAGGCCTCCGTTGGTTGCTCGCTGCGAGTAGTATAGTATAGCGTGCGGCTGTGGAAGATTGCCGTACGATCTTTCCCTTGTCAAAGGAGCAAGGACAACCCTAGAACAAGCATGGCCAATTAGAAATACATAAGGAAACATTCCATAAACAGAACTGAAAAATGAAATGTACAATTAAGAAATGCTGAACAATAAAAGATAATAGGCAATTGATCTTTTGAACTGAACTGGTTCTTCTAAAAGACTACAACCGAATTTGGTTCGAAAATTCCACAGCAAGGAAAAGCCAAAAATTAATCAACAGGAGAGACAGTACTGGCAACTAATTACCTGTGAGAAAGGTCAAGTTTGCCCATTTTGTAAGGGGTAATCAGGGGAATTGGTTCCATCTTCGAGGATTACGATCAAGAATATGTCCCTTCGCTTCTCTACTTCTTCTCGGTTTCTTTAATTTTGAGTGGTAAATGTTTGTGAGGAAGAGATCGAAAATGGTGTTATTTATAAGAGTCGCCATTGCTAGACCATGGCCATGGGTCAGGTCACCACCGCTTAGGCACTCCCAAGTGACGGGATTCGTTCCCGCTGCCTCTTATTGTGACATAGCTGCTTAGGTCATGGAGCTGCTGATCTAATGCATGATATTCTCCCAAACTTATAATATGAGACTTCCTTTGAATGAGGTTGACGGGTACATAAATTAAAGGGGGAATTTCATGTATACCCCTCAAAAACTTTAAAATTGTGTATTTTCCCCTCTAAATTTTGAAATTACATATCTACCCCTCCAAACTTCAAAAATTCACATAGTTACCCATTTCATTGTTTTTATATCAAAAACACATTCTAAAATTGCTTTGAGATCTATGCATGCTAGATTAGCACGAATTTGAAAGCAAACACACAATAATCTTATTGCAATGTGCGCAAATCGAATTGTAGAGGAGCCCTCCATATTCAAATTTGATTTTGATAGAGTGTTTTTACTTTTAATGAATGATAAAATAGATATTTTATAAATTTAAAATGAGGGTTCCTCTACTATTAGAAGGATAAAATAGGTATTTATAAATTTAGAATGAGTTTTAATAGATAACTATGTGAGGTTTTGAAATTTAGAGAAGAAATACGTAATTTCAAAATTTAGAGGAAGAATACGTAATTTTGAAGTTTTTGAGGGATATACATGAAATTCCCCCTAAATTATAGGTGAAGGTTGTACTTTCTGCCCTTTTATTTTTCATTAAATATCTCCAAATCGACATTTTCTAATATTTAACAAAACAAAAGGAAAGTTCGGATTTTCAGAGTGCGGCTTTTCTATAATTTTTCACATCAATTATCCTCGTTAATTAAAAACGATAATGGCTTTGAGAATCTACCTTTTCTTCAAAGCTTTACAATTTAGCATCTGGTTTTGTTTATTTTTTTATTTTCCATAAAAAAATTCTAATAAAATAGTAAAAAATTTCTCAAAAATATAAAATTTTGATTTCTAAGTACATTTCAATATGAAGAACATTTTGAGAAGTTCAGATTAACTATTTAAACTTTGAAACTAGAGAAATGAGCGCAAATTAACACACCCACTTTAATTTGCAAAGCATATATGATAGCCTTACTCATAAAAAATATATACTCTTAAAAGAAAAAAAAAATTCCTAACAAATATGATGTTAAAAAAATTGAAATATTAAAAATGGTGCATAGACCCAATCTGTGTTTGTGGCAAGATTTGATTTTTTTTTTTTTTTTAAGTCGGTGGTAATGTCAAAATTTTGAAATTTAAGGGTGGGAACTAAATTTTTTTTGGAGAAATTTATTAGCCAAATTTTAATAAATATTAAGAACATACAAAAGTTTTCTAATGTGAAGGTAAGAGAATAAATATTAAGAACATTCAAAAGTTCTCTAAAATGAACATACAAAAGTTTTCCATTGAATCTAGCACATAATACTAAAGAGAATCAGAAAACCAGTTCTCTAAAAAGAAGGCAAGGTAAGAGAATACTGCAATATATCATCCCAGTTAGACCAATGTTTCATGATAAGTTGGCTCTTTAATTAGAATCAGACCTGTTGAGCTAGGGGGCATTATAGAAAAAGACGGTCTCTAGATTTTAATGCTACACATAATTAACATTGTTGGTTCTCTACCCAATCTTTACCAATGAGGGTATCTTTAGCAAGTATTTTTTTTTGTGTGTGTGTGTATTATTCTAATTTTTGAGACTCTTGTAAGGTCCACCAAATAAGGGGATTAGAAGACAAGATTCCTCTAAAATTCAAAATTTTATAAATGAATTGAGTAGAAAATTGCGCTGATATTTCCCATCTCCTAAAAAGTTTATCAAAGTTATTAGTAAAGGAGGTAGTACTGATGATGAATAAGAGTTATGACCAGTCAATTTGGATGACACCTAACAGTATTCTTCTAAATTGTAGAATGTTGCCTTGGGAGTAGATGAAACGTTATCCTCTACGGAGATTTTAATTTGGGTGACACCTAACAGTATTTTTCTAAATTTGGTTTTGATTTGGTCCGTTCGTTTTGGATCGGACGGGCTAAATTAAGGATTCATCAAATTTTGAGTTTTTAAAAATTCGGACAAGATATAATTTGGTCCGTCCGATCCAAAATGAACAGACCAGATCAAAACCACCACACAGCACCGCAGGTAAAACCTTCGTAGAGGATACGCTTCAGGGAGTAGATAACTCAGATAACTTCTGGTACCAAGGCAGTTTGTTTTCCGTCTATGTTTAGTTTCTTTCTTACATTGCCCGTAGCAAAATTAATAATTATGTTTCTGATAATAAAAAATTTTGATTTTCTTAAAATATGAATTAAACTATCATCCACGCAATATCAAATGATAAACAATAACCATGTATGATTTTAAAAATATGTTTCTATATCCAACAATACACTTTTTTTTGAAAGAATATCCAATAGTACACTAAATTTTTTTTCAAACTATTTACATTTATACACATCATCAACAATAAATGGAATATTATTTTTTTAATCACATTTGTAAATTTTACATAATCAAAAAATAAAAAAAGAGTAAAAAAGTAGTGGGACGGAAGAAAAAGAGAGAGAGAAAGCAGAGCCTATGTAGACATTCTGTTAAATTTTTTGAGAAGGGGTATATATGTTGTTCTTTGTTTTAAAAATAAAAGTACTACGTACAATTTCTCATTTAAATATATATAATGAGAATATGTATCTGAAAAATTATCTAATCTGTTTATCCTCCAAATTTGGATTATAGGAGGGATCAAATTGGATAATCCGGATCCATTTGTACCCCCAGCAAAGCAGAATTCGGATCACCCCGGTAAACAAATTACAAACGGAGAAATTAGTTATTTTAACTTGGCAGGAATCTCAAACAGACCCTATAGTTTCTATAGGCATCGAATTGACTTCCAACTGAAATTAATCTGGACCGTCCGTTTGTAATTTGTTTGAGCCAAGTACCTGAGAGGATACGGATTCTAGCAAGGCATCAAGGCAAAAAAAGAAAAAATGTAGTGAAAATTTGACGTATCCACATTGACTGAAGCTTTTCTACTATTATCTACCAAATAGTATATTCTCTCCCCTACATGCATGAGAGATCCTGTGGTCCTGGACTCCTGGGGAATCAAAGTTTCTAATTATTAGTAAGATTTATTTTTGAGAAAATGGGTCTTTCCAGCACCATTCCTCTCAATTTATTTGAAAATTGAAAATTGAAAAGAAATTTTATCAAACAAGCCTAGCAAAAGAATATCACTGGCACAACAAATCAGGGGGACTCCTCGAGAAAAGGGTAGTCAGTGTAGCCCACCACCGGATCAGGCGTATAAAATGTCAATCTGTTATACTTATTAAGAGGGGCATTGAGCTCGAATCGTCGAGGCAAATCAGGGTTTGCCAAGAAGATTCGGCCATACACTACGAGATCAGTATACCCTTCAGCCACTACTTTGTTTCCTTCTTCTCTATCGTAGCCTCCCGCGGCTAAAAATGTACCATTGAAGGCTTTTCTCATTGGAAGAAGCCTATGCGGGATTTGGTACCGACCCTCCACAATTGCCATCCTAGGCTCAACCATGTGGCAATATAGGATGTTAAACTTGTTTAATGATTGCACCATGTATAGGCCAAGGGTTTCTGGATCAGAGTCGAAGCATTCCATGTAGTCTGTGAAGGGAGAGAGCCTGATCCCAAGCCGGTCGGGTCCAATTTCGTTAGAGATGGCTTCCACAATTTCTAGAGCAAATCGGCATCGGTTTTCAAGACTGCCGCCATACTTGTCAGTTCGGTTGTTTGAGCTGTCTTTCATGAATTGTTCAATTAAGTAACCATGTGCCCCATGGATCTCCACTCCATCAAATCCTATAATCAAGAAATATGTCAAGTTTCATAATATTATTTGAACAAGTATTAGAATTAAGCAAGTGAATTGCTTGAAATGCTTAATTACTTTCTAATTCGTAACATCTATCACAGTTGACAGAAAAAATATATAAATATAAAATGAGAACATTACACTACACCATATCTACTATTGTATTAATTTCTTCAATTCAATATATAAGAGTTCTTTTTCTGTATGTTCAAATAAAATGCTGCGCATGTTTTGGTAATTTGTACTGATTTTCTAAACAATTTTTACAACAGGCGATAAGTACATTCAAAATTTGTGTTGCACAATAGTTTTGTGACTTGGTATTTTACCAGCTTCTATGGCATTCCTTGCTGCAAGCCTAAAGTCATTTACAACATCTGGTATTTCTTCTGTCTTTAATGCACGAGGCGGCGAGTAGTCCTCAACCGATTCATCTTGCTGCTTCTGAGATGGTATTTGCTTGTCAATGCTTGAGATCGGAGCTTGCCCATTTGGTTGAAACTCTAAAACAAAGAAAAGGGTAAGCAGGGCTACCATTTGGCTAATAAATAAAAAATAACAACAACAACAGTTACGATGCTAGCACCAACTCCAAAACTTATCGAATCAACTTTAAACGGTGAATCCAAACTATTCCACCCAATCTTCTTCATTAGTTGTGCATTTATATGCAAAATTTATAATTTTTCAAATTTATTTAGTATCAAATCAAGCGGTCAAATGTGTGAGTTTTTAAGTTAATTTTAATATATTCATTTTTCAACATTTTTATTGCTTAATTTCATAATAAAATAACTCAAAAATATAAAAAATTTACATGTAAATGTATGACTCATAAAGTAAATCAGTTTGAACAGTTTAAATTAGTTATTTGAAATCTATTCAATCAATTTTGAAATTAGTGTCATATGACACCGATGTTATACTAGCCGGACTCAATAGTCACCTAGTACAGAGGCCAAGATAGTTACATCTTTGAAATCAAGTGTGAACAAGAAAAATAATTCATTGGAAGTTCATAGCTTAAATGATCGAAACTCGAAAGTAGATTTGAAAACTGTGAGTTCATTAGTCATTATAGTATTAAACTGAAAAACTATCAACCATATTACAAATTACAAATTGAAACGAAAGAGTGCCAGAGAAGAGACATACTATAATGGGAGACCCTTCCACTATGCCATATCTGGCAAAAGAAGATCCCACCTTTTTCGTGCACCGCATTGACGATTGGCTTCCATGCCTCGATTTGCTCTTTGGTCCATATACCGGGTTGGTCTCTGTAGCCTTGCGCTGTGTCAGACACTCCAGTAGCCTCTGATATTAGGAGACCTCCTTTGGTCGCTCGCTGCGAGTAGTATAGTATAGCGTGCGGCTGAGGCACGTTGCCGTATGATCTTTGCCTCGTCAAAGGAGCAAGAACAACCCTACAACAAGCACAGCCAATGAGAAGAAATACACAAGGAAACATTGGAAAAACAGAAAGGAATTAAAAATGAAATGTACAATTAACAAATGGTGAACAGGCAAAAAAAGTAGCCAATAAATTTGGATTTTTTTAACTGAACTGGTTCTTCTAAGAGACTACAACCGAGATTGGTTTGAAACACATCTCTTCTGAGCTATTTGGTTGAAAATACTTTGTAAATTATATATAGACTTTCGGATGATTTTTGGGTGTTTTGAGGGATTTTTCCCTTGAATAACAGGAAAAATAAAGGGTTTTTTTTTTTTATAAAAGTGAGGGAAACTCATCTATTTCATTAATGAAATTTAGGTATCAAACTGGTACCATATTACATAAAAGAGAGTAAGCTAAAGTAGCTTACTTAACAGACAACCTAATACAAGCACCTATGAGTCTATGACAATCCAAAACCATAGACACAGAACATATATAAGACTAGTGTAGAACAAGTCTATATGAAAAATATATATCCACAATCATTCAAAATTACCACAGAAAACACAGGAAAAAGAAATTAAAACCTTTATTTCTTGTTACTTGTGTCCAATTGGCAGCTGCTGCCAATTTTTCAAAAAAAAAAAGTAATTACCTGTGAGATAGGTCAAATTTGTCCATTTTGTAAGGGGTCATAAGAGGAATTGGCTCCATTTTCGCCGATTACGATGAAGAATGTGTCCCCTCGCTTCTTCTTTTTTCCTATCGGTTTCTTTAATTTTGGGTTTTACGGGGAAGAAATCGAAAGTGATGATTTTTTTTTAATAGGAGTCGCCATTGCTGACCACGGAATTCGTTCCGGTGACTTTATTTTTTTTTTAAATCCTTGGTAGATGCTACAAGCTGTTCCCGGTGACTTTCATTGTGACATGAGTGCTCCCGTCATAAATTCATATTGACCGGATCCGGATCCTCTAAAGTAACTCAATTTTTGTGTTTTGAACTGAGACCATCTAATTTGAATCCATCGTTCAAGATTGTCTCGAAATTCGGTTTTGCTACTCAGAAAGTGTGCCTTGCACTTCGAATCTCGAGCAACAGATTCCAATCGGACGATATCAATTCAAAATCCAAAAATTAAGTTACTTCCCTGAATCCGAAATCATATTGACCAAGGTACCTCAATATTTTAGTTTGATTCTGGTCCTTTCGTTTATATTAACACGAATTTTAAAGAGGACCGTATTTTACAGAACTGATCCGGATCCGAAATTTTTTAGTTAGTGTCCTAATAAATTTGAATTAAACAATCACTCTCTAATCAATCATTTTCCACCTATTTGATGCACATACTAAATTGATGCTTTGACTTCTATAATATATACTTTTATTGTTTTGTAATTTCTAACAAACAAAGCTAACCAACAGAGCAGACAATTCCAATTGGTGCTTTGACTTATACGTATTTCCTTTTCGTCCGGGACCCCACTCACCTCCTAAAACAAAGAAAATTGAAATAATAGCTGACAAACAAATCAGATATTAAAAGCAAAGTTTATCTCATTATATCTGCATCTATAGTAAGTGCACACTCTCAGTCTACGCACTTGTACGCATGAGTGGGTGGTAGGAATTGAGAAATGGTTGATTGGTCGTGATTGTTTAATTTGAATTTATTAGAGTGCTAACTAAAAATATTTCGAGAGCCGAAATAATCCGGATTCTGATGACGTCCGCTAATGATTTAATTAGGTTTTTTTATCGGAAAAATATAAAATTGAAAAATCGGAAAACTGATGTAAAAAAATTATAAAACAAGCTATTTTTATGAGTCCAGATTTTACTTAATTTTCCATGTCTATTATCAACTAATGGATTTGAGAATCTTTTTTGTTTTTTTGCAGATAAAGGCTAGATTCAAATGTTAATCTTTTTTCGTTTTAAAATATTTACAACTCAATATCTGCTTTTATAATTTTAGCTTCTTCATGATCGCCATATCTTTTTAATCTTTTTTTTTTAGTTCTTTTCTTCTTCTTTCCTTTTTTTTTTCTTTTATAATAAGAGGTGTTTCAGTCCGATTTTTTATCCATACCATAAAAAGAAAAATTAAACATGTGCCACTGTTTTTCTGATATCTCATTTCTTAACAGAACCGCTGAATAACTCGAGCCCCATTCTTAAAAGTTGAACTGAAGTCGGTACGTGGATGACTTGAAGCAGTATTTCATAGGCTGTAAAATATAAGAAGTTTTAGTACTCACAAAAGCATCCAATACGTAGTTATGACGAAAGCTGCGAGAACTGTATTAACAATGGAAAATTTAGGAAACATAGTGAATTATACACATTCTATTCAAATCAATGTGTATTCTCCAATCCATCTGTTATGTTTGCAAAGCAACAATCTCTGTCAGTGAACCTTCCCAGAATTGGATTCTAGATACATCCTTATCAATTCTAAAATCCTTTCATTTGAGAGCTCAAGAAACTGGACACATAACCCTAAGTAAACACAACGTCTTTCCTAAGCAATCAGTGCTTTTCTTATAAATGCTCCTCAAAGCTCGTAATACCCGAAGCGTGTTGTTAGGGGTGTCAATGACACCCGTTTACTCTATCTGTATAATATTCAACAAGACGGATAAATGTAAGATTTTTTTTTTCTTTAACTTATTAGGTATAGGTATGAGTAAGAATTTTTTTTTCGTTAAATAAACGGGTATGGGTATGGATAAATGTTATTTCATATCCGTTGGGTAACAAGTAATTATATAAAATAAATTATATCATAAGAAGAATATTATACTAAATATTTTACTTTTTTATTTGAATGTTAATTTATTATTTAGTTAAGGAGTTAAATTTGTTAGAAAAAGATATTTGTGATTTTATTTTTTTCACTTAATAAAAAACAATTACTCAGAATTAATTGCATATTTATATTTTAATTTTATATTACTAATTGTGTTGCATATATATAACATGATAAGTTTTGATGATTCATTTGTAAAAAGATGAGAGATCAAGTTACAACAAACATTTTCTACATTTTCAAGGTCCAAATCGTCGATCCAAACCGTTAGATATGATCTCTATAATAAAATGTGCTTGGAGACCAAATTAAAAAAATTTTTTGAAATTTTCTTACTATTTATTAAGATGGATACAAAAACTAGTCAAATTCAGACCATTGAATTTTGTACCCATCTTAATAAATAGTAAAAAAATTTCCAAAAAATGTAAAATTTGGTCTTCAAGCACATTCTATTGTAGAGATCACATCTAACGGTTTGGATCGACGATTTGGACTTTGAAAATGTAGAAAATACTTGTTGTAACTTGTTGTAACTCAAAAATTATTGTAACTTGATCCCTCCTCTTATAAAAATAATAAAACTATTATGTTTGTATTATTCGTTATTCGCCCACTACCATTTCGTTATCCGCTAATCTTAACGGGTATGGATAGGGTAGAGTAAGGAAAATTCTTAATCGGTATGAGTAGGATATAGGTAAGATCAATTCTTAGTATATATGGATATGAAAATGGTTCCACCCTACTCGTATCGTATCCAATGACACCCCTACGTGTTGTAATAAAATGGTCAACTATACCAATTAGGAAAAGATTGATTATTGTTACAATAATAGTTATATTTTAGAGGACAGTTCAAATACCTTTATTTTTATGTCTCTATCATATTTATATTTTTAAAACTAAATTAACTTAAAATTTACAATCTCTATATAAAAAAATTTATATAAAACCATTAGATATAATCCATATTATTTTCTCTTTCAACGAAGTAATTAATTATGATTCTTTCTTTTAAGCGAGTGGCTCCCAGTTGAGGCAAAAATTGACTCTTCTTCATAAACAGGTGCTAGCTGTACTTGTAAAGACCAGCAGTGAGACTTGTTTGGGATAATCAGAATTATAATTTATAATTCGGATCAAAATTTAGTTAAAATTAAAATAATTTTTTTAAATTATAATTGATAATTAAAATTATAGATTAGATAGTCAAAAATTATAAATCAAAACATTAGAAAATACAAGTTAAAACATTATTTTTTTATCAAAGTATTTAATTAGTTAACGAGTTTAAACCCAATTAACTATTTCAATCCAATTTAAATCCTCGCTCGGTCCAACGAAAATTCTAAATCCGCCTCTGCCGGCTTGTTAGGTCGAACATGACAACATAATCAAATATTTAAACGAGGCCAATTAAACTCGAAGAGGACACTACGAGGCATTAAAAAAACCATTTACAATACCCACTTGTTTGTGACAACAATTTACATGCAATTAGAGATACAGATCACTAACACCGAGCAAACAGCTTATTTACAATATTACATATAAATTTCAGATCTACTCGAGTGTCTATGGCACCGGAAAACATCCCTGCTCCATAAGACACTAGAGAGGAACCAAAACCATGTTCTATTAGAATTCACGGTCTGGGAAGATCAAAGGGGCCACGAGGGTCCAAATGTAGAGACCCGCAGTGGTCCACTCAGTGCAAATTCTCACCCAAACTGTGGTCCATCCCACATCAATCAGCTCAGTGCTATCAGAAGTTGAGCTTGTCCAGCCGGTGAGAAGCATGGCCGAGTACATGCTTGCCAGTGCAAATATCAGATGGAAGAATGTGTATGAGTAACTTACAGGGTTTGGTTCGGCATCTTTGCTTGATTTGCCTGATTCTGTGTCTCCCTCCAGCAATGGAGATGTAGCCCCTAAAGAAAAAGTAGGGTTTCTGTAATTTAGCAATCTGATAATAATTTATTATTCATCATTTACTGAGGACCAAAATTTCTGGCAAAACTGGTTACTGTTTCTTCATAGCATCACCATCTCAGCATTTGTCAGCAGATCTCCATTTTAACCTTTTCAGATTTCAAGATACTCTTAGCACTGAATGTAGATCTGAAGCAGCATGATGGCTTAATGGAGGATTAAACAATTAGTTGTAGCCAGAAATATGCAACATTACCGATACAATAAGTACCTTGCCAGACTAATGCTGCACCAGTAGCAAGGCAACCAATGAATCCAAAAAAGAAAAAAGAAGGAAAAAGCAGAGGCAAGCCCAGTCAACACGTCACACACATTAGACATATGGCAGAGAGATTATTATCACCTGCTCTCGGAGAGGAGGGAGGTGAGAGAAAGGTGGTCGAAGATCCAGCTCTGACGGCCGAATACACAGTTGAGAGCACAGTTGTGAGCATACCGAGAACAAGAGTCCCAGTGGAGACCTGCTTAGAGTGCAAATGGAGGCCATTGCACTCATAGTCTGTTGGCTCACTCGAGAGGCCACTGTAGCAGAGGTATGCGCAATAAATAGAGATCACGGATGCCGGCATCAAGCTTCCATTCACCTAATAGTTTTGAATTATTTAATCTGGGCTATTCAGTCAACTATGATTACAAATAAAGATATTTTGTCTGAGAAAGCTCCTGCTATTTTAATGTCACAACAGAAATAATGGCGCATGACAAAACTCCTAATTATCTCTTTGGCTATTGCAAAATCTAATTAGATACTCTAAAATTCTGCAAACCAGTCAATAAACCCATACTCCAGAATATAAAGTCTGAAGCTTTAATGAGTAATATGATATGGAAACTTTTTGGCATATCACCAGTGGTGATGAAGAAAAAAAAATTACAGGAGCAAAATTGTAACATCACAAACCACAGTATTTTTCACAATATCAGATAAACTTAAGGGTGCGGGTTCTTCATTTAAACTTCCATTGATTAAAATTGTAGAAAAATGCACAATTGATTATGTTATGGCTTACCTGGGGATGCAAGGAAACAATAGCAAAAGCTAAAGCAAGGATCAAAGTCATGACAATGAAGAAAACATTGAGACCACAGTCATGTCCTGAGGGATTGAACCAAACAAACAACACCCCGGAGAAGCCAATAGTAGCTAGATAACAAACTACCGAAATAACCAACAGTGCAATGTACCTGACAAGTTATATATACAGTTACAGAGTAATTGACGAAAACACTGGAATTAAATGACATCTAGTTACAGAAGAAAAAGAATATACCATTTTTGCTCATCTTTCTCCACCCATGAATCATTCCAGTTTGTTAAGAAGTCTAGAAGAATAACCACTTGTACCAAAAGAAAGAAACCCGAGCCAAATTTCGACAATGTCTCTGCAAAAATAGAAAATAAGGGAAAGGGAATGAAAACTCAGCAGGAACTTACTGGAGAAAAGAAAATACAAAGGTATGTCTGGATGACGTATGTCCATTTTATATGTGTTACATGTGTCAAGTAGGCAAATTAAAATATAA
The DNA here is from genome assembly GCA_033356055.1 of Carex pumila. Lineage (NCBI taxonomy): Eukaryota > Viridiplantae > Streptophyta > Magnoliopsida > Poales > Cyperaceae > Carex > Carex pumila. Next base: position 668,744 of record JARJHM010000012.1, on the reverse strand, counting down.
AAAATAACTAGTTAATCATAAAATTTTACAGGACATGGTGGTCCTTTTAGAAGGAGAGAAATCATATCAATAGATGTGCAATTGGTATTTACTACTCTAAAAAATGTTACTTTATTCATATCTCACTATTCCTATCATACCAAATTTCATTTTCTTGGTATTCATCAACTTAAGCCTTCATTAATGCAATGTTTCTATTGACTAAACAGGCTAAAAAAAAATACCCAAATGAAAAATAACCTCTTACCATAAATAGAAATCACAATATTAGGCAAGAAAAACATAAGAGCAACAAGCACAACCCAAACAACAATCTTTAAGACCCAGCCACCGTGGTGCCATGCATCTCTTTTATCGTTCTGGTCTTTCACACCAATCATCATGGCAGCAAATGTCGCAAAAAACAAGAAGTTCCCCAGACTGACACGTAGGACCGCATTGGTCTGGAACCATTCCTTTGATGGGGTTTGTTCAAAGGTATTAATCCCTGGAATAATCAAAGACAACTATTTCAAAACTAATACAATTTTTTCATTTCAGTATGTTAGCTGCTGACATCTGACTACTCAGGTGTTGACATATCCTTTTTTTTTGTGTGTTTTGAAGTAAGGTGTTGACTAATCTATAAAATGGATTTTAATAGTCTCAATAAAATCAACATGAAACTACATACCGAACTGATAGCTGCTGACCAAAATTTATGCTGGTACCAGCAAGAAGAAAATTAAACATGAGCCTCAATAATGGAAAAGCTCCAAATACAATCTCTTGTCAATCTAGAATTGGGTTTCTTTCAGTGTACGTCAGTTTAAATACCATTTAAGCCTCAAACTTCTACAATATTGGCCTCAATCAACCAATTAAAGAAAAGTAGAAAAACAAAACAAATAACTGGTTTTTACAGGTAACACTGGCTGAAATTTCAAGCATGGATTAACACCAAAAGGAACCAACACATAAGCTACCATTTTTCACTATATATGTCACCTTGATTTTGATTGTGATACAAACCTAATACTATAAATTCCATCAAAATGGACCAGTAAAAATGATCTCCAAATCTTAAGGATCTACAAAAGGAACCAACACATAAGCTACCATTTTTCACTATATATGTCACCTTGATTTTGATTGTGATATGAACCTAATACTATAAATTCCATCAAAATGGACCAGTAAAAATGATCTCCAAATCTTAAGGATCTACAACTTTGAGTTGAAAAAAAACAAGGTTAGCAGTTCAAGCAACATAGGCAATGATCATTATAGCGACAAATGGACAAATCAGCTTAAAATTGGCAACTCTAGAGCTAAACAAGACCTTAAACTGAAGCACCATACCGTAAATCAGCTCATTATCTACTGATTTGGGATAAAGCAACAAACGAGGTTAGATGAATTAAAGCTTACAGGGGACTTTTTCAAGGAGAGGAGCTGCCACTTCGCGAAGGATCCAGGAGAGGATGAGAGAGAGCGCGAAGAGGCCGCAATAGGCGAGGCGGGCGGAGCGGCGAGAGATCGCCGACGCCGCCGACATGCATGCTCCGCACGTGCAGCTGGCGCAGCACGACGTTAGGCACGACACACACCACATCTCCTCTTTTCTGGTTCTTCTTCTTCTTCGTTTCCTTCTTTGATTTCGTGTTAGTTCGGGAGAAGTCTAAAGACTTTCTGTTGAGAATTTAGGAATTATGAGAAATGTGAGTCCGCATCGTCTGAATTAACTCAAAAAGCATCTTTTGAGCTAATACATATTCACCGTCCGATTGTAAACGGAGTCCATCCGGCCCCAGTCTAAAACATAGACGTCTTTAATATTAGTGCGGATCTAATTCGTACAAATCTTGAAGCTGATCGGACGGTATATATGCATTAACTGAAAAGATTCCTTTTTGAGTTAAATGCAGAGGATACGAATTCGAGAAATGTTGAACTGACTTTTTTTCACTAATTTTTTTGTGTAAGAAGTTGAAAAAATAAAAATGTGACGTGTGCATCTTATTTCACTATCCAGATTTGAATTGAGCAGACTTAAAACTTAACAGCTTCAATTAAAGAAGTGATTCATTTATTTATATAATACGTTGTGTAAAGGATTTGCTTTTGTAATTTATAAATATTCAATTTAGAGAATATGTATTAATATAAATAAAGCATCTGTAATATTATTTTCTTTCTCATCAGAATGTTTTATTTGTATTATCTGAATAGTACTTAACTTGTACTGCTCTCACGTTTTCTAAATTATTATTTTTTTTATATTGTTTTAAGAGTAGAATTAGGATGTTTTTAAGCTCATCAAATCCATATAGTTATTACAATCTGACACTTTGCTTATTAAGACGAAATTTATCTTAATATGTTTTATTACTTTAAGAAAGTAAACTGCTTCCTTCTATTTTTGTTTTGCCTCTATTTTTTAAAATTTAAACAAATAATTGCATCCAACAAAAATTATGTTGTTCAAAACGTTTGCAATGTTGGATTATAATCAAACGATTGAGCATATATGTAATATAATTATAAATTGTACAATGTCATATATAATTGTCCTAATCAGTGTTCTAAATAGCACGCTATAGCGTTTTTGGAGATCAAACGCTATGCTATGGCATTAAAACACGCTATTTGCGCTACAGACGCTATAACGGTAATAGCGGTCCGCTATAGCATATAATGCGTAGCGCAAATAGCGCGCGCCATGCAATATTTGTTGTTTTTTTTTCAATTTATATGAGGTTTAAAATAAATAAATGGTGAAGATATTGTTTAATTTTGATGAATATTACATTATATCAAATTCAAGTCTGCTATAATAATTTTTTCATTTTGCTATTGGTTTTTTTTTAACTAATGATAAATAAAATAAATAATTGCTAAATTATGGAAATTTTAGAGACTGACAAGAATTTCTTTAAGGATCATCTATTTATTTTACTAGAAGTATGATTTTTCTTTTATTTTCAATTTCTAGGTTATTTTTAAATTTAAATAGAAAAAAGATAAATTATGTTATGATGTTGAAGATATTTTAAATAAAAAAAGATCGATAGTTTATGATATTAGTATTACTATAAATATTTTGAGTCGCAATTTGGACTTTGTATTGGTTCAATATGAATATTATAATTTTTTAATCAATTTGATATTATTTATTGTTCTATGAGACTAAATAATTTTGATATTTAGTACAAATATATAATATAATTTTTTATAAAAATTAAAAACGCTATTTGGAATAGCTTTCGCTATAGCATCGCTATTCACTATAGCTTTTTTTCGAGGCTCCCCGCTATGACGCGATAAATGCTATTTAGAACCTTGGTCCTAATTAAGTAATATAATATGGAATTAAGGTATTTGACAATCTATATTCAAGATCAAATTGTACAGTGTGGTCAACAAATATGTAGAACAATTTGAGTAAAAATCAAATTATTGATTGATTGATTCTAGAAATTTGTTCGGGTCGTACAAAACTATCGCAATTAAGTTGGATGATAACAAGAGAGTTTTGCAGCCACACGGATTTTGATGCGACCACCGATTTTGATGCAGCCGACGGTTTTGATGCGAGCGCACAAAATACTTTTTTCAAGTTGGCATATAGCCAAAAAAATTTGCGGGCTGCATAAAACAATGTTAAATCAGGAAAAGTCAGTTATTCAAGCGAAAAGGCAGTTCTGTACACACATCTGACCGTTTGTGCAGCCACAAGTGTAATGTCCGATGTGTTACCCTATATAAAGATGGGTTACAAGACACTACACACAACTCAGTTTTCTTAAAAATAGTCAATGTTTTTTGAAATGTTTTTCTAAAGAGAATCTTGAAGAGATTCGACAAAATGTGAGTGTCTTCTCTTCTTCTTCCACGCCATCAAAGATTAGAGAGGAAAAATATGTTAGAAAACTTGGAAATGATTTCTCAATGGCATGTCTTGCTATCTTGGAATACTTAATTCATGACCATATGATGCATAGACGAGAAGATGACTTCTTGTCATTGAAAACTTGTATCGAGCACACGAAAACGGCTCTTCACAATTGAGTATTCTATAGCCAATGTTATGGAGTCAGGTATTGCATTCTGCACTATGATTATGTTTTTTATGAGTTTGCTTTTAGTATAGGATGGTCCTTAGATTAAGGTGATATTATTTCTTCTTCCCCAGAATGTTAGTGTTTGACCTCTAGATGAGATGTAATTGTTTGATCTTTAGATAAGTCGTAATTGTTTGGCCTTTATGATTCACCAACAAGTGGTATCAGAGCCTTCCTACGCCGAGAATTAGGTTTTAAGGATCTAGAGAGAATTCGGAATTGATTGATGATTTTTTTTGTTGGATTTTTTCTTGATTATTTTGATATGAAAATTAAGGTTTGGATAGCACAAAATATGTTATTGGTTAAAGTTCTGACTGTCCAAGTTTCAGTTATTAAGTTGGTTAGGATTTGTTAAAAAAAATTATTTGAAATTACAAAAAATTTTAATCAAATTTTGATCTTGAAATTTTTGTGCGGCTCGCACAAAATTTTGTATGAGCCACACGAAATTCTGTAGCCATTAACTTTGTAGTTTTTTGGGCAGTTATGAAAATTAGAAATTTACTTAAACTTATTTCTAATAAGTTTACTAAAACAAAATATAAAATTTAGAATTAAATTTCTAAATTTAAAAAAATATTTAAGATGTTTTCAAAATAAAAAAATCTTTTTAGATCATGAATTAATTTCAACATAACAAACATAGCTTTACAGTTATTCAAACATCACACAAAATACTGGGCGGCCCGCACAAATTGTGAATCCCAATTTTACAAAATCAAAATTTTTTAGAAATTTGTGCGGACCACGCGGTTTTCAATTTGCGGCCCGTACAAATTGCAAATCCCAATTTTACAAAATCAAAACTTTCTAGAAATTTGTGCGCACAATTTTCGATTTAAGATAGGTTAGCATTTGTATCTGGGTCCTTGAAACGTCCATCTTGGTATACATGGATTGAGCCTTTATCATTTAGATCGAGTACTCGAAAGGTTACTTATATACAGTCAATGGTGTTTGAAGTATAATCCTTGTACATAATATTTTTTTAGCTTGAGACATTACAAGTAGAATCCTACATGACAAAATTGAAGGACTTATATGTTATTCAGGGAAAACTTAGTCCTCTCAAAGACCTTAATTGAGCAAATATTGATGCAGATCAGGAGCTAGTACTTATTCACGATGGATACTGTCGATATACTCTCGCGGATGTTATCATCATTAATAGAAAAAGTATATTTTTATCGGTATACCCTCGCGGATAATCATTTTTTACCTTCGCAGATACTATATATCTCATTCTTGTAGTCTGTATTTTGTTTTTTTTAGGTGATATTACTACATATTGTTATACGATGAGTTTTTCGACATGTTGGTAAATTTTTCATGTTCTATGCGCATCTAGTATTTTTTTTGTTCATGATTTGCAAGCTGAAAATTCTATTATTAATATTGAAATATAAAATGCTGAACTGAATACATAATATATACTTCCTTGCTACCATCGTTCTAGAGAATGTGTTTTCTTGTTTACAGCACGGAATTTTACCAAAAGAAAATGGCGACAACTATTTATATATGGACAATATTGTCAAATTACATCTGAAATTCAATCATGCATTTAAAATTATTTCTCAATGAGATTTGTTTAGGTGGTAAATCTCAAAAGAATAAAATTGAGAAAACTAAATATTATTGTAATCTAAATGCATGTAGTCAGATTTTATAAAACAAAAAAATGATTATTTTAATTGACAATAATGATGCCATTCTTACTGAAGTACGGATTTGAATTGAAAAAATAAAATCCTTACTATTTTCTAGATTTCTATAGCAGATGTATATATTACAAGAATGAAACAGTATATGTGAGAGTAAAAAGTAACTATTCGGAAGAGTATACCGATGCAAAGGATTTTTTTTTATTAGCTACGATAGTATCCACGACGGTATACCAACAGTATCCTTGTGCACCAGACAAATAGCTCTCACAATCAAGGAGACATGAAAATAAGTACCCACATAATTAAGGAAAAGGTCAACCTGAATATAACTTGAAACTTATAATTAATTGAACAAAAGAATTAGAGAAGACAGTGTGATTCGTGCCATCTTTACAAAAGAAACATTAAATTAAAATAAGTCAATGACAATTCACAAGTGATCTAATCATCATTATTAAAAAAAATTATAGATCCCAAAGCATAGCCAAATTAAGTTTCAGAAGTCAACAGGTATTGGGTACCGTACCCATTGACACCCCGCACGAGTACGGAACAACTCACCACATGTTTTCCACAAGAATGCCACGGAATGCGTATTCTCTGCATTAACTAAAAAAATAATATTAACTTTTCAAGTTAATGAATCTCGACCGTCTAATTGTAAACGGAGCCAATTCAGCCCCCTTTATGATACAGAGAATCTTTTAATATTAGTGCTGATCTAATAAACACGAATTTTAAAATAGATAAAATTCATTAACTCAAAAGATTTCCTTTTTGGAGTTACTGCAGAGGATACGAATTCAATGCAACGGGACCGCTCATGTTTCCTGTTATACCTTCCATTTGAGCCCTCTCATTGGTCCAAATATATTTATATATTCAACCTGCCCATTTAATTTTGTCAATCGAGTTCGAAATTATTTTTCGAAAGCCTTGCATGAATTCATGCCGTTTCAAGCTGAATACCAGGCTATAAATCCTTGTGCGTCGATTAATCCCTGAAACAGCAAGTCCAACTACATCTCCTAAATATTCTTTTTTTATAAAGCAATATATATCTGATATAACACAATGGCGCCAAACAAAGCTAACCAAACCGTAACCCTAGCTTTGTCCCTCCTCCTCTTACTTCTCCTCCCTTCTTTCTCTCTCGCCACTTCACCGACTGACTGCGGTGTAGAGACCGAAGGAACATGTCACAACAAGCCAAAGGCTCTCCGCTTGAAAGTAATCGCCATTGTCGTGATACTGATAGCCAGTATGATCGGCGTCTGTCTCCCTCTCGTCACAAAATCTATCCCGGCACTCCATCCCGATAGAAACCTATTCGTCGTGGTCAAGGCATTCGCTTCCGGTGTCATTCTTGCCACTGGATAAATGCATGTGTTGCCGGATTCATTTGACGACTTGCAGTCTCCTTGCCTAGCAGACAAACCATGGCACCAGTTCCCGTTCACGACTTTCATAGCCATGCTAGCGGCACTTCTTACGCTGATGGTCGACTCTTTGATGCTGACATTCTACAACAGGAATAAAAAAGGCAGTAGTGATATTGTGGCGGTTGTAAGCAGTGAGAGCCCTGCAATAGATATTCATGGACATGGCCATTGCCATGGTGGTGCAAAGGAAGTTGTGAGCCATGACCTAGAAGATAACAAAAAGGTCTCCTTGCAACGAAACCGTGTTATTGCACAGGTCAGAACTAGCTAGCTATGACATTCATTTCTTATTCCCTCCAATAAAAAGTAAAAGAATACTGTCAAGAAATTAATTAAAGAAAACTTCACTATATATCTTAACCACATGCAGCGAAGCATTTTGAACTTAAATTTGTAATTTCTTTGACAGGTGCTGGAACTGGGAAGAGTAGTGCACTCGGTGGTTATAGGTCTACGGGTGGGTGCCTCACAAAATGTGTGCATGATAAGGCCTCTTGTAGCTGCTCTTTGCTTCCATCAGCTCTTTGAAGGCATGGGGCTCGGTGGTTGTATTCTTCAGGTACTTCAATTATCCCCGCTCATTTTTATGAGACTTATTTTGCCATTTTGTCATTGCAAAGGATAAAATTAAATGATATCATGCACTGAACTTTAATTCAATAATTTAAGTGCTTTGTAAAACAACAAGCTATGCTTATTTAATTAGAGCATCTCCAATCGAAATTAATTGCTAAACAGCAGTTATAGAAGTTTTAAGAATTAATCTATGCAACGGTGCAATTAATTCGAATTTCTTTCTATGTCCACATCAGCATATCTTCTTCTTTTTTTTTTTTGTTAAAGAGAGAGCACTCAGAAAGAATTTGAACCAATTAATTAGCCAGCGTGTCATTAAACAAACATTTTCTTCTAAAACAAATTTGTTAATTTAGAAACTGTAGTACATCGCAATAACTATATTAGCAATTGACACATCAAATTAGCAATCTAAAAGAAATCACTATCATAGATACTCTTAAGCTGAAAAAGAAGAGAGAAAAAATTCACCCCTTTTTTGTGTCAAAATAATTGAAAATTAAAGTAATATTTTCTTTCAACAAAATTATTCTCTTCAGATAGAATATATCTTCTTCAGATTTTCGCGTAGATAGTAATTAGATGCCATGCAATTTTCTTTTCTTAGGCGGAGTACCACCTTGAGATGAAGTCAATCCTAGCCTTCTTCTTCTCAGTCACAACTCACAACACCATTCGGCATAGCGCTTGGCATTGCACTCTCCAACATCTACCGTGATGGCAGCCCGACGGCACTCATAGTGGTCGGAGTTCTCAATGCCGCATCAGCTGGGCTTCTGAATTACACAGCCTTGGTTGATTTGTTGGCGGCTGACTTCCTGGGGCCCAGGCTGCAGGGCAATGTTAGGCTTCAGATGGTCGCGTTTGCAGCTGTGCTCTTAGGTGCCGGGGGCATGTCTCTCATGGCCAAATGGGCCTAAGAAGTGCCATGCTTATAATCTATACCATCTTTTTCTTCGTCATAATTCGAAAAATGTCATTACTGTTGATCCGTTGAATGACTCAGTATTCAGTGTGGATAAAAGTTTTTTTTTTTTATTGGTTGAAGATGTCACTGGTAGCTTGGGTCAGAGGTTTTGTTTGTTTATTTATACAACTATGTGTTCTTGTGCCCAACTTAAATATCCCAAGGTGTTCTGTGTTGATCTTGTGATCTTTTCCTTTTATATAGTTCTCTGTGTTTTTATAGGACAGATTGCTCTCTCCCACAAATCAGTAGAAAATTTAAACTGCTGAATAATTTAGAGTAGGGGTGTAAACCGTCCGATACATATCGGATAGTGAACAATCACTATCTTTATTCATGATAATTTTTCAGATGCAGATACGTACAGATAGTATCATATATGAATACAGATTGAATATTAAATAGATATAAATACGGATCAGTATCCGATATATATAATTATAATTCGGATAATTAAAAATAAATTATTAATGTACATTTTAACAAAGAATAACATATAATATAATTTGTTTCATTCATAAATTAGAACTAATATTTTTTATACTAAATTTTTTGGTTACAAACATATATCATTTATCAAAACGATAGTCACTAAGTCATAGTGTTATGTTCATCGGAATATACCAACTCAAGATCATATATCAATACTATGTGACTAAAAGTACAAGTAATATGTTATTGGTATTTAAAAAAATAAATACAAGTAATAAATTATAATTAGTATGTATACGCAGTTTAATAAATTATTTTAGGTAAGTTTGAAAATTGGTCCGCTGGATAATTTAGCGGGTCTTACCATACCGCTGAAATAATTTAACGTTGGTGATATTTTTAGAATTCTGAGGAGAACGATAGAGAATGAAAGAAACATATCATTATCCATATCACTAATATACTCTTTTTTTAAATTAATATACTCATAATAAAAGATACAAAACTATAATAAAGGACAAAGTGAAATGGAAACGTGTTGAAATGATAATTCAAATGAAAGTAAAACTATTAGACAAATAAACGCACTGAGCTGAAGAAATTAAATAAACTAAATTATTTACCAAACAAATGTGCAACGGTCATTGTAACATGGGAATACCAAATATATAAAATTGATGAGTCCAGGTTATTATATGTTAATTTGGACAATAATAGATGAGTTATTAGTAACAAAATCAGTATTATTACATGGGAAGATAATCAGTGTTGCTAAAAGGGAAATTAATTGCTTTCAAATATTAAAAAAATCCAACGGCGCCATAGAGAAAATCCAACAACACTGAGATTATATATTGGTGTAGAGACATCATGGTTCTCTTAGGCAAAAATAAAAAATGTTGGCGCGCAAGACAAAGGCATAAATAAATAAACAGATGTCGAAGCACAGAAAAAAAAAAGTAAACATGGATTGCATGAACCATGAAAAAGGGCAGAAGAGAGGCATTTGCTTTGCTAAAGAGTGAAGGGCCTTTCTCCCTTTTCATGGATATAAATTAACAAATATTAATAAGGTCAAGTTTAAATTTCAGACCCCAATTTACTTTCCAACTGCAGTGAGTCAAAGCCATTTGACATAATGGCAAGATCAACCCTTGTTGTCGATTAATGTATTTAAGTACCTCTTTCTATACAATTAGACCATCCAACATTAAAATTGCCAGTTATTTGCTTGCAACACATAATAACAGTAAATCGACCAAGCTTTCAACTTGTTATAAAAATATGTCTTAATTGTAATACTATTACCACCCAACGCAAAACCTGAGAAATAATTTTAAAACCGTACTTGTATGTGTGCCAACCATTATTTTCTCTGCTTTGCATCCCTGTAGGAGAACAGGGTGTTAAGACAGGATCCTGTAAGGAAGACGATTGTCCTCAAGACAATATCAATGTCCATGTCTCCCATAAAGGACACTGACCCAAAGCCAACGGACCCTGCCTGGAAACCTCTAGCTTGTCGATCGATCAGTTCCATGGAAGCAAACAACTGGTTGTAGTACTTGATTGCCTCATCAACCTCCCCTAAAGCAAGAAAACAACCGGAAGTAGAAGTACGTTAATACCCTTTCGTTACAAATACACAACATGAGACAGTATAATGGTGCTCCCAAAGAAAAAAAATACTAAACACTAAATGCAAGTCTTTTCCTTCCTTTATAATGTAACTTAAGTGTCCCCCATCAAGAATGAGAAATATCATCACACCGTTAATAATTAAAAGCATCTTTTGCAGGCCTTTCTTTACCCACAGTTCTTTTTTTCTTTATTATCTGTTTATTAACCTTTTTTTTTTTTTCTGGGCCACACATGAATTTTCTGTTCTTCCAAACTTATCTCACCCCCCTACCAATTTCTTTCGGCGTATCCCTTCTTTCAAATTAAGATCAAAGATGTAATAGGTTCCACATGAATTTTCTAGGCACAATTTTGTGATTTGTTCCAAACCAGGCGCTCTAACACAAGCTCTGAGAAACCCAGTATCAGCCTCCAAGGCAATAAGACAGTCCCCTACTTCTCAAAAATTTTGAAAGTGAAATATTGGAAGAACTGTTGTACTCACCAATGCCAACCAACATTACAAGCGAGAAAACAGTGGCACACATCACAGCTGTAGTTATTGCATCAATAGGGCCTCCACTTGTCACAACATAGTGTAGAAAATATCTAAAAAACATAGAAAGTAAACCAAACTAAGATGGGACAATCAATTTTGAGTAAGCATATTTTTTTTTAAAAAAATCGATTAATTACATACCTTGTCAAGCAAACTGTGTTAAGGGCATGTGAAGAAGGTAGACCATACTCCATTGCATGTTGTTTTTCATCACTTGTAGCTGTCAATCTCCTAACAGGAGCTCGACCGAGGCACAAATACCAAATAATATATATATTAGAAAAAAAAAATCAAACTTAAACCAACAACAAAGAAAAAAAATACTATAAATAATTTCCAATGTTGTCACAGAAAGCCATTAACAAAGTCATTTTGTCTATCCAATCGACCGTGCCAGCTCTATTGGAGAAAATACATCACATAAATTAATTTAAATTGAGCACAAAAGAGGTTAAATAGAATAAGAGTAGATTGAAAAGAAGCCATACCCAAAAAGTATAGGGAGAAATCCAGTGTAGAGGCACCGAGACAACACAAGCTAGAGACCACATGAAAAGTTTATCCAAAATTGGATGTTGTAATTTCTGCAAAGTTGAAACAATTAATACCTAAAATTGAAAAACAGAAAACATCTAAACATTTAACTAAAGGAAAATGTAAAGAAAACAGTGCCTCACTGGATTGGCATTAGAGCTTGGTTCCTTGTATTTGCTGGTAAGAGATTGAACTTCTTTCATAATTTCCTACTACCCCTCCTAAAAAAAATATAGTTTACTATTTAGTCCTCAGTTCATCCAATTATGAAGTATTCAGAATTTAGATGTTGCATTATCTGGGCCTGATTCCTTTGGTCTTCTGAAGGTATGCATTCCTTCGATAGCAGGTAAATGAACTAAAAATCAAATATTTACTAAAACTGTACTACCATATGAATTTAAAATTGTACTAAAATTTAAAACTTTTTGACAACTCATCCAATGGAAAGGTCGTTGACTGTAAATTCACAATGGATTACAGTTCTAATCATTCAATATATAATCTCATTAATTTTGATTTCGGAGAGAATGTTACATTCGAAAACCCTTAAGTTCCACGATGTAGTACACAACACCAAGGAGAGTGTTTATGATGTCTTTGATAATTAGTATCTGAGATTTCAGAGTATTCTCACTCTCGAGGGTACCATGTGACTTTGCTTCAGAATCTCCAACGAGTCAATAAATTTGTCCCTTTTATTTGTATGCTATATCATATTGCAAAGGCCGCAAGAACAAGAACTATCTTGGCTTCGATTTGGTGAATAGTTGGAGAGTAAAGTCAACAGTGAATTTGCCATTTCGTGGACACTATCTTTTTCTGGGCAATTATATTTTTGGGGATATATATTTTATGGAAGGAAGGATTTTTATTTTTCTAGTGGAAAAAACTTTCCTTTAATTAGTCCTATTATTAATTAAGTGAGAGAGAGGAAGTGGATCCGTTAATCAATCAATCTATTTAACAAGCAAGGGTGAATTGAATATTTAGAAACAAAAAATTATCTCAGCTCTCAAAATTATAATCGTTGCTCTCAGTATAGCACTCCCCATTGAAAAAAGGTGTGTATTTCTTATTACAAAATTTTCTATTTATAACTCCAAGGCTCAAAACTAGCTGTTAGTACTATTTTCTATTTTAGTAATGATAGTACACATTACCGTTATCTATCTATATTTGTAAATAAATAAATCCCTATTTCTATATTAACTAAATAATGAGGTCTATATTTTAACAAAAACAAATAAAGCAGTGTAAAAAATTAGAAAAAATATACTATGGACCATCCGCATTAATCGAGTATTACCTGTGTATCTTTCAATTATATTTTTGCCATTTTTAAAGATGTGCAAGTTTAAATATTAGATTCTTTGCGAATGACTTTCTATAGTACTATTGTATGGAATAGAAATTGATTACTGTATAAAAGCTATAGTACTTTTCTTTAATTTCCTAAAAAAAAATTGGTTACTGTATAATTAAAATATATAGTACTTTTTTTTAGGATATTAGTATATACACCATAACCAGAAAAACTAAGAAAGAGATTGACCATGCATGGTTTGAACAGAGGGAACGTGCTTGACCCGGTAGAAATTAACTCAATGAGGACAGAATTAATGCAAATTTAATGTAAAATGACTTTTCCATCTTTTGATAAATGCAAATTATTGCCATGGGTTTGCAAGTCATTAACATTTAATTCCTAACAATCAAGAAAATATGGAAATTTAAATTTCAAACACAGCACTTCATGCATGTGTCCTATGCGATACATCTACTGTACATATGAAAAATAATTTGAGATTTAGATAAAAATAATTGTTATGAATAAATATTAAATGTATGAATGTCATTTATATTGTAACTCCCATATTAACCCTTAATTTATTTCCCCACTACTCCATGCATATTGATGCCCACTACTATTGAAATTTATTTCTCCATTTATTATTTGTTTGGTTTTCATTTACAATTTGTAGCCTATAAATAGAGGCATTGTAATATTGTATTGTACACACATGAGAAATGTATGAATAAAGAGATTGTCATCTTTTCATCTTTATTTTGCTTATTCTTCTTTATGCTTGTTCACATTTATTTTATAACACGTTATCAGCACGAGAGCTCTACTAGTTGAAGATTTGAGGTAATTTTAATAACTTTTATTTCAATTTTATTTATATAAATAATACTTCCTAAATGAAATAAGTTATCAATTTATTTATATTTATTTTGAGATATTTAGTATGATTCATAGAATTTTATATGAAGTGCATTTTTTAATTTAATCTTTCCGAAGAAGATTTAAAAGAAAAATCTTCTTGAAGAAGATTTATATGATGTACAAATATTGTATAGTGGTTCATATATTTTTTTTCTTCAATAATTGAATCTTCTTGAAGAGGATTTCAAGAGATATTACGAAAATTCTCAATTTTATAAAATGCACCGAGCAATTGGCCCGAAGCCATTGTAGCCATTTTATCAACTTGAAGAAGATTTCAAAGATATTAAGAAGATATTCCTGAAGAAGATATAAAGAAAAATTATATGATGCCCAAATTTATCATGATGTTTATATATATATAATTTTTTCAATAATTTAATCTTCTTGAAGAAGTTAAAAGATATTCTAAGTTGATTTATTATCTCTTTATGGTTGAAGAGATTATAATGAGTTGTTGGACAAAATAATTTAATTTGTTTTGCTTCATTTCTTGAAGTAAATGTAGCAATATATAATAATAAATTTGAAAAAAAAAAAAAACTTGTCGACGTGGACGTACAAGAATGAGTTTATTATCATGGTGATTATTACAAAAATACATATTTCCACTTGAAGTGGAAAGATAATGAAAAAAAAATTAGATAATGTGCAAAAATTAATGTGATGTTCATATTTTTTTTTTAATTTAATCTTCCTGGAGAAGATTTATGTGGCTCACAAAATTAATATGAGAATATTTCAATATATTTTCTTGAAGAAGATTTCAATAAGATTTATATGATGTGGAATTTTTTGATGTACTCTTCCCAAATAAGATTCAAGAAATATTTCGTATTTATACATTATCTTTTACATTATATTATGTTAATGAAATGACCCGAAGCCATATGAATATAAATTATATTAATGAAATTGGCCTAAAGCTATTTCATCAATTTTATCAATTGACCTGATGTTCAATTATAATAAATTATTGAAGCCACATGTCTTGTTCTGGTTGAACAAAATAATAGTTACACATGAAGTGAAAAATAATATGATGGACAAACTATTAGATATGGATGTGATAATGAAGAAAAAGTGCATCATTCCACTAGAAGTGGAAAAATAAATGAACAAAAAGAATTACCACTAGAAGTGGAGAAATAATTGAAAGTGAAGAGAATAACAAATAAGAAAATTCATGCTATTATTAGTCATGTACCTGTCGTACGCCAATGTACCTGTAGTACGTCAAAACATTATATTGAACTATTATGGACAAACTCAATTTAGTCAAATGATTTGACATTATTTGAATGATGAAAAAGAGATATATAAAATATGTGACATTTATGAAAAATTGAGCCCTCACTGTTTGAAAAAAAAAAATAGTATATCAAACTTATACAAAATTATTTGAAAAGAGATGATTTACTTTTATAAATCATTTAATTTTCTATTAATACAATGCCTTAAAGAAGCTTATCTATTTCATTAGAGGTATTACATTATAAGGTGGAATTTTAATTTTTATCTTTTATGTTGTTACGGAAAATTGTAAGATAAAAAAAATGAATAGTTGTTCATTCTTTATTTTGAAAAATAAATTAATACTTATTTATTATATTGATTGTAGTGCATAAAAAAAATGTAAATGTAAGATAAAATTTGGTTATTTATGTTTAATTTTTTTAAATACTACTTATTTATTCTTTTTATTATTGATTATTGTTGAAATGGTGTTTATTTTTTTATAAAAAAAAAAAAGTTGATTGAATGCTCTAGAAGAGTTATTTTGTTGTTACATGAAGGAATACAAATTTATATTGATGATGATGTATTATATTCTTGTAAGTCACAAATAAATTTGTTAAGTTTTAAGAATATCTGCCGAAATGGATATCATATTGAGACAACTAATGAAAAAAAATATATTGAATATATGAAAAACAATGCATATGTTTTTTCTCTGACTTGTACTACACATATTTAGTGCAATTGAAACATATCTTATTGTAAACTAGAAGTTTACATACAAGAATATGTTTATAGTTTGGCATGACCGGTTGGACCATTCCGGATCAATAGTGATGCGAAAAATAATAGATAATTATTATGAACATTCATCAAAGAACTAGAAGATTCTTTAATCTGATGAATTTTTTTTGTGTTGGTTTTATTTCTATAATGTATACAATATGATATTTGTGGAACAATATATCCAACATGTGAACCATTTAAATATTTTATGATTTTAATTGATGCATCAATAAGATGGTTACATGTATGTTTATTATCAAATCGCAACCTGGCGTTTGCGAAATTACTTGCTCAATAGATTTGATTAAAGAGCATAATTCAATTATGAAAATACGTTTAGACAATATCAAAATTAATGTTATATATCCTGTAGATATTCGTATATAAAAAAAAAGATATGATATTCGCATCATGCCAACTAGCTATTATAAAGTTTCCTCTTATAATTGATTTTTGGTCACATACCTAATATTTCCCATAAAAGAATTTTTGAATGTGCGGTATATGTTATAATTGCTCCACCACAACGCACTAAAATGGGATATCAAAGAAAGTTGAGAATTTATATTGAATTTGAATCTCCATATATAATAGAGTATCTAGAACCATTGATGGTAGATTTATTCATGACTAATTTTGCCGATTGTGATTTTAATGAATAAAAATTCTCAACCTTAGGTGGAGAAAACTATCAGCTGAAAAAAAAATATTAGTATGAATTATCATTGTCATATTTTGATCCTCGTACTAAAGAATATTAACTAAATGTTCAAAAGATAATTCATTTGCAAAGGTTAGTGAATCAATTGCCAGACACATTCACAAACTCAAAGAAAGTGAACAAACCACATGTACCAGCTGCTAATGCTCCAATTAAAGTCGGTGTCCCTGTTGGACAGACAAATTATAACACGCATGAAGTGTGAAAAAGCAATCGGTTCTAAAGATTAAAAATCCTCGAAAAAGAAAATGAGCAAAGAATGAGAATGGTCAAGTCGAGGATATGATAATTTCAGATAAAACTCCAGAAGAGAATGAAATTATAAGTAATATTGCAGTTCCAGCAGAAACTCAGGTATCTAAAATTTATGAAAATAAAGAGATCTCGATAAATTATATCATGAATGAAATAAGATGGAACCGAGATGAAATTGATATCAATAATATTTTTGTATATAGTATAGCGCTAAACATAATAAATATTGAGGATCATGACTAGAAGTCTATTAAAGAATGTCGACAAAAGAAAAATTGGCCAAAATAGAAAGGTGCAATTGAGGTAGAGGTAAACTCTCTTGAAAAATGAGAAGTTTTTGGACCTGTAGTCCTTGTACCTCAAGGTATAAAATCAGTATGATATAAATAAATATTTATGAGAAAATAAAATGAGAAAGGTGAAATTTTGAGATATACTCATATGTGGTGGATGCAACAACTTTTTGATATATAATTAGTCTGGCAGTCCATGAAGGACTTAATTTGCACCTAATAGATATTGTTACAGCTTATGGCTTGCTGGATAATGATATTTATATGAAAATCTCTGAAGGATTTAAGATGCCTGAAGCATGTAATTTAGGTTCTCGAGAACATTATTCAGTTAAATTGAATAAATTTTTATATCGATTAAAGCAATATGGACGCATATGCTATAATCGTTTAAGTGAATATTTATTGAAACATGGATATAATAATGATACGACCTGTCCATGTATTTTCATGAAAAGATATAGAAATGATTTTATTATAATTACAGTTTATGTTGACGATCTTTGGAACTCCTGAAGTGCTTCCAAAAGAATAAATTATTTAAAGGAAGAATTTGAGATGAAAGATCTTGGAAGAACAAAGTTTTGCATTGGATTGCAAATTGAACATTTGAAAATGATATTTTTATGCATCAAGAAAATTATATTGCAAGAGTGCTGAAATAATTTTATATGGATAAATAACATTCATTAAGCACTCTGATGGTTGTAAGATCATTAGATGTGAAACAAGATCATTTAGACCTTGAGAAAATGATGAAGAACTATTTGATCCTGAAGGACCATATCTTAGTGCAATATGAGCACTTATCTTGATGGGCATATAATACATGATATATCTTTTATAGTAAATTTATTAGCAAGATATAGTTCTTCTCTTACGTGAAGATATTGACATATAAATAAACATATATTTCGCTAAAATTTAGCAATACACAAAAGCAAGTCAAGTATGTGTTTGGTTAAGATCTGTGATTCAACACATTCATCAGACATGTAGATTGTCTTTTAGAGAAATGATCCCGAAGATCATATATGAATATAATATTATATGTATTGCTCAATGAAAGGAATGATACATTAAAGGAAATAGAACAAAACATATTTCACCAAAATTCTTTTTTTTACATATGATCTCCAAAAGAATAATGTTATTAATGTTCAGCAAATACGTTCAAGTGAAAAATCGAGCAGATTTATTCACTAAGGCACTCCCTATTGCAATATTCGAAAAACTAGTTCGTAATATTGGAGTTCGCCGACTTAAAGATCTTGATTGATGCTATTATGAGGGGGAGTTAATATGCACTATATTTTCCTTAACCATGGTATTTCCCACTGGGTTTTTCTGGTAAGGATGTAGTTGCGTATTTAGAAGAATATTGTACTCTGTTTCCTTCACTAGATTTTTATCCCATAGGATTTTTCCTAGTAAGGTTTTAATGAGTCATATTTTTATATAATTGACATCCAAGGGGGGGTGTTATGAATAAATATTAAATGTATGGATGTCATTCATATTGTAACTCCCATATTAACCCTCAATTTATTTCCCCACTACTCCATGCATATTGATGCCCACTACTATTGGAATTCATTTCTCCATTTATTATTTGTTTGGTTTTCATTTACAATTTGTAGCCTATAAATAGAGGCATTGTAATATTGTATTGTACACACATGAGAAATGTATGAATAAAGAGATTGTCATCTTTTCATCTCTATTTTGCTTATTCTTCTTTATGCTTGTTCACATTTATTTTATAACAAATCAATAGTACTTCCATTGTAATTGATGTCATTTTTACAGCAGTAAGTAACTAATCACCTCGAGTAAAATTATCTCACTTCTTTTGAAGAAAAGTGGTATATGCCACCAATTTCATTTGAAATCAAAGCATATCTGATTTAGTACCAAATTGGTACCAAAATCAAATATAACAAGTCCATACAACTATAAAAACAAAGTAAAAATAAAAGAAGAACAAGTTCACAGAAACAAACTTACAACTAAGAAAAGTAAAACATAAGAATCTACTAAAAACATTGAAAGTATATAAAGCTAAGGACTATATATCCAATAAATCTTTATTACTCTCCTCTTCTCCAGACATTGGAGATGGGGGGTTGCCAGCTCCAAAACTCTGCATATCCTCTGAACTGCCAACTTGGGAAATGGACGTTAGAAGGTCCACTACTTAAGCCAATTAAAATTATCTCACTTCTAGGTTGGTCAAGGTCACATAATTAATAGACGGGTGATTCGCTGTTTCCTCTGTAACTCTTATATTGAAGTACGCCGGCTGCTTAGGCTCTGGCAAAACTATAGCTTCTGTGGTAAGATACACGATCGCATCTGACATGATGGGTCGATCAACTGGATTTTCTTGTACACACAATAAAGCCACATGAATACATCTCTCTATCTGTCTTTGGGACACTTGGGTTAATGTTGAACAAATTAGTTCAGAATATCTCCCATCTTTCCATCTATCCCATGCCTGCAAAAGAGAAAATTTTATTTTATCCTAGCAACTATATATATATCTAGTCTTGTAGGTACTCAAAATGCAAATATAGTGTACCTTAATGCCAAAAAATAAACCGAGATTTTAACAGGAAGGATATTAAATTAAGTAAAAAAGTGTTAGTATATGTCAATATATGAGGTCCTTACAAATCCAAGGAGGTTGAGAAAGTCACCATATTGGTGGAAACCCATATTCTTTTTGCTGCTAACAATCTCAAGAAGCAATACACCGAAGCTAAATACATCTGATTTGATGGAGAAAAGACCCTCGGATGCATACTCAGGAGCCATATAACCGCTGGTAAACAAGAACAAAAATCATAATTAATATGATGATGTAAATCTTCTGAATATATATAATATTTCTTGTAGCAAGTTAATATTATTCGTAGACTAATTTATGATAAATTAATTAGTGTGTGTGATTTAAATTATGCTCTTTGTTTACAAAGTAATTAATATTAGACATATTTTCTTTAACACATATACGTACTATGTTCCTACCACCCTATTAGTAATTGCTTGGAGCTCCGTCGGATCAAATATTCTTGCTAATCCAAAATCAGATATCTTTGGGTTCATTTCAGTGTCTAAAAGAATGTTGCTCGCTTTCAAATCCCTATGAATAATTCTTAGCCTCGAGTGTTTGTGGAGATACAGGAGTCCTTGAGCAATGCCTTCAATTATCTCAAATCGCCTTTCCCAATTTAGAAGTGCTCCTCTAGTTTTATCTGCAATGCAACACTTATAATAATAAAGAAAAAAAAACAAGTTGCATAATCTTTGCTATTACATTCCAACAACTCGACATTTCCGTGGTCTGGAATTATTACCTTTTTTAATTAAAACTTTAAAATAGGAGGAGTCAAATTTTGAAATGTTTAATTACTTATGACTGAATAGGTTCTTAGAATGGAAGATAAAGAAAGTTGTGATCTGATATGCCTCCAAATTCGGAAAACTATGTGATTAAAAGTTAGTTGCTTTATAACTAACAACCCAGTGATTTATTACAGATGACTCAACAAGTACTAAGAAAAATGAAAAAGATTTCTAAAAGGAAATGAGCTTTGTAAATTGAACTAGTACTCCAATTAATGGAAATTAACACAAGGCAAAAGCAGATAAAAGATTACTACTAATCCTTGCAAAATAGGTTTCTAGGGACATACCGAAAATGAAATAGTCTAAGCTCTTGTTTGGCATAAACTCGTAAATCAATATTTTCTCCTCTCCTTGCATGCACCACCCGACCAGCCGGACTAAGTTTTTGTGTTGTAACTTTGCGATAAGTTGGATTTCATTTTCAAATTCAACTAGACCTTGACATGAATTTGTAGAAAGCCTCTTGACAGCAACCTCAAGTCCATCTGGCAGCACCCCCTAAAAGAAAGAACTTGAAATCAGAATAAAACCCAATTCTTCTTTTAATTTCATCAGAAGTGTTTTTGTTTGCCAGTTTTTTAATTATTTCTTTTACTATAATGGCCCAGTTAACTTATGGTTCTTCTTGATCTAAAAAATAATAATTAAAATAAATAAGAAAAGGAAAGAGGAACAGTATCCAGATGGAAGGAAATAAGAAGCACCTTATAGACAGGTCCAAATCCACCTTGGCCGAGTTTATTGTCAAATGAGAAGTTACCTGTGGCATTGACTATTTGATTGAAATTAATGAGTGAAATATCTGAATTTCCTTCCCTGCTCCATAGATCCGGTGTTTCGTTGTTAGTTGCAAGCATTCTTTCATTTTGAATAATCTTGCTTTCTAAATCATTAATGAAAATATAAAGTGTTAACTATGTTATCATGCAAATGAACATGTTGACAAGTATAGCTCAATGGTATAAAAATGTAAACCTGCATATCTCAGTTTTCTGATTTTGAAAAATAAGCTGATGAAGCAGCCAATAATAAGCAATGTCACAGATACACTGACAATGATAATGAGGTGCAAGCTCTTTCCTCCTGAAGGTATATTTGAGATTGAAATTATCAACACATATCAATAAATTCGTAACAGTTATACATAGATGAGAACTAAATTAAAAAAAATTCAACATTCATAAGGAACTGATGGATAAACACAGCGAAAGAGTGGAAATTAATTGGCAAATGAATATCAGGTTGGATTCAGGTGGTGATGTAATTGGGGTATTGGTTCTGCATTATGGCACCTGTTCTAAATTCTACCAAGTTTTGCTGTATGATCTTCAAATGATTTGTTCAAATATCTCAAGAGAGATGCGAGTAGTGTTCCCCGAAAACAACAGGTCAGGACCAGATCAGAGAGGGACATGAGCTTTCACTTGCAACAGCAAATGAAACACAACCAAAATAAAGAATGAACAAAACGAAAGAAAAGAGGAAATTATGGGAAAGAAAAGATGTGGACTTCAAAGAAACGACGTTTCTGTCAAATACTCTTTTTACCATAGTAGGAAATATTGGCCGATACCGATACGGGTCGGCCGATACGTATCGGTATCGGCCTACCCCAATCCGATTCTGAGCCGATCCTCACATAGCAAATCATAAAGAAAAAAAAAAAAAAAAACCCCAATCCTAAGCCAATTCTGAGCCGATACCAATCCAATACCCCGATCCTGTATCGGTATCAGCCAAGACTGATCCCGATCCCAATACCGATAATTCCTACTATGCTTTTTACCACAATCTACTATAATTAGTGCAGATTGGACTTCTGAACCACTATGTTCTTTTCCATTTATATATATTATCATGTCCCATTTGTACATACATTTATGTTTCCATCAATCACAAATTTGGTCTCTTCCTATACCTAACCTTCAAACCTATTACCCTGGCCCACTTCCTGTGCTTCCTATTGAGGCAAGTAAATATATTAAAAAAAAAAAGATTTCAGAGCTACTAGAAATTAACAAGATCCATAGTTCCTATGAGAAATCTTGTATACTAGATATCAAAATATTTTATATTGAGGATTTTAAATCAGCTGCTGACAAATAATAGTACCCAAGTTCAATCTTAACGCTGAAGGATTTAGTAGACCTGTGTATGTTTGTTGCTATTTTGTAAAATAAACATACATATAAGAATTAAAGACATTCCAGCTTTTCTTTTTTGAAAATTGAAATATATATAAAAGAGTCCATGTCAGGTGTTGAATACTCTCACCTTTACTGGTGCTTGATATAGAATTCATTGTAGGAGGCTGAATTGGAAGGTTAACAGATGCTGGAGGAGTCTGTATTGTCCTTGAGATTGAACCTATTTGTTGATCTGGTTTTCTGGAAAAGAAGTTGTATATTTCATACCTCAGATTGCATCTCACTCCTGAAATCCTTCCACCTTTCCGCCCGTCAAAATAGTTTAGCATCTGATCAATAAGGTCTTGTAAACAAGCACGACATGTATAATTTGAAAAATCAGGCGTGCACTGTGACAAGCCATAGATCACCGGCAAGGATGATGCTGTTATGTTTATCACTCCAGTCCCAAAATGCTTTCTCGAGTTATAAGCTGCCTGATCTGAGACATTGCTTAGCAATGTGTTCATCACATTGAGGAAGTAATATTTTATAGTATTATTCGACGGATCCCATCCACTAAATCTACCGCCTGTCATGTTTTGGATGTTCCAGATAGAGTATAGTTGCAAATTTTTAGTTGAGTTGAGGAACTGCTGATTGGAGTACGAGAAGAGGCACAAATCATAGTATAGAGTTGCTTCTTTTGAGTATGGGCATAGATTCATTACATCTTGGAAGGATTGGTTAAGGCAGTCACTGCAAATAGAAGAATTGACGTCGCCACAACAAAGGACAAGACCAGAGATCTGGTTCGGTGCTGTACCAATTGTATTTTCATAAAAACCCTGTTTTGCAACTACTTCTGTGAAAAAGGAGGAGGAGAGTGTCTCGAGGTTGGTACTGTATGCACTATTTACGGTGTAGTTGCCGGTGTTGCCGCATAATGGGAGGCATACTTTGTAAGCAGATGCTAGATGTAAGCAGAGATTTGTGAGAAAGAGAGCAAAAAGGCAGGGAGTAATGTTCTGCATTGCTCTGTTGGGAAAGGAACAAAATGATGATGCACTAGAGGAATTATAATATTTCTTTTACTGACAAAACATTGACAGCAACTACACGCGGAGCAAAACTATGCTAAATGCATCTGGGTAATATGATACAGTTAGACGATAGTGAGAGGAGCCTTGAGGTGTATACAGACTAATTTGCTCAATGATTAGCATTGCCAGACATGCGCAGCTAGAGGTGTCAACGGGTACGATACGGGTCGGGTGAAGGCATTTCATATCCGTACCCGTTATAATCCAAAAAAAAAACTTTAACCTTACTTATCTTTTCGAATACGGTACGAATCGGATAAACAGATAAAATAGTGTCATTAACATCTCGATTTGTGCTTTCGATAAAATATTTTTCAAAATAAGAAAAAAAATAATAATGAATACAACTAATTTGTACTATAAAAATTTAGTAAAATACATAACTTAGAATAATGGATAAAGATAACAAAAAAAAAATGTTACCCATATCTGATAAACTAACGGGAAAAAAATCTTATCATTACTCGTCTTTTTGGATACGGTACGGATCGGGTAAACGGATAAAATGGTGTAAATTGGAGGGTGTTATTAGTTGGATTTTTGTTTTAATGTTTTTTCTATATGTACGTTTGGAGGGTTCTAATACAATTCATGCCACAAAATACCACAACTTTGATATTTTTATTTTAATTTTAAATTGAATCCAAACTGTTGATCTTGTTAACTTTCATGAAAACATAGTAATATTAATTTTTCCGAATAATAATGTTGGTATTATTCCCAATCTATTTTTTTTAAATCTCTCCGAATTATTCTTTAATTTGATGAACAACATGAGATAAAATCCAAATAATTATTTATACAAATATCAATATTATGATGTATTATTTGAATTATAAAACAATGAACCATTCTCAAATTACATCTATATTATATTCAAATCACGAATTCTAGACCTTGCCAAAATATTTTCATATTTTGACATTACGTATGAGAGATGCGTCTTAAGTAAAATTTTGTAATTTTTAAAATATATTTTTTACTAGATCAAGTGGTTGAAAAATGGACTAATTAAAATTAATCTATCCATATTTTATTGGATTTGTTCATTTTTATAATCACTTGAATCTAGTATAAAATTAACTAAAAAAATCATGAAATTCTATGTGGATGCATCTCTCATTAAAAATGAACAAAAATCAACATTTTGGATTTGATATATAAATTTCAAAATTTTAAATATAAATAAAAAGAGAGAGATTGTGATATTGGATGACCATTTTTCTAGATGAGGGAAATATGCCAACGGTTTTGGTGTAAATTGGTGTCAATAAAATTAAACATCAAAATATATTTTAAATTATTTTAAATTGATGTAAAAATATCTGATATATCCGAATATCCGAATATCCGTGCGAATATAAATATGAATATGATTTTAAAAATGACTGAAATAACCACAAACAAATTAAAAAAGAGCTCAAAATTTTCCGACTTCTTTTAGTTATCATCTTTTAAAAAAGTGATAAACATAATTAATATGGATTCTTGAAATTTTTTATTTTTATTCGGTGTGTAGCTATATATTAGCTTCGCATGGATCCAACACAAAATTGTAGATAGTGATATTCAATATCTGAATATCCGTGCAGATACGAATACAAATATAATTTTAAATATTAATTATTCATATTTAAATAGTAGATATATATCATATAGTTGAATATATATTATGAAAAATATATAATTTATTGTTATAAAAAATGGACATTCATATATGTATCTGTTTAATATTTGATCTATATATATAGAGAGAGAGAGAGATGGGCTATGGTGCATTGCAATGCATGGAGGGATTTGTGCATTGGACCATAAATCTAAAATTCAAAATCCAAATGGCCGATCCAAACTGTTCATCTTGTTCTCCATATTAATATGTGCTTGGAGACCAAATTTTACATTTTTCTGAATTTTTTTACTATTTATTAAGTATTTTACAAAATTGTTGATCCAACGGTGGCTTAACAAAACAGTAAAATCAGCAGCCACCGTTGGATCAACAATTTTGTAAAATACTTAATAAATAGTAAAAAAATTCAGAAAAATGTAAAATTTGGTCTCCAAGCACATATTAATATGGAGAACAAGATGAATGGTTTGGATCGCTATTTGGATTTTGAATTTTAGATTTATGATCCAATGCACAAACCCCTCCATACATTGCAATGCACCATAGCCCATCTATATATATATATATATATATATATATATATATATATATATATATATATATATATATATATATATATATATATACGCACACACACTTGTCTAATATTCGATTCATATATGTATCTAAAAAATAAAAACGAATACCATCTATATATATATATATAGAGAGAGAGAGAGAGAGATAGGCTATGGTGCATTGCAATGCATAGGCCATAGTGTGCATTGGATCATAAATCATTGATTCAAAGTCCAAATGACCGATCCAAACCGTTCATCTTGTTCTCCATATTAATATGTGCTTGGAGACCAAATTTTACATTTTTTGAAATTTTTTTACTATTTATTAAGCCACTTTGAAAATCGCTGATCCAACGGTGTCTTCTGATTTTACTGTTCCAAACAGTCACCGTTGGATCAGCGATTTTCAAAGTGGCTTAGTAAATAGTAAAAAAATTCCAAAAAAATGTAAAATTTGGTCTCCAAGCACATATTAATATGGAGAACAAGATGAACGGTTCGGATCGACCGTTAGAATTTTAAAAACTCGAAATCCGAGCCGTAGCATGGAGGCCTCTTAGCTACCCGTAACACCGTAACCACGTCCTATATATATATATATATATATATATATATATATATATATATATATATATATATATATATATTTATCTAAAAAATAAAAACGAATACCGATATAATTTTACCACTGTCCAATCCGTATCCAATCCATTTGCACCCGAGAGATAGAATTGTGTTCCTATCTTTGAGAAATAACAGTAGAACGTCCATTAGCTAGATACGTGTTTGATTTTTTTTCTTTTTTTCCGTTTAAAAGTGGATGAGAATTTTCGTTTAACTGGGACCCATACTTGCTATGTGCACACGTTTTACTTATTTTATTTATTTAATTAACCCCACTAGTGGAACCATACTCCTTTAGGGGTGAAAACGGAGCGGATAGTGCTGATACTATATCCGCATCCGTCGAATAATGAGCGGATATGAATATGGATACGGATAGTAAACGGATATCAAAATTCAAAATTAAATCCACCTTAAACGGATACGGATACGAAACGGATAGTCTACGGATACGGATTCGAATACGGATATAAAATGAATAATGGTCGGATAATTAAGATATATGAACTTTTAAGTACAAATATTAATTAAAACATTAAATATAAATATTAATAAACTTATAAGAAATGAGAGATAATCTATTTATATAATATATATATATATATCAAATAAGTGTATGGTAACAAAAGATGTTGTGATGTAGTGGTTTGAAGTTTAGTCTAAATGCATTGAGATGGGAGAACATGGGTTCAAATCCCACCTATAGCAAATATTTATTCCTCTTTTATATGGATCCAGCCAAACTATCCGAATCCGGATATCCGCTCCGTTTAGAACTCCGTATCCGGATCTTTTATGGCTTTCTGAAAATTATCAGAATCCGTATCCGGGAATTATCCGAATCCAACCGGATTCGGATTATATCCGAATACGGAGCGGATATCCGCCGGATAACCGTTTTCACCCCTATACTCCTTACAATAATTCATGTTATGTGCGCGTGTTTTCTTTTTGGAAAATGTTCACCATCACAATGTGAGGATTCAAGTTTTTTCTAGAATTAAAATAATAACAAATCAGATTTAATTAAATAACTAATTGGATATAAATTTATTAACTAATCAGATACTAAATATAAAACAATATTTTAATTTATAACTTTAATGTCTTTATTCGTAATTTATAATTCTTCGAGTTATAATTTTAATTATCAATCATAATTTATAATAAAAAATTTATTTTAATTTAAACTCTAAATTTAATTTAAATTACAAATAATAATTTCAGAAGATGACAAAAAAAATTTCGGGTTCAATGATCCGCCCGTCTGTGGGACCACATGAACCAAATGGTTCATACTTCTTATATTTTGGACTATGTGCGAAGGGAATGAGAATCTTTCTCAGTACCATAAAGTGGGGCCCACAACTTTTGCAGTCAATATTTAATGAGAATCTTTCTCAGGTACCATAAAGTGGGACCCACAACTTTTCTAGTCAATATTTATTCTCAGTCGGATTAAACTCAATGCAATGCTTATAAAGATGCAGGTAGAGGTTTGATTTTGCCTGCCTAGGACTAGGGGTTTGCTAACGGATAACCCGTGACCCGTTCCGGGTTACCCGTTAGGGGTAATGGGTAGGACGGGTAAAGGGGTAGGTCGGGTACGGGTAAAACCCGTAACGGGTAGACGGGTAATTTTCCTAAAACCTCTATCCGGTCCGTTTATTACCCGTACCCGTTGCGGGTTGACGGGTACGGGTACCGCGGGTACGGATCCGGGTATCCGGGTACGGGTCCGGTCCGCCCGGTTTTTTTTTTTCTGTTTTTTTTCAAAAAATTCAAAAAATTCAAATTTTTTTGAAGTGAAACGGGTACGGGTACGGGTATGCGGGTAGATGGGTACGGGTAGGCGGGTAGATGGGTACGGGTAGGCGGGTACGGGTATGCGGGTAGATGGGTACGGGTAGGCGGGTACGGGTAGGCGGGTAGACGGGTACGGGTATAACGGGTTTTTTTTCAAATTAGGTTGTCCGGTCCGTTTATTACCCGTACCCGTCTACCCGTCTACCCGTTTGTACCCGGGCAACGGGTACGGGTAGCTCGGGTAACGGGTACGGGCCGGGCAAAACGGGTTGAACCCGTTAGGGGCTTAGCAAACGTCTACCTAGGACATGCCCTGCCCTGCCCTGTCTGCCCGTATCTCTGTGTCTGGGATATTCATGCCCAAGCTCAAGTATAGATCGGGTACTCGGGTATACAGATACTGGCAAAAAATGAGCCGGACACGATTTTTTGGACAAATACCCGACCATATCCGAACCGACCATATCCGTACCCGACCATATCCGTGCCCGTGCCTGTACCCCTATACCCATGTATCTTTTTTTTTAAAAAAAATTCAAAATTCAAAAAAATTTCCTCCAAGCCCCTACATTATATATATTGTATATGTAGAGATAGGCTAATGTGCATTCGAATGTATATGGTCCGAAGTGTTTACGGTCCAAATTTGAAATTTCAAAATCCAAACGGTCGATCCGAACCGTTCATCTTGTTCTCCATATTAATATGTGCTCGGAGACCAAATTTTACATTTTTCTGAATTTTTTACTATTTATTAAGTATTTTACAAAATTGTTGATCTAACGGTGGCTGTACAAAACAGTAAAACCGTTGGATCAACGATTTTCAAAGTGGCTTAATAAATAGTAAAAAAATTCAGAAAAATGTAAAATTTAGCCTCCAAGCACATATTAATATGGAGAACAAGATGAACAGTTCGGATCGACCATTTGGATTTTTAAATTTTAAATTTGGACCGTAAGCACTTCGAACCATATACATTCGAATGCACATTAGCCTATCTCGTATATGTATATGTATATCAAAATTTAAAACACTTAATATATTGTACAAAAACCTAAGTTATATATAATTATATATAAATATATTATATA
Organism: Carex pumila; assembly: GCA_033356055.1. Taxonomy (NCBI): domain Eukaryota; kingdom Viridiplantae; phylum Streptophyta; class Magnoliopsida; order Poales; family Cyperaceae; genus Carex; species Carex pumila. The sequence continues at coordinate 638,960 of JARJHM010000012.1, read as the reverse complement.
TACATATATTAATTAAATTTATACAATTTAAAGTAATTGATTTAAACAACATTGTTTTAAAATAATTAGTAATTGATTTAACCTATTAAAAATAAAATGAATGTTTAGAAAAAATATATTATCAATTTAAAATGTAAACTAAAAATTTCAAGATATTAAAAAATTATGAAATTATATAATTAGTGTTGTTCGTACAATAATCTTTTACGTCTATTTGACTAATTTGCAAAAACATACAATTATTGAATTTTACGATTTCTTCTATTTTTGAGAACATATAGGTCCAAGAAGAGTAAGAACTGCGATATAATAAGCTTGGACTGAAGAAATCACGAAGACTTTTATCAAGAATACAAATTGTAAAATCAAAAGCTTGGTAAAGTATGTTTGAGGTTGATTAAATTGGGATAAAACGTTATGAACGTTTTCAAAACGTTGGTAACATTTTATAATAATCAGTAGCAACAAACTGATCAAAAGAAGAATCAAGTTATAACGTTATACAAACGTTGTGACGTTTTACAAACATTGTAACAATTAATAGCTTTAGAACTGCTGAAGCACAGCTGAACTGTACCAACATGAAACGTTGTAACGTTTATAAAACGTTGCAACGTTTCAGGAATAATTAAGCTTCAAATAACTTCTATTTTGATCAAGTTTTTACAGGTTAAAACGTTGTAACGTTTTACTAAGCTATCAGAGATTTAAAACCCTAAAATCGCATTTGCATAAAACGTTGTAACGTTTAATGAAACGTTGGTAACGTTTTATGTCAAACAGCTCATTTTTGAGCTGCCACTATAAATAGACTGAAGGGATCACTTTCAAATCTAACCTAGCCGTCCCTAAACTTTAAAAGAGGCGGTTTTCTGAGAGCTTGGTTCCACCATTGTTGATTGAGCTTAAAACTTCAATATCTCTCAATCAATCTCAAACAACCTCAAATCCTCTTCACTAATCTCTAATTAGATTAGGTTAGAGTGATCTATTGAGTGTTTCTCTTGTTCTTGAGTAACTTGTGTGACTTCCCTTGTTTGTAAGGGCTCGCCGGCTCAAACCTCGAGTTGCTCGTGTGACTTCCCTTGGTTGTAAGGGCTCGCCGGCGCTCATCTCTCGTTGGCCGTGACTTTCCATTTTGTAAGGGCTCACGGTTCACAATTGTAATCCTTTCATATTGGGTAATAGAAAGGCTCACCTAGAAAGAGGTTGCGACGCCCCAGAGACGTAGGCCATTGTTTTGCCAAACTCCGTTATCATCCCGCGTGTCAATTTCTCTTAACTCATCTATTTACTTTCAATTGCAATTTATTTTCAGTTTTTGTTCAATTAGAGGTGCCCCTTTAGTACAACAATTAGAAGGAGAATTTGAAAATAAAATAAAATGACTCGTGTAAAGAAGTAAATAAATACATTTGTACTTAGCCGATTAAACATACAAATTTTCGCAAGAATAATTTTTATATATAAGTTACAAATTTTATTTATGTAGGAATTATAAAAATGTGACTTAATAATTTTATGTGTGTGTGTGTATATATATATATATACTATTTGATATTGAACTATTCAAATTTTAAAAGTCGAATTATAAACACATAATAATATTTATACGACACTGTTAAAAAAAACAGAAAAAAAAAATTGGATGGAGTACATTTTAGAAATTCAGTGTATATTTCAAAGATAATTTAAGGTTTTAAAACTTTAACTTTATGCAAAACTATTTTTTAACAAGTTTGGATGGAGTACATTTTAGAATTATTGATCAAGTACTATATATTTGGACAAAATTGAGTTATTTAATATGGAGTCCATGGACTATATATCAACATAATATTATTTTTGTCAAAAATAAATTTTAACATATTTTTGGATAATTTTAGTAATATATATCTAAAAAATACCGTCAAACGATTACAAAATATTTTCACTCAATTTTATACTCCTAGAGACAAGTAAATTCAAATTATGGTTATGGTGTAAAATTTTAATACTTGCATTATTAATCCAATTAAAAAAAAATGAAAGAATCGGATGCTGTCTTTTATGGCACTAGATAGTCTATATACCCTAATTAATCTTATTTCTTAAACTATGGTTGTGATGTTTTTGAGAAAATTGACAAATTGTCTAGTTACATATCCCAATTATATTGGCCATACATGGTTTAAACTAACACATGCGTTTTGTTTCCTGCAAGTCTAATTTTTTGTTTTATTTTTTATTAAAGATAATTAGGATACATCTTAATTGTAAGTACATCAACTAGTAGATATATTAGCACACATATACTAAGAATAATAGTCATTAATACATTTATAGGCATTCCTATCTACATTCTAATAAGTAAACTGATGAAAACATCATTATATATCCTAAATAAATAAAAAACTAACATATACAGCTATGCTTATCTTAAGTTGAAATTTTATTATTAATATAATTTTACCACTAAAATTCATCCATTTATTTATCTTAAGTTGAAATTTTATTATTGAATAAGTAACTTTTATTTTTTAATTTATTGCTTTAAAATAATTCATAATTATTTTTAAAGTAATTGATTTAAAAAAAAATTATTTATATTTCATTGTTTTAAAGTAATTGATTTAAGATATTTTTTATTTATATTTTTTTGTACCAATTAAAAATAACAAAAACAGAAAAAAAAAACATATTTTTTATTTTTATATACATATATATATATATATATATTTTTTATTGTTTTAAAGTAAAAAAAATAACAAAAACAGAAAAAAAAGGAAAAAAACAGAAAAAAAAAACGGAAAAGAGAAGAAAATAAAAATAGAAAAAAAGGATCTATCCGGACCGTCCTATCCCTCAAGGCTATAGTGACAACTTAATAGTTCGGGAAAGGTTCGGCAGAGTAAAAAATTCGTGATTCAGGTATAATTCGGAAATAATTCATTTTTGTAAACACCAAATTAGTATAATTCGGGTATAATTCGAGAATGATTTGGTACAATAAAGAAGTCAAAAAAAAAAACACCTAGTGAATGCTGATACAAATGGTTACATTGTAAGTTTATAGAGAAAATCTTAGAGACATGACTCTAATAAAAAAAAAATACTTTTCATCTGACATGGAGAGTGACAGATTCTGAGGCGCACATGATTAACTTCAAAAAGCAATGGCAATTATGTTATATTACTTAAACCAAAGGGTAGTTTTTCCGAAAGGAAAAAAGTTTTGGAGGTTTGAATAAAACAGGAGGGAGACGAATTTTTCGAATAAAACACGATTTATATGGAAAATTCGTATAATTCGCGTATCAATCATTTAATTCGCGAATTACTGATAAAAATGGGAATTGATTCGCAAGATGTTTAAATCCGAATTATTCGTGAACTGTGTTACTATGCTCAAGGGGTACCACAGGCACAGATATAGGACGGGCAGGGCATGGTTTTTGAAAAAAATATTCGAGATATCCGTATACCCGTCGTACCCGTGCCCCGACCTGGGTATACCCGGTCCGCTCGTACCCTGCCCGAGATTAATACACTAGATGTAGGGATTATGTTTAATATTCATGCATGGTTTAAAAAAACGGTCCAAATTAACTAATTTTACTGAACAATACCCGTCAGGTCCCTGACAGGATCCGAATGCGTGCACATGTGGAATCCACATGAATCCAATGGGTTCAAGTTTAATTTTATGAACGGAAAAAAAAATTTCAAAGAGGGACACCTAATCTGCGCATCCGAAATGATAAGACGATCAATCCAAGTAACTTCTTTTTTTGAACTATTGCTAAAATTAAACAGAAAGATTTGCAAATAAAAATGCTAATGCTACAACTAGTGTATAAATTATTAAAGTATAAAAGTCAGACTAAGCAATAAAATATCTCGTATTGATAATTATCTACAAATAATAACTATGTTTCTTGTTGTCTCGCAATACCTTTTACAGCTAATAGCTGCACATTTATTGTGGTTATTATTTTGTATTCCCTGCATTGTTAGCTGCGTATCGAAGAAAAATGGAAATTTTCAAAAATCATGTGAATTGTGGTTATTATTTTTTCAAAGATGGTAGCAAAAAAACATCGGAAAAATATTTTACATCCTTGTGTTTTGAGGCATGCAGGGGTTAGAAATTATATTGAATCAATTTTGAATGTCTATAAACAGTGGATACTTTTGATAATGCATCGTTTGGATATAGATCGAACTCTGTTGTTTTGTCTGGTACTCTGTGGGGACCATGCTTTGTTTTTTACGGTGTTTAGTCTCGTGCGCATTTCTCTCATGTGAATATGTGATGCGAGTGTTATTGCTTTATTATTCGTCTGTTTTTTATGCATGCGTTGGAATCCACCGCTTTGTTTGGGAATCTTTTTATTTGTCAAAATAATGGAGGACTTGAAAGGGTATCGGACAAGTATCATCTCATTGACCAATCATTCTAGTTAAATGCTTCTGTGCTATATATATATATATATATAGAGTTAGGCTGGGTGCTATGGATAGCATAGTGGCCTCTATGCTACGGCTCAATATTCGAGTTTTCAAAATCAAATGGTCGATCCGAACCGTTCATCTTATTCTCCATATTAATATCTGCTTGGAGACCAAATTTTATATTTTTCTGAATTTTTTTACTATTTATTAACTATTTTACAAAATTGTTGATCCAACGGTGACTGCACAAAACAGTAAAACCGTTGGATTAGCGATTTTCAAAGTGGCTTAATAAATAGTAAAAAAATTCAGAAAATTATAAAATTTGGTCTCCAAGCAGATATTAATATGGAGAATAAGATGAACGGTTCGGATCGACCGTTTGGATTTCGAAAACTCAAATATTGAGCCGTAGCATAGAGGCCACTATGCTATCCATAGCACCCCAGCCTAACTCTATATATATATATATATATATATTTCGACGTCACATGCATTTCTAGCTATTATATTTATATTGACAGAAGTTCATTTTTACTTGACATATACTGCTGTATGGTTATGAACATATATAGGTACAATCACAAAAAATGTCCCAATAATTTATTACTGAAAGAAAATAATTGAAATAGGATTTATGCAAAATTTTAAGCCATCTCCTCCGACCTTCTTTGACAAAAAAAATAGATTAAGAATTTAAGAAACAAGAACCGCACGCGGACTTGGACTTAGTACAGTGGTACAAATCTCGTGAGAGATCACAAATTTAATTCTCGAAAATAGCATTTAAAAGATGCCTGAGTGTACTAGGACCCTTTAGTAAAAAAAAAATTTAAGATTCATTTTTCTTAATGATGATATATAATCCCTACAATAAAAAGTAGGAGAATAGGTTCAAGCGTTGGTCTAGTGACAAATATATTGTCCTCCATGTGAAAAATTGCACGTTTAAATTAAACATGGATGTAAGAATTTTTTTATATATATTAAATAGTTGGGTCACTTAACTTCTAACCTTTATTAAAAAAAAAATATATATATATATATATATATATATATATATATATATATATATAATAATAATAATAATAATAATAATAATAATAATAAAGGAGAATAGATATAAAGCCGTATGTAGAAATCAATCTTCAGTCGTCTCTAGTACAAGTATTTAGCACAAATCAAGAATACAATTTTAGGTTCAACAAATTAATCTTTACATTACACAGGAAAGTATAAGCTGAGGTAACTATACATTTCTTTTCATCCGTTTAATGTCGACAAAATTTGTTTAGTAAAGATAAATTTTAATTTGGAAAAATAATAATTTTTGTTTCGTAAATTTCTTTAGAAAAATGAATTTAATCCTTGGATTTAATTTGGACCCCACTAATTTTGCAACCACTGAAAAATAAATATACTAGACCTTGAAAAAAACTAATAGAGTTAGTCCTTAAAAAGCTTATTATATTAAGTACTTAAATTTTTATGTAAAATAAGTTAAATGACAAAGAAAATAACTAACTTGGTTAATTTCAAAAATATCCAAGAAATAACCAAGTTGAAGAATTCATTGTGTGCGATAAAATTATAAAGTTCAACTTCAGTTTTGAAAAAAAGTTCCAAAATAATTTGATAGTAAAAAGCAAAATTCATAACTAATTTAATTTTTGAAAAAAAATTGCAGACTAATTTGTGCAATCTTCCGGATACGGAAGCTTAGTTAGTAATAATAAAGTATAGTCGTATAGAGCATGGTATAGAGACTTGAATCTAAATGTACACACTCAATTTCTCTCGAAAAATAATAAAATCTTTTGGGCCCAATTTCTCTCTCGCATTCCTTTAAAATAATTCATTTTCTTTATAAAGGCGAAGTTGGTAAAGAATAAAAAGTCTATGGAACGAATCTTGCGAATCCAATCCATCTCGCGCTGCCATCTCCTAACGAACAATTCAACCAACTCGCCGCCTCCGTCTCCACTTCAGCAGATGCGCATATGGGTCCCGCTATGCAGTGTTTCATTCAATTAGCAGCTTCGGTCAGCATATTAATTTAGTTTAGGGACTGAGGGGCCTGCCTAGTCATTTCTTCTCCACCGACATTTGACTTTTCAAAGTTGAATTCAGATCCGAAACAATCCATCCTCGACTCTGTTTGGATTCAATTCTGACCTAGTCGAAGGGTCACGAATCACGATAAATCTGGGCTGCTCGGTCAGATAGAAACTGAAGGGCAGAAATCATTTCAAACGGAGTGTCGGTGCGAAGGGGTCCCACCAATTAAACAAATGCCCAGAGCCGTTGGAGTTGTGTTGCAGCGTTCGAATAGCTGAGTTGGCTCTGACGTCGGAGGATAAGTCGCGCACGCTAGTTCATCAGAAAAATCTATTTGATCATTTTCTTTGATTCTTTCTATGGTAGTTTCGCCTATATAAAGGAGTACACCTAATATAACATCAGCGTCATTTCAGTCTATATAACATTAATTCTAAAATTTATTAAATCAAGTTCAAATGGTAAATTCAAACCGTTCAAACCAATTTACTTTATAAATGATGTGTTTATATGCAAACTTTTTATATTTTCAAATTATTTTAGTATTAAATCAAGCGGCAAAAAAAATAAAAAGAAATGTATTAAAATTAGCTTAAAAACTCAAACATTTGACCGCTTTACTTGATATCAAATAAACTCAAAAATTTTTAAATTTTACATGTAAACGCACAACTAATGAAGTAGATCGGTTTGAACGGTTTGGATTCACCGTTTGAACTCAATTTGATAGATTTTGAAGTTAATGTTATATAGACTAAAATGACACTGATGTTATATTAGCCATACTCTATATAAAGTCTATGTTTATAACCAGAGGGATTAAGCAAATAGTACTTTTGCCATTTCTTTTTTTTTTTTTACTGTTCTTCCATTTCCATTATTTAATTTCCTAAAATTTCATCAATTGGATTGTTCTTCTGTGAAATTGTTGCTTCCCTGGGGTTTGTAAGGCCAAGATCCTCACAGTTTGTTCAATCGCTCTTCTCTCCTTCCAATCCTCCCCACGTCCACAGCTACCGCTGCAAGGTTAGTGCAAGCGAATTATTATTTTTTTATATATAAGAGCTCTAGTTTCCTTGCGATATGATATGGTACTGGACCTAGTACTTGTGAAGGATGCATCCTTTAATTTTTTTTTTATTATTTGACTTTCATTAGATATCTAGATTAGAAAGCTAAAGGACTTCTTGCCATCTGTAGAAAAAAAATTCCCAAAGAACAAAATGTGATAAGATTCACCATAGTATTGGTTAAAATCTATATAATTTATAGTTTTAAGTTATGAAGGATAATTTTACTTTGAAACAAGCATAGGGACTGAAAGTAGAGATGCACCAACCCAAGATACTGTAACAGAGGTTAAGATCATCAGTAACGGTTGTTCTGGCTCAGGTTTTCAGATTCAGGTTGATCCTCCAAATCGGTCTGCAAATTATTTTAATCCATTAGCTTCTGATTTAGGGATGAAAGATGGGGAAGACCCTTTGGACCAGACTAGGAAGATGCTGGTAATAGCATCATCTGTTGATCAAGGCATGTCCAAAAGCCCCCCCTGCTCAGGCACCACCTACTGATAAAGGCAAGGGCATTGCCTTACCAGTAACTCGTGACAAGCTTAGGCACAAAGCACGTTTACGATCGGAGCAGGACAAGTTCTGCTGGTGTGCTGGTAGAGAAAAGGAGACTGATACTAGTAGCATAAGTTCTGTTGGTGTACCAGGGTCAGGTACAACTCCCCTGATTTCTAATTTTCCTTGTTCTTCTTTTTCAGATTATGAAACTATTGAACTTTTTGGGGATAGTCTTTTTTCACTTGGTTCTGACTTGCAACACAAATTGCATGTGATACAAAAATTTAGAAGTTCGTCTGCCTCTCACTTTTCTTCAGTGCTGTCTGATGCTTTGACTAAGCCTATTTTCCTTATTGGATCCTTAGCGGATCTAAATTCAGAACTTTGCCTCTATTTGGATATTTTCTTATTTACAGAACATTGTCATATTTAATTGTGTTCTCCAAAGACTAATAGCATAATTATATTATTTTCAAACTTTATATAATTTAGACCATCACTAAATCATAAAGTTATTAATGCGCGTTCTACACATTAAAAGGTCCCACTTCTCATGACACATATTGAACCCGATAAATAATACTTAACTTCATCACTTCATAACGGGTCTAATTAGATATATGACAGTCTATTATTCAATATATATTTATATCACATATAAGCCCATATAAGTTATAATTAATTGAAATTAATTCCAACAAGTAGAACTTGCATTAGTCTTAATGGGGAATAATTAGGTGATATTTTCTATGTAAAAGAGATCTACGACAAGGGGACCCATTGTCTCGTTTTCTTTTTAACCTTGTAGCTGATGCCCTTCATAAAATTTTACACAATGCAATGATTGCTGGACATATTGAGGGGTTAGGTATTTTTTCAAATTATGGTAGTGTGCTCAATCGGCACTTTGCAGATAACACCCTATTGTTTCTTAAAGCTGATGATATAATGGTTGAGGCTTTGAAATGGCTTCTTCTAGGATTTGAAGATCTTTTAGGAATGAAAATTATTTTTTACAAAAAGTTTTATGATTCCTTTAAACATTAGTAAAACTCGATGGTAGTAGGATAGCTGGTATTTCAGGTCGCACCACTTCTCAACTACCTATCACCTATTTAGGTGTACCCCTTCATTGAAAAAAAAAAAAAAGCCTTGACTCAGATAGTTGGAATATACTGGTAGCAAAAATTGATCATAAATTATAAGGATGGAAAAGGAAGCTTCCTTCTATATGTGGTAGGGTGGCTTTGCTGAATTTTATAATTTCAGCAATACCACTATACTGGTTAGGATTACATAGAATGCTGAAAAAGGTTAAATACAAAATTGATAAGCTTAAAAGGAATTTCTTATGGTCTGGTGGAGAAGTTGAAAAAGAGAAATATGCTTTAGCCTCATGGAAGGTTGTAAATGTAATTGTATAGGAGTACGAAGCAAGGTGGCCTAGGTTTTATTAACCTTTATCTTATGAATATTGCACTTCTAGCCAAATGATGGTATAGATACAATATAGGTGTTTGGAAACAATTAATCTCTTCTAAAAATGGCTTGTATTCTACTTCTTCTAAGGTTTCTGCTTTTTTGGCAATGGTCTCTCTGTTTTTTTTTTTGGCTTGATGATATGGTCCATATTCTCTCAAAAGTGTTTATCCTAATATTTTTTTCAATAGCAAATAACCCTAATATAGTTGTCTCTAATGTTTTCTCACATGATACGTTAGATATCTCTTTTAATAGTCTGCTAACAAGTATTTATAGAACTGAATGGTTACACATCCTCAATTTCAATTTTAATCTTTAGATCACTCTAAAAATGATTTGCTTTATTGGAGATGGACACATGGTAATTTCACAGTACACTCTTAATATACCTGGCTTGATTTTGTGGGTATTCCCAATTCTGACTATGTTACTATTTGGAAGTCCAAAATACCATTTAAAGTTAGGATATTTTCATGATTGGTAAAAAGAAAAGAAAATAAGATTCTGACAGAAGATAACCTTATTAAAAAGAGGTTGGACTGGTGACCCAAAATACCCTTTATGTGATAATGTATAGTTAACCACCTTTTTGTTGCTTGTCCTGTGGTTCATCAATATGGTCTTAGATTGCTGCTTTTAATGGCTTTCAATTTGATTGTGCCTCAGTTGCTGACCTATGGCATATAGATGCCCAAATTCCCCTTGAAAAAATGATTGTTGAATTAATTAGAGGTGCAGTTTTGTGGATTCTTCGGTTAGAAAGGAATAGTGTATGCTTCAGAGGTACAAAGTAAAGGCGAAAATTCCATTTTTAAACTCTCTCTAATGATCCCTTGTGATGTGGAAGATCTTCCTTCTCAGGTACTAGGTTTGGATACCAGTCATTTGCTTGTCCCACTCCTTTGGTCTGGAAGAAGACATGAAAGGAATAGTGTATTCCTTTTGAAGATAATGCTGATTAGTTGTTAACTAGGGCTTTTGATGTTTCACTTAACTAGTTTTCAGTATTTGTTATATCTTGTAGATTGCTAAAGTTTTGGTGACTTTATATAAAATCTTTTTAGGTTGATCTCTTTAGATTTAGTTTTGTGTACCAGATCTTTGGTACCAATATTGTAATGAACTATTTAGTTTCAATAGAAACTGGTGGATATGATCCACTTTTATCAAAAAAGTAAATAGGACTGAAAGCAGATTAGTTTCCTTTCTCATCTCTTCAACTCATTGTAAATTTGGTCTGTGTAGGTGACGAGCTCCAACTCAAACAGTTGCCATCCAAGGTGGCCAAGATGGAATCGGATTGGGCTGATCTCCCAGCAGAGTTGTTAGTCCTTATATCTAAGAAGGCTTCCAACACCAACGTTCAATATGTTCATCTTCGGGCAGTTTGCAAGGCGTGGCGAAGAGCCTTAACTCCCAACCCCCTTCATCTTCCTCGCCAAACCCCCTGGCTTCTCCTCCTCTCTCGTGTTGTTTTTCATCGAAGTTGCATCAATAATTGCCACGCGTACCTATCCTTCTACGATCTCTCTCTGTCCAGAACCCATCGGTTTGAGTTGCCAGACGTGGGCTTCAAGGACATCTATGGCTCCTATTATGGTTGGCTCGTGCTAGTGTGTGACAATAGAGTGTCGTTGCACAACCCCATCACTAGAAGGTCCGTTGAACTTCCTTCCTTTGCCCCTCCAACCATTCATGTACAAAAGGTGATGTTGTCTTGCAATCCTTCAGAACGTGGTTGTGTTGTCGTGGCTTGGTTATTGCATCTGCCAGAGTGGGAGTTGGGCTTCTGCCGAATAGGTGATACTTACTGGACCGGAATAATGATGAGGGATGAGCATGAACCTCTGTTGAAAAATTTCACTTGCAATAATAAGTCGGTGTACATGGTGAATACTAATAGGGAAGTGGTAGCCTATGACCTTGATAGCCTTGCCATGAGGACCTTTCCTTCTAAAATAAAGTACCATTTCGTACTTGATCACATACATCTAGTTGAGGGAGATGTCGAATCTGATGCGCCCCTTGTAGTTGTCACCAGTAGATACCTTGGAAACCTTGAACAAGTTTGTGTTTACAAGTGGATTAATTATGAGCAGCGATGGCGTCAAGTAACAAACATTGGAAATAGCATTCTATTTCTCAGTTTTAATGATATATTTCTCAGTCTTAGTGAATGCACTAAATTGCAATTTGAGGAACTGCATGGGAATGAAATATATTATGACATAAGGCATGATGTGGCCACCAGTCGTGATGTCATAAGGCATGATGTGGCCCATATGGGGTTTCGCATTGGAATAAATAAGATGAATTTGCAAAGTGGGGGTATTCTTCCACATTGCCGTAGCTCTGGTGAAGTATTCTATAACAAATTTGGATACACCTTGTGGTTTACACCTAGCTTGATCTAGATATTATAGGGATGTGTATAAATTGATCGTCTCCATTTATTACAGGTACTGATCTGTAACTTTTTTTTCTTCAAATTATGAATAGTATATGTTATTTGTGCATGTTTTCCAACTAGTATATTTCTGGCAACAAAGGCATGTTAATTTTATCATTAGTGCTAGCTGTCCATCATTGGGATATCCCCTGTATTTGGAGAGTTGCGTATTTCTAATTTCTTTTTATGAGCATAATTAAAGCCTTAAATTGTGTTGTCAATTAATTTTTCATTTTCCTAATTTTGCACCAGTGCTGTCCACCGACTTTTCTGACCAAAAAAATAAAAAACCAAAAAATAGAGTTAAGGCCCATAGGAAACTTTACTGTGGAGAATCCTGTAGGCCTTGAATGATCTTCTTGAAGTGAAACTGACACTACTATAAAGATTGATGTGAGTATGATACCATCTATAACTGGAGTCATGTTAATATCTAGTCCATATCTAATATAGTTGTAAATTGTGTATTACATGTTGTTACTCTTAAGGAATCAATAAAGTCTTTCATTTTTATATCATGCAGATGGAAGATAAATTGATAATTTGATGGTTTGATTAAATGGACAATTTGACAGTAGATGAAATGGAAGAAAGATGATTTGTGGTATTTACCAAAGAAGGATGATTCTGAGGAAAGAACTTGGTACTGTTAACTATTTGTTTTCTACTTTAGATATAAATATCCCCATTTGGCTGTGGTAGTTTGGTCATAGGTGTGATATTGTCGATATGGGATTACTTTTGGTATAGTAATACAGATTTAATTTTAGTATAATAATTTATGGGGCATTATGGTAAGAGGAGGGTTCCAATGCCTCATTTTTTTCATACCTCAAAATACCTCATATTTTATATTTTTATTTTCTTCATATTCAAAGTCTAAATTGTCGATCTGAATCATTCAACATGATATCCATACTAAAATATGATTAGGGATGAAATTTTATATTTTTTGGAACTTTTTTGCTATTTTTTAAGATGGGTAGAAAATCATTGTTTTTTGAACGGTTCAAAAACAGTGATTTTGTTCCCATCTTAAAAAATAGCAAAAAAATTTCAAAAAATATAAAATTTTATCTCCATGCATATTTTAGTATAAATATTTTATTGAACGGTTCGGATCGACAATTTAAACTTTGAAAACGAAAATATAAAATATGATGTATTTTGAGGTATGAAAAAAATGAGGCATTGGAACCCTCCTCTCATGGTAAAGGTGATAATTAATTATTTGTACTTTTTATAAATCTGTGCTTCTATGAATTATAGATTTTCTTGCTTAAATTATAGAATTTATGAATCCATGATCATATACAATTACATCGCACATTGGATACATTGACACATTGATGTTTGTGCTGTACGTGAGGATGAAGTTCCATTGACACATTACTGGTAATGGTCTGTGCTTTACAAGCAATTCCATTGCAAAATCGTCCATATGGTGTTTTTCTGTGGTCTCTCATTTAGTAACGTTTGAGTCGTTTGCTACAAGTAAAAATATTTAATGAGTTTGTATGATTCTACTGAACAACTGATTTTAAAGCTTGGTATCAGAGGGTACATGCCATCCGGTCATCCTTAATTCCAGTTTTGAGAACAGTACATTTTCAAAAATCTGTACAAACACTGGCACCTGATTAAAGAAAAAGCACGAAAACAGCACAAGTGCATATGTTAAGAATCAGAACTATTAAAATTAGCTCACAAAATTTTTGCAAGTATAAGCAACTATCATCTTATAGACCAATCATTCTAAGAAATGCTTCTGTACTATAATTTGACATCAAATGCATTGCTATTACTTCTCAAACTCGCCTCTACCACATTCCCTTCGCTTGTTAGATAGCTGCATACTGTTTCAGCTCCGTTATAGGAGTGTTTTCAACAATCATCTCAACAAATAATATTAATTGTGGATAAATGAATGAGCTTTTATGATCTTTTGAAAAAGTATGTGAGACTTGTTCTTTTGGGTAATTCATTAAATACTTTGTTTTTTTTTTTTAATTTGATTGTATTAATAGAAGTTCATTTTTACTTGACATATACTGCTGGAGTGCTGGTTATGAACATACCGATTTTTTTAAAAATACCCACCCAAAACAATATTTTTTGAAAAATAACCAGACTTCAGTCAAATTTTTAAAAATACCCAAACAGCGGATTTTTTCCGCGGACCGGAATTTTTATTCCCGGCCGCGGAAAAAATTCGCGTCCCGAAAAAAAAAAAAAAAAATTCCGACCGCGGATATTTTCCGCGAGGCAGATTTTTTTTTTGTAGAGTTTTGAGTTAGAAAAATAATGTTTTTTTGAAATTTTTTGTCCAAATTTGCACCTCTGATTAACATAACAAAACACCTTCAAAAAGCATGAAAATTTACCGACATATATTCTTGACTTCATAGAATAAGACTGTGAAGTTTCAAACAAAATCTCAAAATAGATCGTGAGATATCGGCTTTCAAAAATTGCCCGCACTGCTGAAGGAGTGCTTCTGAGCCCAACTTTGCACCTCTGGTTAACATACCAAAGCACCTCCAAAAAGCATGAAAATTTACTGACATGCATTGTAGAATTTATAGAACAAAACTGTGAATTTTTATACAAAATATCAAAACAGATTGTGAGATATCGGCTCTCAAAAATTGCCCGAACTGCTGAAGGAGTGCTTCTGAGCTCAACTTTGCACCTCTGGTTAACATATCAAAGCACCTTAAAAAATCATTAACATTTACTGACTTTCATTTTTAACTTCATAGAATAATACTGTGAAGATTCATACAAAATCTCAAAACAGACCGTGAGATATCGGCTCTCAAAAATTGACCAAACTGCTGAAGGAGTGCTTCTGAGCCCAACTTTGCACCTCTGGTTAACATATCAAAGCACCTTCAAAAATCATGAAAATTTACCGACATGTATTCTTGATTTTATAGAACAATACTGTGAAGTTTCATACAAAAAATTAAAATATACCGTGAGATATCGGCTCTCAAAAATTGCCCGAACTGCTGAATGAGTGTTTTTGAGCCCAAATTTGCACCTCTGGTTAACATAACAAAACACCTTCAAAAATCATGAAAATTTATCGAAATGCATTTTTGACTTCATAAAACAAGACTGTGAAGTTTCATACAAAATATCAAAACAGACCGTGAAATATCGGCTCTCAAAAATTGTCCGAATTGTTGAACGAGTGCTTTATGATTTTTTTGATATGTTAATTAGAGATGCAAATTTGGGCTCAGAATCACTCCTTTAGAGAGAGTTCAGTTTTTTTATGTTTGAGTTTTGATTTGTTATGTTTAGTTTTATTATCTTCTTAGTATATGTCTTATTATGTTTCAGCTTTTAGTTTTGTTATGTTTCATTATCTCACGGTCTATTTTGAGTTTTTGTATGAAACTTCACAATTTTGTTTTATGAAATCAAGAATAGATGTTGGTAAATTTTCATGATTTTTGAAGGTGCTTTGATATGTTAACCAGAGGTGCAAAGTTGGGCTCAGAAGCACTCCTTCAGCAGTTCGGTCAATTTTTGAGAGCCGATATCTCACGGTCTGTTTTGAGATTTTGTATGAATCTTCATAGTATTGTTCTATGAAGTTAAAAATGCAAGTCGGTAAATTTTCATGATTTTTTAAGGTGCTTTGATATGTTAACCAGAGGTACAAAGTTGAGCTCAGAAGCACTCATTCAGCAGTTCGGGCAATTTTTGAGAGTCGATATCTCACAATCTGTTTTGATATTTTGTATAAAACTTCACAGTTTTGTTCTATAAATTCTAGAATCCATGTCAGTAAATTTTCATGCTTTTTGGAGGTGCTTTGATATGTTAACCAGATGTGCAAAGTTGGGCTCAGAAGCACTCCTTCAGCAGTGCGGGCAATTTTTGAAAGTCGATATCTCACGATCTATTTTGAGATTTTGTTTGAAACTTCACAGTATTATTCTATGAAGTGAAGAATATATGTCGGTAAATTTTCATGCTTTTTGGAAGTGTTTTGATATCTTAATCAGAGGTGCAAAGTTGAACAAAAAATTTTAAAAAAACATTATTTTTCTAACTCAAAACTCTACAAAAAAAAAAAAATCCGTCCCGCGGAAAATATCCGCGTCGGAAAAAAAAAAAAAATTTCGGGGCACGAATTTTTTCCGCGGTTTGGGTATTTTTAAAAATTTGACTGAAATCTGGTTATTTTTCAAAAAATATTGTTTTGGGTGGGTATTTTTAAAAAAATCGGATGAACATAGGTACAATCACACAAAAAGTCCCAATAATTTTTTTACAGAGGCCCGGCCCTTGACCCGACCCAACTATAAATCAGCGTTCGAAGCCACCAAACCCATTTTCCTAAAATTCAACTTATCGAATTCTTACAGAGGCCCGGCCCAAAAAGGATCTCGGACCAAATTATCAACCCCAACTTAGGGGCACTTCTCCAGCCTCTCTGTCTCTCTGTTGCTTCTTCCCTCGTCTCTTTCCGAGCTTCAGATTTCTTCCTTCTTTCTGGAACCCTAGCCGACGGGTTACGGAATAACCTTACACATCGGCAGGAACATTTGGAAATGGTAGAAACAGTGGTAGATGGAACGGGTGCAAGTGGCACTCCATCTGCAATTAGGATTTATATCGGGGGTTTAGGTGCAAATGTGACAGCTGATGATGTAGAGAACATATTTCACTCTCTCGGTCGAATTCACAGTGTGGAGCTTGTTCGCACTAACGGGCGCAGTTTTGGTTACATGGATTTTGAGCCCCAATCCGATAAGTCCCTGGCCAAGCTCTTCTCCACTGTTAGTATTTTCTGCCCTTCTTATTTACTTTTTTTATTTTTCATGGATGATTCAAGCATGGCAAAACCAGACCTAGTAGAAGTTGGGATCAAACTGAACTTCATACTTCGCCCCTTATATTATCCATATTTTGGATGGTTTTTACATATTTTTGCTTTTGGGTTTTATGTTGTATAATAATAGGCTTGAGTAAGTGAGATAAAACGCAAATTTGCACAAATAGGGTATAATTTAGGCAGTCTTCTCGCCATCTCACTTTTCTCTGCATGAATTTGTCGGTTAAAGGCAGTAGTCGGTTAGTTTCTAGGGACATACACAGTGGAGTATAGAAAATTATTTTTTCAAAACAGCTTTTATTTTTCTGTATTCCTAATAGAATCTCTAATTTTTTTTGTTTTGTCAGTACAATGGATGCAAGTGGAAAGGAGGGAAGCTACGGCTAGAGAAGGCAAAGGAACACTATCTCAGTCGATTGAGGCGCGAATGGGAAGCAGATGCTGTACCTTCTGTACCAGTCACCCAAGATACTGAGACAAAAAATGAAGAGATTAGGCCCAGGAATTTGGACTTGGCTTCCATGAAAATTAGCATTTTTGTCCCCAAGTTGAACAAGGTTAGCTTCCAAATCTCTTGTGTTATAAATTTTGCACTTCAGCTGTTACGATTACTTCTCTTTATTAGTGTACTAGAACCTGACCAGAACCATACTGGCCAATTGTGGTTCCAACCTTCAAAAGCTCTTGGTTGAAAATCTTGAAATGCGCATGAAAATCTCTTTACTGATAGAATATACTACTGTCTCACTGATCAGTTTATTTCGACAGCCCTTTCTGTTTTTCTTTATTAAGTTAGTTTGTTGGTCATAACCAATCTAAGAAACAGGCAGCAACGGTACTTGTTCAAAATTAAAAAATAAAAGCTAAGAATAACTTAAAAAGGAATTATTAATTGAGATCCCATTTTAGCCGTACTTGACTGTTTTAATTTGATACAGCCTTACTAGTATCGGTTTTTACACAGGTAAAGATGTTGCCTTATAAGGGAAGCGGAAAGCACAAGTACAGCTTTCAGAGGGTAGAAGTGCCTTCGACTCTTCCCCTCCATTTCTGTGACTGTGAGGAGCACTGTGGCCCCAGGGAGTCAGCCAACCAAACCTACCTCTCTGCTCTTGACTCGGCTGCACATGAAAAAGAGCTCAGTATAATGCACTCTGTCATGAATAAGCTTCTGAAAGAAAGTGGTGAGAAGGTGGAAGAATTGGGTGCAATTCCAGATGTTGTTGAACTGGTTGAAAATATTGTTGAAGAGAGGGAAGATGAGAAAGTAGAGGAAGTGCTAGAAGAAATAGCAGAGGAAGAATCAGATGAAGATGAGGATCTTCTCATAAATATTTCTAGTCATATATCTGATGAATCTCTATTTGATTTCAAGGTTTCAGAGGTCGTGCCTCCTAATCAGGTACTGCTAACTTTTCTGATAACTTGTATATGTGGCATGTTAATTGTTGTTGCTTGCAAAGGTAAGCCAATGTTTAATTTGAAATATCAGGTGCATTCAGTTTGTTTCGGTATAAACATTTTATATGAATGTTAATGATAAATACCCTTTGCTGATTCGTAGGAATTGAAAGAGAGAAAGCATCAACAGTCAGCGGAAAATATTTCCAAGAGAAATGCAGAAAAGCCCCCTTCAATAGCTCTTGAACCCACACAAGATGAAGAAAAATCTTCCACTGTTACCACCGAAAAAACTACTGTAGATGAATTCTCCTCGGTTTTACCCAGAAATGACAACTCATCTGTAGAAAACCAGAACCAACCTAGTGATCAGAAAAACACCGAAAAATCAGGAAAGAAGAGCGACACATGGTTTCAGAAATCAGCTTGGAGAGATCTTGTAGGAGATTCAACCAAAAGCCTTTTCAGTGTCTCAAGCTCAACGCGACCAAGTGTCAGTTCAATTTTATCAAACCAACCTAATTCAGAAAATAAAATTGTTGATTCTACCATTACATCAAGAAAGAGAAAAGTGGCATCAAATAAAGAATCTCCTGAGGCTAAGATTGGTGAAGAAGGGAAAAATAAACAAGCTAAGCAAGAAGTTAGAAGGGTTGTGCAGAAAGTGACAGTGGGTGAAGTGTGCTCCTTCATGAAAAGTGCAGAGTCAGAGAAGGAATGGAACAATACAAAGGCGGCTTTGTCCGGTTACATGAAGAAGAAAAGTGATGAGAATCGCACCGGTTTTGGCATGAGAAAGGGGGCTCCAT
Organism: Carex pumila; assembly: GCA_033356055.1. Classification (NCBI taxonomy): domain Eukaryota; kingdom Viridiplantae; phylum Streptophyta; class Magnoliopsida; order Poales; family Cyperaceae; genus Carex; species Carex pumila. Next base: position 619,901 of record JARJHM010000012.1, on the reverse strand, counting down.
TTCATGGTAAAAGATCTGTCAAATGACCTCCTATTTGTATGATAATGTCTTTTTCGGCTTAGTGTCATGAGTTAGTCACAAGTCTTTTTGAAAATTTTGTTTTTAATCTTGAGTTCTTTGGTTAGATCTGTATTGGTCCAATTTTGGAAAAATCCTTATTTGTGAATTTAGAGATGGAATTTGGATTAAAGGAGGAGAGTCTTCTCTATTCTCAATATTTGCATTATACTATTATTATCCGTTGCATGCAAAGTGCCAGAGCATCACCATTTTGTTTTCAGTATTTCATTTTTTTTTGTCCTGAGCTTTCCTCTCCTTTCACTAGCAAAGGATGTTTACTCTATGTTGCCACTCAATTAAAAGAAAAAGAAAAATATAAATATAAAGCAATGTAAAGTGAAATACACAGACAAGTTAGTGGATGACAACTTAGAAGATCCGAACTGAAATCTGGGACCCAACCCAAACTACCAATCCAATCTTTGTTGTATGCAGAGTAACAAATGAATAGTTCGGGTTTGGGTTTGATTTGGTGAGATTAAATTTTCGTGATTTGAAAATAATTCAGAAATGATTTAGGTACCACAATTAAAAAAAAAATAATCCAAAAAAGAAATTAGCACTTATTTTGCATTTTATTCGCCAATAGTTTATAATTCATGTTTTATTTGCAAATAAAATAGATAATACTTTTTTTTTTTACATTTTATTTAGTATTCGGTTCAAAAACGTCAAAAAAATGAATTATATGTGAATTATACATGAATTATTTACAAATTATATTACTATGGTTGTTGTACGTGGCAAGTCCAGCAATGTGGATCCCAGCTCAAGTTCAGCTTAAGTAGGATACACTACCAGCTAGAATGAGAAATCTTAGGCTCAACTCCAGACAGGGGGACGCGGAGTAAGGGAACGGCAAATTCTCTGTGCAGAAATGAGAACTCGCGAAATTCAGATTGACCATACGAACTCACATGCTTCAGAAGAGGAGAATCGGAGAGGAAGCGAAGAGGAATGCAATAGAGCGTGCACTGTTCAAAGGAGAGCAATAAGGAGATTTTGACAAAATCCGTCACTTCCAATTTGAGGTGTAGATTTTACTATTCGGAAGATTATCTCTCTGTCGTTCTATCCTTTTTCTTCTCTTTAATGAGAATTTGCCCTCCGATACTGGAGCACGGCCTTAACCATCTGGTAGGAATCTTACACATCTGGTTTAACTTGGCACGATTCAAAGACCTCCCGGTGCATCTACCATTGGCTCATAAGAATATCTTTCGGCTGAAATTGTGTAAAGTGATGTTATACTCCCAAAGGGTACACTTCCAGCTCTCCAAGTGTAGATATCTCTCCGGCTGGAGAATGAGTTCAGATCCAGTTAAGTAATTTAAAAGTTGGGTTTTAGATTAGGACCGTCTAATTTGAATCTGTGATAATCTATCAGAAATGGAGTGTACATATTCCGAGCAATGAATCTGAATTCCGAGATAATCTCGAATGACAAATTCAAATTGAACAATCTCAATCCAAAACTCAAAAGTTAAGTTACTTTAGGAGATCCGGAACCTAGAGAATCAGATTAAACTGAATCCACTTCTTTCACTTCTGAGACTGGAAGAGACCAGATCTAGATGAGTCCGTATTACCTGAGGTAACAAAATATTTTTGTTTAAATCGGGACCATTCGATCAAAATCTGGATAACCAATGGAATTCACAGGCCTCTTTAATATTCATGCAGATTTTCATCGAACGGTCCGAATCTAAACAGAAATATCTTGTTACCTAAGATGATATGAGTTTGTTCCGGATACTCTAAGCACATTTTCACCAAGTTCTTGTTTCATCACCGGCTATCATTGGTGTCGTCATTGACCTTACCGTCATTGCTACCGTCATCGTTGTTGTTTGATGAGAAAAGACTGAGCCAACAACTTTTATGAAGTGTTCATTGTCAATGACGGATCTACATTTAATCAATGAGGTGCTAAATCACTCTAAAATTTTAAAATTATTAATAAAGTATGTTGAAATTTAATTGAATTTTTTGTTTTCTTTAAGTTTTTATATAATTCAGCCCTCGTTATAAAATGCAAGATATGTGTTTGCAGTCTAGTGGTTAGATTTTTTTTTTAGATTCAAATTTCACTAAGTACAAATTAATAATTATACATTTTAAATTTCAGCCTCCTCTAAATAGATTTTCTAGTTCCACCCCTGTAGACCATTGCTGCAAACAATGTTGTCTACGACAAATTCTATCTGACATTTTTTTATGCAGCAAATTTAAAAAAAAATAGACATGCTAAAACTCAATTTAATAGAGAAATATTCAAAAGAAAATATTATGACATCTTAAATACATCAAACAATTAGTATTGAACATGATTAAGCATGACTAAGAAACTTTGAAGTCCATTCTCTTTTATGGAATATATGTTGTTAAATTTTTTGGGGGGGAAATAACAGAAAATCTTATGTCTACTTTTCTTTTTAAAATTTATAGACAAGTTTATACTTTATACTATTTCATAAAAACACCATTGTTATTTCTCCTTTTCCTCATATTCATTTGTTGTATATGTTCGTAATATCTAAAAGCAGCATTAAATATTTTTCATTAACAATAATTAGAAGAGATAAACAAATTCGATTAAAGTTTACTACTTTTATTTTAATTATGCCAAGAACAAGTTATGAGTATTTAAGTCATTTTCTAAACTATTTAACAATGTTAGATGAACTTAATGATAAATTTAAGTGGAAAGATGATTGTTGACATTTGACAATATAAAAAATTCGCAAACAAATATATATGAGTGAGGATTTGGTATTATGCATAGCGCACATTGATCCGTACTTTGAATCAATATATTTATTTTCTTTATCCAAACAGTTAATATGAACTGTTTAACATGATCTTCATATGAAAATGAACTTGCAAAACAAATTTTACATCTAAAACATACAAAAATATTCTAAAAGATGTAAAATTTGATCGATATTTTAATATGATAATCATGTTGGACGATTCATATTGATTGTTCAAACTTCGCAAACAAAGATATAAATTTATAGTATAAATAAATGTATGCTACGCAAAGTACCACTTTGCCATGTTGTTCGGCAAGGCTTCCTTGAGCCTTTTTAAGACTAAAGGAGTCTCTTTTAGCTTCTTTAGCTGTTTAATTCAACTGAACACTAGTTCTTTAGTATGGATTAAGATCACCAGGAACGAATTTACACATAACCCAGGAGGTGCTAACTGCTAAGACACCCCATCATTTTAAATTTTTTAATCACGTACGTTGAAATTTAATTAAAATTTTATTTTCTTAAAATTTTTATATAGTTCAACCCCCTCGTAAAATATTAGATTTGTGCTTGTAGTTTAGTAATTAAGGTTTTATTTTGTACTTGCGAGGTCTTAGCTTCAAATTTCACTAACTACAATTTAATAATTATGTATTATAAGTTTTTCAGCCTCCTCTGTATAAATTTTCTAGTTCCGTCCCTGAAGATCATTTCATTTAACCTCATTTTATCCGGATCTTAAGGCACCTGTATCTCTTTCTTTAGCTTTCTTAGCTATCATTCATAGATTAAGACAACTGAACATCGATTTGTTAAATTTTCTTAAAACTTAATCTTTATACATATTAAGAGGTGTTAACGAACAGCCTCGCATGTTAAGAGCTCAGCTCGGGTGTTAGACATGTTCTCAATTGCCGCGAATAAAAAGTTGGAAACAAGTGACATTATCCAAGCTCGCAGGTGCTTCAGGCAACCATTAATTTTACCTCTCTTTTTTCGTAACGGAAAATAATATTTTGTACTCTTTTGTCTTTACGCATTTGAATCCTACGAGACGAAAGTAACAATTGGGTTAGATATTACGCGCTTCTTAATTGATTGATTAATTAATTATGTACATCTTTGTTATGCGCAATTCCATGTAAAATAATTAGTAAGCAATTTATAGATAACACATGTAAGGCTGGGATGACCCAAAAAAACCCTCTGTGAACCACATTCACCTATCAAATTATATTGGAGAGGCATACATCGACACGTGTATAAGTGTTTAATTGATTGATTCGGTTCTAACCGAATTAAATATTAACAACTAAAGTTACATTTAGTTATATAAAATAACACTGAAAGTCATACGTCGACACGTGTAGAAGTGTTTAATTGATTGATTCAGTTCTAACCGAATTAAATATTAAGAACTAAAGTTATGTTTGGTTTTATAAAATCACACTGAAAGTTAAACATCGACACGTGTAGAAGTGTTTAATTGATCGATTCAGTTCTAACCGAATTAAATATTAACAACTAAAGTTATGTTTGGTTTTATAAAATCACATTGAAAGTTAGACGTCAACACGTGTAGAAGTGTTTAATCGATTGATTCGGTATAACCACATCCACACATCAAATCGCTCTAACGGACTAGATGTTCACACTTATAGGAATGTCCAATCAATTCGGCCCGAAACAAATTAGGTATTCATGTTAAAATTATATTCGATTTTATAAAATCATTTTTGTATTAACAGATAAAAAATGCCAACCAAACAATACATCAAACTAAAATAACTTAAATATTAATCACTTTATTCGGTTAAACAGAATTTTCAGGACGAAAAAAAATATTAAAATGCTAAAGTGAAGAAAGAATATAAATGTTCAATAAAAAAAATATTAACTAAAAGAATGCACAACCAATTATACTTATTACAAAACCATAGAATGTAAAATTAACAAGGCCACAAGATCAAATTTCCTCTATATTTTGTAGTTGAATCTCAAAGATTTTGAAGCTTTCCATTTTAATGTAAAACCATGACCAATGAGGAAAACCCACTATTCATTTAGTTCAAAGATTTGAAGTTTTTCATTTAGTTTAATCTCGAGGATTTTACCTCCACCCCCCTTGTCAACTTGCTTTGTTTTGAATCTTATCATCTTTTTTTACTCCTAAAAAAAATACATGCATATGATATCCAAAAACCAAACATACATGCTTAGGGCTCAAATGCCTCTATTTTTTGTGTCTCCACCATGCCTCCATTTTTTTAAATTTAGTAACCAAAAATTTAAAACTTAAAAGTCAAAATAAACCGTTAGATGTGATCTATGTTATTTTCTCTATGTGCTCATAAAAAATTATCAATTTTAATTTTGTTTTTATGTGAATCAATAAATTCAAAAATCAACGTCTAGAAATCATCCATATTAATGCATTGTTTACAAGCTCTTAATGACAATCAAAATAAAATTAAAATGTCATAATTTTTTACACGTGCATAAATAAAATGACATAGATCATATCCAACGGTTTTATTTTGACTTTTAAGTTTTAAATTTTGAGTTATTAAAGTTTTGAAAAATGAAGGCATGGTAGAGTCACAAAAAATAGAGGCATTGGAACCCTCCTAATTACTTGTTACTTATTGTGCATTTTAAAAGTCTTCATTTTTGTGTCTCTACCATGTCTCTATTTTTAAAACGTTAATAACTTAAAATTTAAATCATAAACTTCAAAATAAAACCGTTCAATGTGATATATGCTATTTTATCAATGTGCTAAAAGAAATATCACATTTCGGTTTTCTTTTTATGTAATTAATTAGTTAAAAAATCAACGTCTAGAAATTATCCACATTAATACGTTTTTACAAGCTCTTGATGACAACCAAAACAAAGTTGAAATGTCATAGTTTTTACAAGTGCATAGATAAAATGATATATATCATATCTAACAGTTTTATTTTGACTTTTAAATTTTAAATTTTGAGTTATTAAAAGTTTTCAAAATAGAGACATGATGGAGACACAAAAAATAGAGGCATTTGAACCAAAAGTATTTTTAGAAATTAGTTTCATAGACTTTTTAAAAACTCATTATTGCTCCATGATTATAAGTTTATTCTTTATTTTTATTTTGTTTTTTCAATAATATACAAAGGAGATGCTTCTTCTACATGCACACCGAATATTTCTCCATTAAATACCTACAATAATAGATTCCTTTATATAATTACTCTGGTAATTCATTGACAAAGAATTAGTTCGAGAATCTTGACATTGTAAGAAATAGTTAACAACATTTGATATAACATTCAATAATTAAAATCATATAAAAGACAACAAATTTATAAGAAAAACTACATGTTTACAACATTTTCTTTTGTCTATATCTTTTTTTATTTGATTTATAAAAAATGTTATCAGAATTATCAAGTTAGAAAGCTATTGAAGGAACCCATCATATATAATTGGGGAGTGCTATTTCGAGCTAAGTTTTTTATAATATAGAGGAATGAGAGAAATTTTTCTCACCAAATACCCGGCCATTTTTATTAATATCCCAAAAAAATAGATAATTTTAAAAATAACCTCGTTTTTTTTTTTTTTTATTAATGCCCTAACCGCTTGGAAGCGGAGCGGGCCAATATCAACACCAAACCGCCCATATAGTGGGCGGTCCACTTTTTTTTTTTTTTTTTTTTAAACAGAAATTTTTTATTTTTTTTATTGAAATATTAGAAATGTTGAATATATTTCTTTAGAAATAGATGTAATAAAATATAATTTGATTTATTAGAAAGACTAAAACAAATAACCCGGATCAATATTTTTCAGGCCGGATTTTTCGCGGCTGTAAGAAAAATTAATATATCTCTTTATGTGTTATTGGACAAAAATAAAAATGCTTAGATTCTGAGTTATTGATCCCGGTTCAAAAGTCACTTCTATGTAATCCAGAAAATATTGTGATCCTTCTAGGAAATTTAATTTATAAAAAGGTGTATCTATTTTGAGAATTCTTTTTTAATAACAAATATTAAATAACTTTATTTTTTTATTTTTTTTCAAAAATAAATGCAACTTTTCATAAATTAAATGTTCTAGAAAAATTACAATATTTTCTAGATTACATAGAAGTGACTTTTGAACCGGGATCAATAACTCAGAATCTAAGCATTTTTATTTTTTTCCAATAACACATAAAGAAATATATTAATTTTTTTTACAGCCGCGAAAAATCCGACCTGAAAATATTGATCCGGGTTATCTGTTGCAGTCTTTCTAATAAATTAAATTATATTGTATTCCATCTATTTTTAAAGAAATATATTTAACATTTCTAATATTTCAATACAAAAAATTAAAAAAATTAAAAAATTAATATTTTTTAAAAATAAAAAAATAAAAATAAAAACCACACAACCCGCCCCTGACAGGGGCGGTTGTCTTATTTTTTATTTTTTTTTTTTATTTTTTTATTTTTAAAAAAATATTTATTTTTTAATTTTTTTAATTTTTTGTATTGAAATATTATAAATGTTAAATATATTTTTTTAAAAATAGATGGAATACAATATAATTTGATTTATTAGAAAGACTGCAACAGATAACCCGGATCAATATTTTTCAGGCCGGATTTTTCGCAGCTGTAAAAAAAATTAATATATTTCTTTATGTGTTATTGGAAAAAAATAAAAATGCTTAGATTCTGAGTTATTGATCCCGGTTCAAAAGTCACTTCTATGTAATCTAGAAAATATTGTAATTTTTCTAGAACATTTAATTTATGAAAAGTTGCATTTATTTTTGAAAAAAAATAAAAAAATAAAGTTATTTAATATTTGTTATTAAAAAAGAATTCTCAAAATAGATACACCTTTTTATAAATTAAATTTCCTAGAAGGATCACAATATTTTCTAGATTACATAGAAGTGACTTTTGAACCGGGATCAATAACTCAGAATCTAAGCATTTTTATTTTTGTCCAATAACACATAAAGAGATATATTAATTTTTCTTACAGCCGCGAAAAATCCGGCCTGAAAAATATTGATCCGGGTTATTTGTTTTAGTCTTTCTAATAAATCAAATTATATTTTATTACATCTATTTCTAAAGAAATATATTCAACATTTCTAATATTTCAATAAAAAAAATAAAAAATTTCTGTTTAAAAAAAAAAAAAAAAAAAAAGTGGACCGCCCACTATATGGGCGGTTTGGTGTTGATATTGGCCCGCTCCGCTTCCAAGCGGTTAGGGCATTAATAAAAAAAAAAAAAAAACGAGGTTATTTTTAAAATTATCTATTTTTTTTGGGATATTAATAAAAATGGCCGCCAAATACCTATTGTACCCTTCTATTCTCTCTTTCTTCATTATCAATCTCAATTAATTCAAAATCAACAAAAGAAATAATTAATAAAGAAAATAACTTCCCACAGGAAAACAAATCTATTTCGATCCCTCATCTCTCTCCTTCCCCAATAAGATATATAATTCAGTTCCAAATAAAACGAAACTTCTGCTCAAATTTTCTAGAATGACTCTTAGTAAATATATATGCTAATACAAAGTACACAAATAAGGAAAACTTGTTTGAGAAAAAAAATATGGATCTTGTCCACATTTGATTGATGAATTGTAATTACCAAGTTTGTATCTACATTAAAATTCAACTGCCCAATACATTTGAGCTGAAACTAAGAAGAAAGTACATAAAATAAGCAGAAAAGTCCCTATAAAAATTAAAAAAAAAACTGTAATTTTAAACAGAAGAATGTCAATGTGCCTCGAGCACATATTGCGTATATATTTCCTAACTCCACCTCAAGTTAATTAATGAGATAATCCTTCACTGTTATTGTGCCTCCAGCATATATAGGGACTTTCTGTTATATGTAATTAATGATACATATAGGCCTCAGCAGCTTTTAAGTTTTAAGATCACAATCTCAAATAAGGAAAATGAAAAAACCAGCTATTGTATATTAGATTAGGACTAGCAAAAAAACTCGTGGCTTGTGGCTCGCTTGGTATTTATCCGTGACTCGATCGGTAACAGCTCGTTCGTTAGTAGGTCGAGTTAAAATTCGCTCGCTCGCTACATACTCGAGCCAGAATTAATGAGTTTGAGTTTGGCCTGGCTCGGCACGAGCTAGCTCGGTCGTTAACGAGCTATTTAATATACATAGTTTAATAGTTTAATTGGATCCATTCACTTCAGATTGGAGATATTATGGTCTATGGATGTTATAGCTAGTGTTATGGGAATTGCACTTTGGACTATATTTAAGTGGATTGATAATTTTATATGAAATATATATGAATTAATTATAAGCAATTAGGTTAATTTGTATGAATTTGTTGTTAGTTTGTAATAATCTAGAAGTCAATAATACGATAATTTATCATAAAGCTTTGTTCATGAATTGAATTATTAATATCATTTTGTTGCCTTGAGTATTATTGCATTTATGGATCATTTCGAGTTTCTGACTGAAATTGTGAAACTCCATAATATAGATGATATATACTCTTAATCTTAAAAGGTCACTGACCAAGGTAATTAGCAGGAACACTAATTGCCGCTATAAGGTTAGTATGTGAATTAAAAGATGGTTAAGTTTTACAAACCACCTGACACGAGATGTCATTTTAATCACATAGATACATGTTCTAGGAACATGGTATTTGACAGACCCCGAATGAAACATTAAATAGAATTGTGTTCGTGTCATTTATGTTTTCATTCAGTGTCACGTTCTACAGTATGAGGTATTTATCGTTCCCACTTAGAAATATGTATGTATGATTGTTATCCACCGCTGTCCGTAAAAAGCAGTCATAACGGTAGCATTTTCATATGTATAGCTTAGCTGAGGAAGTGATAGTCTACCAATAATACTATTTGTCCCTCGTATTTTATACAAGCTATAGCATCACTGGGCCCCTTGATAGAGTAAGATTATCAGCGCGCGGTATGATTACAAGAGTAATCATATTTGATAATCTGCTCAAGATCAAGAAAAGATTAAGTTTAAAAGGATGACACACATCTACCTTGAAACTAATCTGGTAGCTATGAGACAGAAGAACAGACACAAGTAAATTACACATCATCTGTGTAATTGGATGGTCATGATGTGTTGCCAGACGCCACCCATGATTATAGAAGTTAAAACAGTTTTTAACTCTATTTACCAACATAACACAAATCCTATTGGGTCACACCATATAGGAGTTAATCGGAGAATCTTATTGTGATTGATTATAAATTGTTTATGATCAATAGTAAGATGGTTGTAATTAATTATACGTGTTATAATTAAATTATAAATGTTATGTAAAAATAACAAGCAAAAACATTGGTTAATTTATAAACGTGTGTGACACGTTGTATAAAAGTTAACCGGTTAATTTATAAATGTGCATGACACGTTGTATAAATTACCGAAACAACAACCGCAAGAAAAATATATATAATTGTTCAGAATAATTATACGAATATTATTTGTGTTCGGGGCGAGGGCATTCGGGTCTTTTCAGATTCGTCCTTATCCGCATGACATGTCATCGATCCTATCCAGATGACACGTCATCGATACCGAAACAAACAACCGCAAGAAATATAATTGTTCAGAATAATTATATGAGCATTATTTGTGTTCGGACCGAGGGCATTTGGGCCTTTTCAGATTCGTGCTTATCCGCATGACATGTCATCGATCCTATCCAGATGACACGTCATCGATCTTATCCACATGACACCCCACCCCCCTAGGTGGCATGCCTTGTCATAGGGGTATTTTGGTCTTTTCACACCATTTTAGAGGCTATAAATAGAGGGGTGCATGAGAGGATTAAAATACTAATTCACTTGTATCGTTTCGTGCAGAATCGAATCGGTATTTTCTCTCTTTCTCGGTTTCTCTCCCAAATAGTGTTTCGGTTGAGAAAAGAAAGTTATACGTAGTTGACGTATAATTTTGCGGGTTGTTGTGGAGTATATTTATTGGACCGATGAATAGTGTTTTACCGAATTTCGCGGTATGTCAGTTTTGCTCATTTGATGAAACTGAGTAACCGAAAATTCGTGTTTACAGATTTTCGTCTTTTCCTCGTGAATAGTGTTTTTGCATAATTCCGTGGTTTACGGTATTACGGGCAGAAGAAATTAATCGCTCTCTGGTTAGTCCTGGTGGATAACCGATAGAGGCATCAGACGTCTGATGCTCTGAGACGAGTCGATTCCTTCCGTGATGTAGCTCTACACGCTTGGTCTGCATTCCAACTGTGATTTGGAAACAAGGTATAAATGTGTTATATTAATCTATTTAATTGGTAAGTATATTAAAGTTTTAGAAATCAATCATGGAGTAGATCTGTAAAACGATTAAATTGGGTTTTGATGCCAAAGGAATACTGAAGGTGAACCGCCTTGGAAAGTTTCCTGACACACCCCGTTTAATCCTGAGCTTAAGTTAGCCGTAGAAATTTTTGTTCTACGGTCATTCCGCACCTTAAGCCTAAACGGGTTTTGGTTACCGCGAAACCCCAAAAGTGATATCCGAAACCCAACATTTACGTGATTTGGTATGCATGAATTTATTCTGTGAATATATTTGTATGAATTTAGCTGTAAATTTAATTTATAGTAGTTGATTTACTTAATTACAATTAAATTAAGAGCATTCCTTAGTAATTAGTTATATAAATATTATTTTGTTCTAACTATAATTGATAAGATGTGTTATGAAAATTTAAGATATAGCAGGAAAAAAAATATATAAATTTATAAATCCGCCAAGCTAATAACGAGCTAACTCAGCTCGCTCGGACAAGTCACGAGTCGGTCTTGAGCAATAATTTTAGCTCGGAACCTAAAAACTAAACTCGCTCACTCAGCTTGATACACTAACAAACCAAGTGCGAGTGTGACCTAACTCGCTCTTTAATAGCTCGTTGCCACCTCTAATATAGATGGTTACTTTTCAATTTTATTTTTATCTCTACCAATTGATAGATAGCTGCTATCAATCTATCCAAAAAAACACCAGCTATTGAGTACGGGAGATTCCATCATTCCAACCATCTCTTTGTTAACCTAATAACACCAAACCACATGGTACCCACCAAGAGAAAAAAATGAATAGACAATAAAAACTTTTTAACTTCTTAGCGTGCCCTGACTGGCGTGGGAATGACCAAATGGGACTTCCATTTCACGTGGAAATGTCCTGTGCCTCCCACGGTCAAGATTTTCATTTATCTGGTTTTAAATGATAAAATCCTTTCAAGGGATGTGCTGGGGAGAAGGGGGATGCTTATAAACTTGCGATGTGCTATGTGTTGTACATGCCAACGGGAAACAACATTACATATGCTCTTTGTTTGTTCATATGCTACTACCATATGGCGAAGGGTCTCAGCGATTTTGCAGGTCAAGCTCATGACGGTCGCAGATTCTATACAGGAAGTTTGGATTAGATCATGGGCAGCAGTCAGACAGACCAGAGGTATGAAACGGAAAGCATGGGCAACCAGTTTCATGTGCATAGTCTGGCACATCTGGAAGCAGAGAAATAGGGTGGTTTTTGGAGATGAGGCTATTCATACAAATATAGTGGCCGACAAATGTATACTTGAGTTTGGGTTATGGTACAAGCACTGCTGACAAATTGAGGAAAATGTACATTTGCACTCTTGCACGGTACTGTGCACACAGAATAATTTTATGCAATGCTGTTGCTTGTTATTTATTTAGTTTATTTCTTCCTTAGACTGTTTACAACTTTTTGTTTTGGTTGTTTTATTTTCTTTTTATTTTCTTTTTATTTTCTTTTTATTTTTTTGTGGTCCTGATGTAATAGGTGTTTAAGGATGTCTGTAATGGCCGTTTTTTTTTTTTTTTTTTTTTTTTTTTTTGGTAATACAAATCTTGGGAGTCACTTCCAAGTTCTCAAAAAAAAACTTCTTAGCGTGCCTCAAAGTTGTAAACGCAATCCAATGTAAAATAATTAGTAGGCAATTTATAGCTAGGGAACACTACACTTGTAAGGCCATCAAATTAAATTAAATATTAATGGAGGTTCAGACATCGACATGTGTAAAAGCGTTTAATCATTGATTCAATTCAATTCAAATTAAATTAAATATTAATAATTAAAATTTTACAACGGTCGGTCACACGTCAGCACGCGTAGAAAGATTTGATTCAAACTAAATTAAGTATTAACCACATCTATCATGTCAAATTGTACTCCTACAAGTGAGTGTCCATTGGATACAATTCAAATTAAATTTAAGCTTTGTTGATTTTAAAAAATCATAACGGTAACTTGTTCAAAATGAAGAAAGAATAGATTAAAAAACAAAAGTAAAGAATGAATAAAAGTGTTTGGACAAGTATCCTCCTCATTACTGTAAAAATTTTCCTTTATTTTACGGTTTAACTCTCAGCTGCTCTGAGATTCATGCTAGCGCATGGGGCAGTATTATTGAGCTTTGAGATTCGTGTCAAGTTAAGAAGAACGGTTCAAATTCAATAATTATAAAAGATTCCCTATTACGGTACCGGAGAGGATCTAAATTCAGTAACACTGCTCCTGATAAACCACAATTTATTGCTTCTTCTCGTCGAAGATGTAAAAAAACTAGCTAGTAACTAAAAAAACGCATAACGAATAAAACTTATTAAAAAAAACAGAATATAAATTAATGAGGCAATAATATCAATATTTCTCTATGCTTTATAGTTTAATTTCAAAGATTAAAATTTTTTTATTCAGTGCATGAATTTTAGTACCGATGCTCTTTTTTTTCAATTAGTATAGAAGATTAATTTTACATCAAAAATTTAAAATTGTCTTAATAATTAGTTATCACATATATTATTATTTTTTTTAGAACATGGAGAGAAAATAAATACTTAAAAAAATAAAATGTTGCATAACTAAAGAAGAAAAACCCTCTCATGAATTGAATATACTAGCTTTAGTGAACTGAAAAGATGATATTCATCTTTTAGTTATTATAACGCATAAATAATGTTAAAATGACAAACAAAATAGGAAGTTGATCACAAATCACATAACAAAGGGTTATAAACACTCAATAATGAATTGTGAATTCAATTTCTTCAAACACCATTATAAATCAATAATTCAAATTTTCTTATTATAAAAATGAAAATTTTATTAATTGAGCTGAAGTTTCTACAAATTTATTAATTTGTATATTTTGCAACAACAAATAAAGATGATATTTGGAAACTAATTAATTATAACAATAAAAATATAATGGAAATAAGCCTTATTTATAACAAGATGATATTACAATTTTTAATAACAATTATAATAACCATACTAATAATATTATTATAATTTGATATAAAACAATAACAATTTATACTATATATAATTAATTTATGATTTCATTGTATTAAAATGAAAGATTATTTAGGAAAATCAATGAGAGTGAAGGACAAATCATTAATATTACAATTTCACACTGTAATTATTGGTAAAAAAATTTGTGATAACCAGTAGAACCGAATTAATATTTCGATTTCTATCTATTTACTTCAATAATTTGATTTTGCGATTTCTAATAATAAAATTACAATAATTCTTTCCTCCAAAGATATCTCAGAGGATGTGAATTCAAAAATGTGCGACTATGATTTTGTTCTAAGTTTGCTTCTTCTTTTTTTATCTTTCTACTTGGGACCTTTTTGATTGCGAGGCACTCGAAGACTCGTGTCGTGTCCTTTCAGATTGAAACGTGTCATCTCTATAAAGAACCTGGTTTCTTTTGTTTTTTTTTTTTGAGGAAAAGCCCGTAGGCATTGCATTAATCGTAAAATTATAAAACGGATTACATGTTACAATTGAAAGAAAGATTGGAAAGGAATGTAAAATTACTCCTACTGAAATAAAAAAGAGTACTTGAGGGCGTGTTCTGTTAGCCTAAACAAGCCTAAATAACACCTTCTGAGAAAATAAAAACTATTCCTTCATCAATGAATTGAAATTAACTAGCTTCCATCAGAAAGAAAGTCTGATTAAGATGTGCTTCAATGCTGCAGTTTGATTCGTCTGTTTCACCCATCGATCCCTGGAAAGATCGTCTAGATGATCTCGCCCAATTTGCGAGTTGATGTGAACTCTGAATTGCTTCTCTCCGCACTTTGACCACCTTAATTCAACCCCTGCTTTTGACACAAATTTCAGCACACAGCGCTACTGTCTGTGCTGCATTCCATGATGGCAGCCCCTCAACTCCATTTGCATCAATTGCTCTTACTAGATTTGCACAATCTGTGAGAATTACAAAGTTTATACCTTGAGCAAGGTCCTGTCCATCTAGGATTTGTTGCATGACCTGTAGAACTGCGTATGCCTCTGCTTTGAGGGGGTCAGAAGCATGCATGCAACCATAGCGGATCGCAATGAGTTCCCCCTTGTCCGAATAAGAGGTCATACCCCACCCTGCTTGTGTAGTTGGATCCCATGAGGCATCTACTAGTACCAGCCGTGAATCTCTAGGTACCAAGAATTTCTGTACCTGTTGCTGAACCTGTATCTGCTGATGTGGGACCCTCTTTTCCTTCATGTGGTTGACCTGCGCAATAATACCTTGGGGAGTTGGTTTTTTTGCCGCGAAAACCGCCTCATTTCTGGCCTTCCAGATGCACCAAAGTATATTTGCAAAGATAGTTCTATCCTCCTCCTTCAAGATTTCAGTGATTGCCATGAAGGCTCTCGGGAGGATAAGTGGCAGTGCACTAACCCGAAGGGCCAGCTGTGATGAGAACCATGTAGCACGTGCAATGGGACAAAAAAATAGACCATGCATGTCATACTCGTTTTCTAAACCACATAGCAAGCACTTTGGATTTATGGATGTAATTCGACGATGTAAAGCTGCCATAGTTGGTAACCCCCCATGTACAATCCTCCACATGAAGAACTGAACACGAGGTATGATTTCTTTACTACCCCAAATTCGCTTCCATGCCATGTGTTGATCTTCGCTGTATGAATAGTGTGTATGCAGTTGTTGAGCCAAACTTGCATATCCTTCTTTCACCGAGTATCCACCTGTTTTGCTTCCCATCCACAACAACCTATCCCCTATCAACGGGTTCTGTTTTGGAGAATCCGTCGAGAGCATTATAGATCGCACTGCTTGGGTCCCCGTAAGGGTTTGGATCTGATCCTGGTTCCACCTTCCTCCATGTGAATCAAATAGGTCAGCCACAGTAACATCCCTTTGGCAGTTGGTCGTAAAACTCTGCACCACCCACTCATCGAACCAAGGTTCATTTAGAGCTCGGATCCCCAATCCATCCCCTATATGACATCTTATGTCATCCTTAAAGAAGACTTTTAGCTGTTGTACTGAGCGCCACATAGAACTAGCTCCTCTCGCATTCTTCCCTCCCCACATCCCTTTCTTCGGGCAATACTTAGCCCACATCACAGCTACCCAGAGTTTATCCTGCCCACTAGCTAGCTGACACACAATTTTTAACAAAAGAGCCTCATTAAAGAGTTTTAGGTCTCTTACCCCCCAACCCCCATCCTCTATATCTCGGCATAATTTATCCCAAGCAATAAAAGAAATGTATCTATCTTTGTCCATCTTTGCCCATAGAAACCTTTTAATTGATGCATTAATGATATGTATTGTTTTCTTAGGTAACTTGGCAACAGACATATAGTATACGGGGAGTGAAAGCAAAACCGCCTTTATGAGAACTAGTCAGCCTGCATGAGAAAGGAAATTGGTCTTCCAACCAGAAACTCTTTGCTGCACCTTATCTACAAGCAGGTTGTGGGTCAGGTCATGCGTGTTCTGGTTTGGAGAGATGATTATTCCAAGATATTTTTCGCGATTCTCAGCCAACCTAGCCCGAAATTCAGATATGACCATCTCTCTGACTTCTTCATCGCACCTATTACTATACCATAATGTTGATTTCTCAGGGTTGATAACCAGACCCGTGTGTGTAGCAAACTGGTCCAGGATCACCTTTACTCTTCTTACCTCTTCTAAGGTTGTCTTTCCCATGACCATTACATCATCGGCATATAGCAGATGTGTCAGCCGTGGTGCAGTAAGAGCCAATTGAACCCCCTTGATATGCCCTTGTTGTAGGGCTTGTTTGAACAGTCTTGTGAGGTACTCCATAACCATTATGAAAAGATAAGGGGATAAAGGACAGCCCTGTCTCAGCCCTCTATTCGGTGTTAAAAATCCACTTCCTTGCCCATTAACTAGAATTGTGACCTTGCTAGCCCGCATTCAATTTTGTACCAAATCCACTATCTTTGGTGGCACATTCATCTCTTTCATTGCACTTATCACAAAAGACCAACTCACAGTATCAAACGCCTTCGCGAAATCGGCTTTTAAGAGAAAGGATTCATACCTGTATGTAGGGCTTTGAAATGAGTGCAAAATTTCTTTTATTAGGATGGTATTGTCAGCTATGTTGCGGCCCTTCAAAAATGCGATTTGGTGGTTAGAGATGAGTTTGGTCATATGAATCTGGAGTCTTGAGGCAAGGATCTTCATGAGGAGGCGATATGTGATATTTCCTATTCTAATAGGCCGAAAGTCTTTAGGGCTTTCTGGATTATCACATTTCGAAATTAACACAATATGACACCTCATCCACTCATCCAGTGGCCTACCGGACTGCATGGTTGTACCCAATTCCTTAACCAAAGCCCCCTTAAAAATCGGCCAGTGGGTCTGTAGCAGCCACGCCGTTAGCCCATCCGGCCCGGGCGTTTTGTCAGGTCCCATCTTTGCCAATGTTTCCCAAACCTCCAACTCATTTAGTGGTCTAGACAGTGCTTCATGGAACTCCTCTCCAATGATCGGGTACTCATATCCTTCAAATTGCTGAAAAAACTGCCTACGATCAGCGTCGCTAACCTGTTGCTGCGACAAGCAGTAAAGGTTCTTAAAGAAATCTACAAAGCTTTTGCGGATTTGGGCCTCGCCAGCCAAAATCTCGCCATTTGGTGTTTTCAGATGTGTGATGAGGTTAGTGTGTCTTCTATTTGTGGCTGTGAGGTGGAAAAAAGCCGTGTTACGGTCACCCGAGACCTGCCATTGCAGTCTTGAACGTTGGCGCCAGTATAATTCCAGATCTTCCTCTGCTTGTTTGTACTCAGAGAGGGCAATTTCCTCTTGCACATGATCTTGAAAAGCAGGGTATTGAGATTGGATCATAAGGAGCCGAGTTTGGGCTGTATTAAGTCGGTTTTGGGGACTGTTTCTTGTTTTGGCCCATGATTGCATACTCTTGCGCATTAGTTCAGTTTGAGCCATCCATCCCAATTCCTCTATTTGCTGCCACTGTTGAGCCCATACTTGTGCGAAATCTGGTTGGTTTAACCACCAGTTTTCGATTCTAAAGCGCGAGGGATTTATGGATTTGCCATTTGTCCGGATTAGGAGAGGGGAGTGATCGCTGTGAATTCTTGGTAAATTGTTTACATAAGCTAATGGAAACTGTTGCGCCCATTGAGCCGTTGTAACCACTCTATCAAGCCTTTGAAAAATAGCATCAGAAGCATCTTGTTGATTGGTCCAAGTGAAAGCAGGTCCTTTAAATCCCAAATCCATTAGGCCTGCTTCAAAAAGGAAATCTCGGAATTTGCGGCTATTACTATTCAACACCGGATTCCCCCCGTATTTCTCCTCTTCGTCCATGATTGCATTAAAATCCCCCATTACACAGGTTATTGGCTCAGCTCGTATAATATCCGTAATTTCTTCCCAAATTGTGGTGTTATAGGTATGAGAAGGATCTCCATAAACCCCAATCAAAGTCCAAGCCGGTTTATCTCTTGGTTTGATTCTTGCGTGGATTATATGTCTACTCTGTCTCACTACCTGTAGGTCAACACCATAATCCCATAGGAGCCACATGCCCCCTGACCGGCCTCTTGCCGGTACACAAACATTATTAGTAAGCACATTTTGTTGTAACACGCGATTGGATTTAGAACGGGAGCTTTTTGTTTCAACAACAAAGGCAACACGTGCCCTTGTTGAGCGGAGGAGGCGGTTTAGGAAAAGCCTTTTTCGTGGACCTCCGATACCACGGCAATTCCAGGCTACGAGATTCATAATTCCGACGGATCCGAGTCCCTGCTCGTCTCCACCGTTCTCCTCTTAGTACCTTGGGTAGTGTGTACTGCACTGTTTTGTTGCTCAAAATCACTGTCATATGTTGCATACGAAGGCCATGTCTCCTGGTCCTTTGTACTAAACCCTCTCTTTTTCGGCCCTGTGGATCCCCCTTCAGTCAACTGTAGCATTGGGTTAATTAGTGCAGTGTTAAGGTCCGGCCTGGTGCTACTTTGCTGTCTGCTAACACGCCTTGTGGTTTGGAGGCGGGTTGGGATGGGGAGAAGAGCCGTAAGGCCTGGCTGGGTGTTTGGGATTGTTGCCGAAAAATTGAACTGGGCTGGTTGGTGTATAGGTATTTCATGGCCAGATTGCTGGCCCGAAATGTTTGAATGATAAGATTGGGCTGCTACTTCTGGATTGGTTGTGCTGTGGGTGTATGGGTTGGTTTGAGGTTGGGCCGTGTTACTAGTTTGGGTAGGGAAGGTCGTGTGAGTTTCCTGGGGTGATGAGAAAGGCCCTGTTTGAATTGGGATGAGAGTTGGGTCTGTAACCCATACACCAATTTTTGGTTTTGATAGTCTTTGCATTTCTGGTTTGTCATGGTACTTTGGTTCTAGCAGTAGACGGTCCATTCTAGCTTTGTCAGAACATGTATTCATTTCATGTCCAGCTTTTGCACAAAATATACAAACTCTGGTTAACCTTTCATATGACAAAAATATGGTTAAAGGACCAAGTTCAGAATGGGTTATGTCCAATTTATCTTTCAGAGTATCCTCAACCGGTAGCAAAAGCTTAACCTTAGAGAAATTAGTATTACCCGTAAAAACATCTGTTACCTCAGAGATCGGGGGGCCAATCCTTGCTGCGAGCGATCGGATTCCTTGCTGTGAGATGGAAGCTGGTGGTATCCTGTACAGTTGGACCCACACTTCCATACATGGCACCTGGTGGTTGGCTACATCAGCCGGGCTGTGGACTCGGTGCATAATTACCAAGTCATTCCGGTAATTCCAAATCCCCCTTTGCATGACTCTCTGCATCTCTAGGCTGGTGATGAATTGTATTAAGAAGACCGAATTTGTGAGGGGAATAATTTCGGATTGTGGGTGGAGCTGCCACGCCCTTCTCATTGTTTTTGCAAAAAAAGAATCGAGCACCCCTTTATCAGTTACTGTTATATTCCGAAATTTTAAAACGTGATTAAATTGCTAAAATGATCCTTGAACTAAATAAGATTTTCTAACTAAATTAATGATCGATTATATTGTCTGATTAATTTTAATCGAATCTAAAATTTCGAAATATAAATACATCATGAAAATTTTGTACATTAAAATTTAGAGGATTAGAACATAAAATAAAATATGGCACTATAAATAAATTGTAAACATCCGGTCTATTGGTAAATCAAAAATTTGTTACAATCGTAACACTTAAGAAAGAAAATAAACCAAATTAAATCGATTTGTGAAGAAATAAATAAAGTTGGAATTAGTAGAATGAAGTTACAAATTTTCGTATGAATTATTATATCAAAATTTTCAAGTTTTATTTATTTAAGAATTATAAATATTTATCGATAATATTATGTATATATATATATATATGTACTATTTAATATCGCATTATTAGATCCTAAAAATTCTAAATTCTAAGCACTAAATAATATTCACACGGCATTATAGATTTCTTAAGAAATTTCGATTTGAAGTTTTAAAAGAAATGAATTCCTAAAACAAATTGTTATGAGCCATATTAGGACCCTGAATTTTCCAACCCCTTGATCAAAAACCCTATGCACGAATCTTGAGACAGGAATTTAAATACACCCGGGTCTCTCTCTCGCTTTCTTTCCCCTGCCTCTGGGCCCCGTCGCCCCTCTTCCTCTCTTTCTCGTTGCCCCTTTTCGGAAAACCTAAGAGAGGCGATCGCCTCTCTTTCGCTCGTTCTCGCGCGCGACGCTGTTGCCTCCGGTTCACCTGCTCCTGTCACTTCGCCTGTGTGCGCGACGACTTTGGCCGCACGGCCTGTCAGACGGTTCTGACAGCCACGACCCGCTCCCTTTTTGTCCCTGTGTGTGCTTTAACGGGTATATAAGTCTCTCTCTCTCTCTCGTTGGGTTTCGCTGGTTCTTTTCCGCTCATGAGTTGAGACCTCTCTCTTTTTCATTCCATTTTCTGTGATTGTGGTGATCTCCCCAAAACCCTAGGGTTTGGGGTTGTGTTCTTGTGGCTTGTCTGTTGCCTTTGTGCTTGTTGATTTGGGGTGCTTGCTTGGTGCCGATCGATTCCGTTCTGTTCTGTTCTGGTGGTGGCTCGGTGATTTCTGGTGTTATCTCTTACGATCGGGTGACCGTGCTCCTCAGTGCTAGCTCTAATCGGGTAAATTTCCGAGTCCCTCGTTTATTTGATCGGATTTTTGCCTTGACGGATTGTTTCGCTAATTCACCTTTGCTCGGGTTGTTGATTTTCCCGGCAAAGGTGCTGCCTTTTGAGGCTGTTCTGACCTGTTGTGTGGCTGTGCTTTCCTTGCTCTATTCTGGTGTTGTTGTGAGCCTTGTTGTGCATTGTTGCTGTGCTGACTTGTGTGCCTTGTGCTTCTGTTCTGTCAGCTGTGCTGACCAGTGTGGTTACTGGTACGGCTTGTGCCTGATCTGTTTTGCTGGTTCTGTTGATACTGGCCTGGTCCACTCTGTTTTGCTGGTTCTGTGATGCTGACCTGGTCTGTTCTGATGGTTCTATTGATGTTTGACATGGGTTGTTCTGTTTTGCCGGTTTGCTTGTTGATGTACATGTTATGTTGGTACCAATCGGTACTGGTTCAGTGATACCACTGGTACTGTGCTGAATTTAATTGCGTACCAGACTTGACTTGACAGGGACCAAATCATAAATAGAATAAATTGAGGGTTGCTTGTGCAAAAGGCACACCCTTGGGAATTTTATAAATACAAGGGGTCAAGGTGCAATATTATGGTATATGGGCTTGGCCTTTTTCTTGTTTGGTTCGGCTGAAATATTTGGATTGGGCTTAAGGCCCTGTAAAATAAAAGAAAAGGAAATGGACTTGGCATTAATAATAATTATGGTATTTGGGATTTTTCCCAAAACGCGTAATTGTCGGATTTGAAACGCGGCTTTTAAAGTTTAAGTTTTATAAGGAATCGAATTAAATCGGATGCTTACGTAAACTTGAACAAATTCGGGAAATGATTATACCGTCCAGGGTCTTGATGTCTCGATGATAGCTCATAACATAATTTGAGCAGATACTATAATAACCCGATTGAACACCTGTATGATCCCGAAACAAACTCAACTAAAACGCCCCACACTTTAATTAAAGTAAAAGTCTAATAAATGAGTTTTAACTAAAATTGTTAAACCTTTCAAAACTTTTATAAAAACTCCGTTGTTAATTATTAAAGGACCAATTTATTTAGCAACGGAAAGTATCTACTTGACTTGGAATCAAAACGACAAAATTATGCGTAGGATTAGACTAGCTATAAAATAGCGAATTGCTCGACGTAAAATTTATTAGGAAACATGTAAATTAGATAACTATCTCCTTCTAAGTTTTTATAAAACAAATTTTGTATCTAAATTATAAAATGACTAAAACATATTGGAATCAAATATTAGTATAGTAATAATTATACAAATTACATATCTTATTAAAAATTGGCATTAGTTGGATTTAATACTAAATTTACTTTGAAAAGAATCGCATTCGATCGGTTACGAAAATGAGAGCTAATTTAAAAGAAATTAAACTAAATAAGAAGTTAGAACACGTTTAAAAATATCGTAACTCACAAATAATTATTTTGCGAGTATTTCAATATTTAAAATGTTACAAGGAATATATCTCCAAATTTATTAATTAAGACTATAGGTTAATGTAGATTAAAAGTAGATTAATTTAAATCAAGTGAATGATCAAATGTCTGACAAAATTATAATTTAAGATTAATGCTAAGCACGATGGCATGAAAGCAAATAATTAATATATATATATGTCTAATCGGATCAGTCAGATCGACTGAATCGGTAAATTTATTAAAACCGAAATAATCGAGCAATTGACTTGCACATTAATTGGAGCGAGGGTTAGAATAAAATTAGCGTAGATTTTAATTAGTTTAAATTACGTGACCACAGATCAGCCAAATCCGTACGAGTCTGACCCGTGGGCCGATCCGACTGACCCGTAGTTCGGAGCATACGTGGAGCCCGCTTATTACTAGCGACAGAGACTCCAGCCCCCTCAGGTGTGGGATATCTGAATTATTTTCTTTCTTGGACGTACTCTTACCAGTCGATCCATCTGACCTGACATCCGCACTTTATTTTTAAGTAGTTGCATTAAAACTGTAGATCATGTTTATCCTTTTCTGCACTATAGGTAGAATTGCATAAGCCCTGAAAAACCTGAATTTACTGTATTGTAGGAGTAGAGCAATTAGTTAATACTATATTTATATTATTAGAATATTAGGATACTAGTTTGTCTTCTTCTCATGGAGACAATATATTATTATTATATTACGTGCATACGCATGCATTGGTGAGAGCTGAGCAGAGCCGAGTGACTTCGTTCCGTCTTGATGTCACTTGGCATGGGACGGCCCGACAGCCACTGAGCTGAGGGTCACTTGATCCTTGGATGGCTTTAGGAATTTATATTATATGTATAAACTTGATTATGTATTCTTTTCGATTCATTTTACCATTGCGTGCGGGCCGGACTCGAGCCCTGAGGCACTAACGATTCGGGATTTATTCCTTCCCTACATTAGGAGCTACTTTGCCTAGAACGGGATTCCAAGCCGGGTAGTGTTGGGTAGAATCTTGTACGGGGTTCCAACACCGGTTTGGGTAGAATCCACGGGATTCCAAGCCGGGTAGTGTTGGGTAGAATCTTGTGCGGGGTTCCAGCACCGGTTTGGGTAGAATCCATGTGTGGTGTCCTATTGGTTTGGCCGGACGGTAGAGTTATCTCCTGCTCATGAGGGAAGAGATTAACTTTTTACGACTTGCATTGTATGATTTCTCCTATTGGATATGTTTGGGTGATGAATCGTTAGGCGAGATGACACACCGGATTTTGATATAACCATCGGCTAGTGTGCTGTTCTTGTGGAGCAATGCGCGATGTCACTAGGCATCGTGTATCATTGCACTCTGATCACAGTCCTTGGATTATATATGATTCAGATTTTTTTTGGTAAAGGTATAACCATCGGCTAGTGTGCTGTTCTTGTGGAGCAATGCTCGATGTCATTAGGCAACGTGTATCATTGCACTCTGATCACAGTCCTTGGATTATATTATTCGATTCTTTTGATACTATTGGCACGGCACGGGGTGATTTACTTTATCCATATTTTTATTATTATTGTATTTGAGCACACAGTGCAATGAGTACTGGATTCCAATTTGATTTATATCCGATATTATACCTTGATTTTATTTTGGGTTTATTCCGCATGTTGGCATAATAGAATAATCGCATCATGGCATCATTCAAAAGTATTATAAGTTCTATTATATATTAATATAGGTTCACACATGTGCATATTTTCAATTGCATTCATTTATAAATAAAAGTGCTTTGACCGTAGAGGATCCCTGAGGGGATAATTCTGGGTCACATACTGGGCGATTCGTCGCTCACCCACAAGTTGTTCCGTGGGTTTTAGGTACAGGTTCTGGCGGTCCGCAGCAGGAGCTGTCAGGAGCTGTTCCCGAGGGCCACACCACTTGACTTAGTTAGGATTAGACTTTTGATTAGGTTTACGAGTCCCGTATTTCCTGTGTTATATATATGGGCTCGATAGATCATGTATCCCCTTCTATAGATGGTGTTATTTGGATCCGAGATGGATCGAATTATATGTTATGTATGTGTATGTTTATGTTTCTTTATTTGCTATGTGACTGATGCTTGATATTTATATTATTTTTGCTTCCGCTGCTGTTTGCTTTATTATTTATGATTAGCCTTGCGTGCTTAATGATTAATGAAGCACGAGGCGAAGTTGATCACATCTTAATCCAGAATTCCTGGCTTGGGGTGTGACAGTTACCACGCGAGCCATAGCTGTCAGGTTCCAATCACGAGTGTTAATTGCGGTTTGGTCCAGTTGGATTCGAGTCTAGTTACCCTCTTCCGAGCTGAGTGCAGCAAACTGAGCAATGAAGGCATCGTCACTACTGTTATCCATTTGTTGATTTGTTGAGGTGGTTTTTGGGCAGGGAGGGTGTGTATTGGACCCTTTGTTGCTTTCTGTTGAGTTAAAGAGTGAATCGGCCTGTTGGGAGTTCTTATAGGGGGCATGGGTTTGTGGAGGGGGTAGATAGGTATATTTAATGGGCTCTTCCATTGGCTGCGTTTCTTTAATGTTGTTGGGCCTAGGAGAGTATTCCTTTTGTTGGCAGATTTCTTCCATTTCCTTTTCCACCCGTTGATTTGAGAAAGGCCCACTGACAGGAGCATATTTTTGGTAGGTTGAATGTGACTTTTCTCTTTCTTTTTGAGGGAAGAAAGGTAGTGTGATAGGATGGGTAAGTAGGATGTCACCCACGTGAAAGGTCAGTTGTAACTGGGTTAAAATAGCAAAGGCTCCAACACTTATAGTTCATTTTTCTCTGCTTGCCAAGACAGTGTGGCAATTTCCATTTGAAGCTTTGTTTTGGGAGGGTGTGAGCTGTTTGACCGTTGCTCGAAAAGTGTGTTGTTGCTCAACTATAGGTGAGTCTAGTGCACCGTGCACCGAGAACCTGTGCCATAGATGCTGCTCTGCTTCTACTGCCGCTGCCGGCGGTGCATGGCACGAGGGGTCATGTTGTGGTACCGGCAGTCTGCGGATACGAGGTTGGAAAGGTGGTGGTTGGAGATTTTGCTGTGGTTGGGGGTTTTGTGGAGGTTGGATATGAGGTAAGTGTCCTCCATGGTGTTCGTCACCTGGGGGGTTGGGTGGGTCGTCCTGGGGGTCTCCTGCCGGGGCCCAATCAATCCTACACATCGTTTTTCTAGTTCCATGGTGCACCATTATGCTGGGAGGGATGAGATTGGTATCGGTACAATATATCAGCAGTCTCACTCTTGCCATGTTCCCGGAGGTCATTGTGCCTATAGCAAGGCCAGCCAGTACACCCATCGATACAGTAGCTTGCCGGAAATATGCTGGGTGCCAGAAATCCAGTGGAAAATCATATACTGTTATCATAATTCTTTGATTCTGGTGGGCTGGTTCGGAACCATCTAAAGTTTGCCAAGGTAGAACTTCCATATGGTAAAGCATCCAGAATTCCTCATCTAGATATATTTCATCTCCAAATACCCAGGCCGGGGCTTTGACTAGAAACGCATCTCCTAGCAATCTAATTTGCCAATTTGGGGGAGATCCTCCATATCTTGAGACTAATAATTGTCTGAGTTGAGAGAGATTTGGGGCAGAGTTGTTTAATGGTTGAAAAACCACCGATACGTCAAGATCCAGGCATATCCTTCTATGTTCATCAAGTGGAGACAGGAAGACATTGTGTGGATGTGCCATGTCGGTTCGGTTTGAGAAAGGTGAAGATAGGATAAGAAAAAAGGTACAAAGTATTATCAAAAGGCAACAGGAAATATTTTTTTTAAAAAGGTGGGGAATATTGGTTCAGAGTGGTTGGGAACGCATTAACTCAAGAGAGAAAGGAGAGTAATGGCTAAGATGGGCATTTGATTTTTCAATAAATGCACAGATGGATGGTTGTTTTTTGGGGGAGAGTGAACAGTTTGAATGTATTAAAGCTTAGAAATGTCTGAAGGGAAAAGTGATAGGTCTGGAGCGATGGGGGACTGGTGGTGTAGCACTACCTAACTAGGTCGCCGGCAATGGAGAGCTTAGGTTTGCTTTCCAATCCATCCCCTTCCCCCCTCCTTCTTTTGTTGTTGTTAATATTGAAGTTTTGACAAGTCCATTCCTACAATACTGTTAAGAAAAAACCTGGTTTCTTTTGTTAACCCGATCAAATAGAATCCATTCAGACACGTGTCAGTTCATCCTATTGTAAAGTGCCACGTATCCTGGAGATAGTTTGAGTTTGAGGCTCCTCACGCCTAAAATAAAAGCCGTTTGCTTTTACGAAGCACAAATTAGTTTGCGTACCGAGATGTCAGAACAATAGAAAGGAAAGTTACAGGATGCCCCCGCCCCCATTTGTTTTAATTTAAATGTAAGTGCGAAGTGGCGGGCTATTTCGTGGGCCCCTTTTAAAAAATAAAATATGGATTTTAATTTTAGGATTTTGATAATTATTTCTACACTCTTATTCTCGTATTTATTTGCACATTAACTTCCATAATTATCATGAGAACCATAAAAACTCTGACACTAATTTTGTTTTTCTAAAGTATTAATATTTTTCGCACATTAACTTCCATAATTATCATGAGAACCATAAAAACTCTGACACTAATTTTGTTTTTCTAAAGTATTAATATTTTAGACACTGAAGTATTTATCACTAAGAACGAAAGTATTTATACATATAATGTGAACAATTTTAACATAAATAATTATTTTTCCAACCAAATCTCAAACTACATGGGGACCATAAATGTTTTTATAGGTGAATTTTTTTATCTCATTTCAATCTCGTTCGCATTTATAACGATCTATGAGAAATTTTGCTAATCTAAAACCACGAACGTTTCTACGCAATTTTCTTTTTCAAATGAGAACCGTGATGACATACTTTCAGGCTTATCGTTACATAAGTATTTATACCTCGTCATGTAAGTATTTATACCTATACTTGCAAGTAGTTTTTCAAATTAACACTTACTAACATATGAAAGTATTAATATCAAGTATAACAATTATTTATACTATATAAAAAGTACTTGAATGATCCAATTATATACATTTGTCATGATGAATATTTTTAGTGAGAACCATAGTACAACCTCTAAATAATTATCTCTTTTCTTATTTAATGTGGACCTTTTAATTTTAAAAGTGTTTATATAATTAGTGGGGATCATGTAACAATATTCCTTAATTGTAGCTATGGAGATAGAGAAGAGATAGGAGTGTGGAGGAAAACATAATTATTCTTATTTTTAAGTAGATGACAAACTTTTTTAAGTATCGCTTGGTTTTTATTTTGATGGTTATGTAACTCTATAAGGTTCTTTAAATGAATACAATACTGAATACATTTTGGGGCGGATCCACATGGTCTGAGGGGTAGATCATTTTTTTGCTCTCCTCTAAATTTTGATTTGTAATTCAGATTAAATTTAGAGTTAAAATTGAAATAAATATCTTGAATTATCATTGATAATTAGAATTATAGGTTAGAGAATCCGAAATTACAAGTCAAAATATTAAAAAGTATTACGTTCAAGTATTTAATACTCAAATCTAAGTTAAACTTTTCAAGTTGGTATGCCTCTTAGAACACAGTTTTTCAATCATTTAAATGCTTGAAAATAGTATTTTAAATGATGACATCAGATATTTAAATAGCTGTAGACTGAGGTTTTTAAAAGTATAAAATTTAAAGTGCTATTGGACTTTACTTTCAAGAGAAAAAAAAATTAAATGACTTACAAATACTTCTTTGCATATCTCATTTGAAAGAGAAAATTGAGTAGAAAACGTTCGTATTTTTTAATCCGTAAAATTCATCACAAATCATCAAAAAAAATAAACGAGCATAATTAAAGAAAAAAAATACAATTGATAAAAAAAAAAAAGTGGGCAAAATAGAGTGATAGAGGCTTGAGTTCCATATTTCTCCCTAAAAATAATTATTTTCAAATATACTTTTATATGAACTTTATATTGAATGGTTATATCAATTATGAGAAGGATTTTCAATGTCTTATCTTTTTCATACTTTATCATACCTCATATTTTATATCTTCATTTTCAAAGTTTAAATTATCGATTCAAACCGTTCAACATAATATTTTATACTAAATATGCATGGGGATGAAATTTTTTTACTATTTTTAAGATAGATACAAAATCATTGTTTTTGAATCATTAAAAAAACAGTGTTTTTCTACTCCTTTTAAAAAATAGTAAAAAATTTTAAAAATTATAAAATTTAATTCTTAACTATATTTTAGTATATATATTATATTAAATGGTTCAAATCAATAATTTAAATTTGAAAAATAAAATATAAAATATAAAATATAATGAGATACGAAAGAAGATACGAGGCATTCAACCCTCCTCATCAATTATTTAGATTTGAATATATAAATTATACAGATACAACCGAGAAGAGCAGAGAGACTTCTGGATTCTGGTCCTGGTACCAGTATGTTGGCGCTTGGTACGCAAACCAATTTGTGCTTCCTAAAAACAAACTGCTACATATCGACAACAATGAACTTTTTTGGTGGCTCAAGAAATATAATGATTACGTGGCACTTTTGTTAGGACACGTGTCGAGAGAGGTTCAATTTGATCGGGTTAATAGAAAATTTGGTCTCATGCAGAGAGGACACTAGTGGTCGAGTCCTTTGTGATCAGTTCCCAATTAGAAACCAAATTATTTTAAATACTAACTAATACAATTATAAATAATTTTGTTGATCTAAATTTATTTGCTCGTATATCCTGATTTTGTGATTTAGCTTTTACTAAGATCGAAACTTCAAAATTTGAGATTCAACTAGTAAGTATAGAGGAACTTCGATTTTATGGCCTTATTAATTTATATAAATCTCATTGGTTGTATTGAATATTTTTATTTTTCACTTTAGCATTTTAATCTAATTCATCGTTTTGGAAATTCGGTTTAACCGAATAAAAGTGATTAAAATTTCACGCTTTGTTTTGTTTTGGTTTATTGTTTAGTTCGCACTTTGGATCAGCCGTTACCGTTATGATTTTCTTATTTAAATAAAATTTAAATTATTATATTAAATGGTATTTGAACTGAACTGATTGGACACTCCTATACATATGGGCATACAATTTCCTTTTATGTGATTTGATACGGCGGATGAGATTAATATTTAATTTGGTTTGAATCGAATCCTTCTATATGTGTCGACGTATAACCGTTAGTGAGATCTTATAAAATCAAGCAAAATTTTAATTGTTAATATTTAATTCGGTTTGAGTTGAATCGATCAATTAAACACTCCCACACATGTCGACGGCTTATGTGATTTTATTTTTAAAATTTGCGAAATATTGTTGTCAGTATTTGATGAAGAATTGATCTATAATGGTAATTGAAGAAATTGAGCTCACAATTCTTCACTGAGTTTTTATTCCCTTTGTTGTGTCATTATTGATAAAAATAAATAAAAATTGACATTTTTATTGATAAAACAAGAAGAGGATGTATAGTGGATTTATTTTCTCAATGTTTTATTTGCTAAGTATTCATTCTATTATTCTCTTGTTATTCTAAAACAAAAATAATTGTGATGACTGATTGTTAAGATTTGTAAACTTAATTTAATTTCTATGCTATTTGAAAAAGATAGAGGACTGATATTTAAAATCATCACAATTAATAAGATTGTCAATCTAACTTTATTTGCTCATATATAGCAGTTGTGCACTATTAAATGAGAAACTTTAGATCTTTGAGATTCAACTATAACTAATTTACATTCCATGTTTTAGTAATAATAATAAGTTTCTTCAGTTGTGCATTCATTTAGTTAATATTTTCGTACTCTTTTTTTATTAAACATTTTTATTTTTATTTTAAAGTTTGCATTTTAAGTAATCTATTTCTTTGTCTGGGAAATTTTTTTTTTGAAAAGCTTTCTCCGGGAAATTCTGTTTAACCCAATAAATTGATTAAAATTTAAATTGGTTTGGTTCGGTTTATTGTTTTGATTGTCTCTTTGATCAGTTGGTGCAATTATCATTTTATAAAATACAATAAAAATTTAATTATTTTTATCTAATTTAATTTTGGATCGAATTGATTGGACCCTCCTATAAGTATGGACATCTAGTCCGTCAGTGCGACTTGTTAGGTGGATGTTGTTAATATTTAATTTAATTAGTTTGAATCGAATCTTATTACGTATGTCAACATCTAACCTCGGGCGTAATTATACAAAATTAAACAAAACTTTAGTTGATAATATTTAATTCGTTTTGAGCCGAATCAATTAATTAAACACTTCTACAAGTGTGGACCTCCGATATATATAATTATTCAAAATCAAATAAAACTTTAGTTGTTAATATTTAATTCAGTTTGAACCAAATCGATAAATTAAAGACTTCTATACATGTCGAGATGAGATCTAACTTTCAAGTACGACTTCATAAAACAAACAAATAATTTAGTTGTTAATATTTAATTCAATTCTCCATCAAATACCGACAACAATATTTCTCAAATTTAAAAAGTAAAATAAGATATAACGGCTATATATTAAGCGCGTGGTACCCACCAAGAGAGAGAAAAAAAAAGTATTAACAACTTTCAACTTCTAAGCATGCCTTAATGTTGTAAACGCAATCTGATGTAAAAGAATTAGTAGAAAATTTATAGAGAACACTTGTAAGGTTGTGATGATCCAAAAACACATCATTCCATCAAATTATAATGAGAAGTCAGACGTCGACAAGTGTAGGAGTGTTTGATCGATCGATTCAATTCAAATTGAATTAAATATTAACAATTAAAGTTTTGTTTTATTCTGTAAAATCTCACCAACGGTCGTTTGTCGACACATATAGAAAGGTTCGATTCAAACCAAATTAAATATTAATCTCATCCCCCGTATCAAATCACATAAGACGGAATCATATGTCCATATGTACAGGAGTGTCCAATCAGTTCAGTCTAAATACCATTTAATATAATAATTTAAATTTTATTTAAATAACAAAATCATAACGGTAACGATTGATCTAAAGTGCTAACTAAACAATAAACCAAAATAAAAACAATTGCCCAAATTTCAATCACTTTCATTCGGTTAAACCGAATTTCCAAAACGATGAATTAGATTAAAATGCTAAAGTGAAAATAAAATAAAAATATTTAATTAAAAAGTAAAAAAAATATTAACTAAAATAACGCACAACCAATGAAATTTATAAAATATATATATATATATATTATAAATTAATAAAGCCACAAGATCAAAGTTGCTCTATACTTACTAGTTGAATCTCAAATTTTAAAGTTTTGACATTTAGTGCTAAATCATGATATATGAGCAAATAAATTTAGACCAACAAAATTATTTATATTGTGGTGTTTTATGTATCAATCTTTTTTTTCCAAATAGTACAAAAAATTAATTTTAAAAGGAAAGTTTAAGATTTTCTTAACAATCAGTTATTACCTGTAATTTTTATTTCATAACAGCGGGATAACAATCAATTATCCCGATGTTATGAAATAAAAAATACAGTCGATAAATATGAAAAAAAAATACTCTGTGAAATACTAGCTTTATTAAATTGAGAAAAAAAAATACTCTCATAAAATACTATTGAAATTTAAATATTGGTTCAGTCCTAGTAAAAATTATGAATATAGTGAATAAAATTATTGTATTAGTTAGTATTACGAATAATTTAGTTCATTGTAGAATTAAATTGTTATATTAATTAGGTCGTATTTAATTCAGTTCTTCATATCTTTCTAATTGGGACCTGATCACAAGGCGCTCGAAGACTGGTGTCTTTTCAATTTAACCACGTGTTTTCTCTACTTGAGACCAATTTTTCGATCAAATTGAACTTCTCTGGACACGTGTCCTTTATCCAACAAAAAGTGCCACGTAATCACTACATATCTTGAGCCCCAAAAAGTGCATTGTTGTCGATATCTAGCCGTTTGTTTTTACATTTTAGGAAGCACGAATTGGTTTGCGTACCAATTAAATACCAACATCAACATGTCGGTACCTCCGGAAGTCTCTTTCTCCATAATAATATTAGAGTATGGGATATAATTAGGGGTGTCAATGGATACGGTACGGGTCGGGTGGAGACATTTTCATACTCATATCCATTAAAATTGATCTTATCCATACCCTACCCATACCCATTAAAAATTGATTTTACCCTACCCTACCCTTACCCGTTAATATTATCGGGTAACGAAACGGTAGCGGGTAAATAACGGATAATACTGGTATAATAATTAGTTTTATTATATTTACAAATTAAACATCAGAAACTCATTCATTTTAACACATATATAATTACATTTCTAATAAAAAATAAAATAAATGTGCAATCAATTCCAACTAAATTATTTTTTATAAAAAATAAAATTTAAAAACACAAATATATATTTAAGTGGGTTGGAAATTGAATTAAATATACATTTAAGTGGGTTGAAAATTGAATTGAATATATATTTGAATTTTATAATTACTCTATAGGATAACGGGTACGAAATAGTCATTACCCATACCCTTACCTATTTATTTAACGAAAAAAAATTCTTACCCATATCCATACTCAATAAGCTAACGAAAAGAAAAAACCTTACCCATACCCGTCTTATCGAATATGATACGAGTCGGGTAAACGACTAAAAAGATACCATTGACACTCCTAAATATAATATAAATAATGACACAAGGAGAATAATGAACTTTCTTTGTTTCTTCTTGGGACCTGCTGACGTGGCACTCGAAGACTCAAAAGAGTGCCATTCAATTGAACACCGCTTGACACGTGTCCTTTTTATCCATTTGAAAGTTGCCACGTATATACCCCAGGGTTTTTTTTATGCCCTCAAAAGTAACAGTTTTTGGGGAATATGTACTGAGGTTATATAGCAACGGAGGAATCGCCACGTTTCTGTCACTGGTGCTCTCTCGAGGAATCAAATACGCTGCTTTTCTATAAAAAAAATAGCACGCTGTTTTTTCGAATCAAACTGTTCAAATTTGTTAAAATTTATGCATAAAATGGTTTCTTCATAGAGATATGTGAATATAAAATTTTGAACGGTTAGATTCGGAAAAACAGCAAGCTGCTTTTCTTATAAAAAAGCAGCAGATTGATATCCCTCCCTCGAGGCTCAAGACACCTAACGCCTAAAACCTGTTTTCTTTTAGGAAGGAGCTCAAAATTTGAGTCCGCATCGTCAGCATTTTTTGAGTTAATAGATATCACTTATCAGCCGTTCCGTTTAAAATATAAAGGGTCTTTAATTTTAGTGCGGATTTAATTTGCACGAATCTCAAATCTGATCAAACAGTTGAGATACATTAACTCAAAAGATTCATTTTTGAGTTAATGCAGAGGATACGAATTCTCAAAATTTGATAATTTAAAATTAGCACGAGTCTTAAAATACAAATAATATTGCCCCTACATCATCCCAAACCGGCACCAGCTGAGAGTAGATCTAGGCCGTCCATTTCAATTGTGTTTTGTGAGGTACCCGGGAGGATACAGATCCCGGACCAGAAGTCTCTCTACTCTTCTCCATTGTATCTGTATAATAATGTTTATATTCAAAATCTAAATAATCGATCTAATTGCTCAATATGATCTTTATATTTTTTAATATTTGAAAATTAAATTTCATTAAGAAAAAATGTGGAACTCAAGCCCCTACATTTCGCAGATCAAAAATGTGGAACTCAATATGATCTTTAAAAATTTACTATTTTTTAATAAGTAGAAATTCACTTGATATAAATATTATAGATTATTCAGATGTGTGGGCAAATCTATCTAACAAAATAGTAAAAAATAATTAATACAAAATAGAACAAAAAATAATATAAATATTTATATCTATCTAACAAAAAATAAGTATATATATGTATATATATATACTTATTACATATTACTAGAGACAAAACTAATCAAATTGCTTATTAACTAATTTTTTGGTTTTCAGAAGAGAATAATGAAATGGTTTCTTGTCTACAATTAGAAATAGAAAACCTGGGTACTTCATTAATCAGCTCACACTGTATAATATTTATTGAAGAGAAGTTTAATTCTGACGAGACAAATTTAATTTGAAATATTTTCATACGGCATATTTAAAGACATGTATTTATTTATTTGGACCTACAAAAAAAAAGTTAATATAATAGAAAACAACACATAAATCCAGTGAGAATTTTCGAGGAGCATAGAGAAATACTAAATAAATGATCTCATCGATCAAGCTATATATGGAGAATAAAGCTCAAGAAATAATTAGCATCGGACTTAATAAAGAATACCAAGAAACTTTCATTATGGGGTTATATGTTGTTAATATATTTTTATGAAAAATAGTGTTGTAAATAACGATATGTGGTCAGGGAATAGACGGGTACTTGACTGTCAAGTGATTAATTAGTATGTAGTTAGTTAATCAAAATTATACGGATGATTAATCATCTTGCTTAAAATTTTGTGCATTCATAATTTATTAAAAATGATATATTTAACTCTTCAAATTTATGAAATAAACATGATTTAATTTAGTTACACTTATTTCTTCTTAACAACACATATGCATTTCACACGTTTGAGAAACACATTTGTTTAATGAAAAAATAAGTTCGAGAATTAAGTTTTTTCAAATACTAATAACATACTATTTGTAAAAAAAAAATGAAACATTCCAATATAAAATCACTGACAACTTAATTTCATATATGAACATGTCGTGCTAATTGAAAATATTACATCAATAAGTAAGAAAAATATATGGTATAAAAATAATAGAAAAAATAATCAATTTCAAACTAAGAAGAAAAGGCATATATAAAAAAATATTGGATGTATATTCAACCACAAATAAAACTACAATGCATACTTTATGAAATTTATTTATCACACACCGACACCGAAAAAAAATGTGAAAATGAATATTAACTGAAATAAACGGAAATAGAAGAAAATAAACAAGAATAAACAGACGATTAAATAAAAATAAACAG
Organism: Carex pumila; assembly: GCA_033356055.1. Classification (NCBI taxonomy): domain Eukaryota; kingdom Viridiplantae; phylum Streptophyta; class Magnoliopsida; order Poales; family Cyperaceae; genus Carex; species Carex pumila. Next base: position 584,011 of record JARJHM010000012.1, on the reverse strand, counting down.
AATAATCTAGAATAATTAGCCTATTAATTAAAAAATTCCGCTAACGTACCTCTAATTAGTGGATTCATAATGATTTTGACCTCCGTTAATAATTAAACGGGCATTTAATCGGCTATTAAAACTTTTTTTACAACACTTATAGAACATAGCCGAAATATTCTAGGTCTACTTTTCTATCCAAATTTATAGACATGGATGTACTACTTCATAAAAAGCTTGTATTTTGAAAGCGCATATTTCTCTTTTCATTTTTTTTTGGCATGTGTTGTACATGTTCTTATTATCTGAAAGCAGCACAAAGGATTTTTTTCAATATCAATAATTAGATGATATAAACAAATTGGAATAAATATTATTATTTTTATTTGAACAAAGCCAAGAATAACAAAAAATACGAATGTTGTAGTCATTTTTATTGTAATAATTAATTAACAAAGTTGATCGAATTAAATGATAAATTTTGATTAAAAGCGATTTTTAACAACCTAAAATATCAAAATTAATTAAAAGTTTGGGTAATGTTTGTCAATTGTAGCGAATAGAAATTTGAAAAAACAAAAAGAATGAAACGGTAGCATAGTTGGATAAAAAATTTTTTGAAAAAAATGACAATATCCGAATTTGCAGGAAGCACGTGCTCCAGGCATGCATTTGCTTTTATAAATCGGTATTTGAATTTTACAGGAAGAAAGTAATAATTGGGTAAGATATTTTGCGCTTCTTAATTAATAATGAATTACCCACGTGACGAGAAAGTATTTAAACATATATAAGGGGGGCTGTTATTGATCTCCCTCTACATTCTCCCAGAGTGCCAAGTGCGTCCGCGTGGCACTCACCAAGAGAAACAAACAGAACGATAAAATACTTTCAATTATTCAATAAGTGTGTGCCTCAAAATTATTATACGCAATCAAATGAAAATATTTAGTGTGCACTCATAGAGAACCCATGTAAGGTCTTGATGAGTGTAGAAGTGTTTAAATAATTGATTCGATTCAAACCGAATTAAATATTAATAGTAACTTTTGTGCTTGGTTTTATAAAATTGCAAGGAAAGATAAGACGTTGACACGTGTAGAAGTGTTTAATTAATTGGTTTCGTTCAAACCGAGTAAAATATTAACAATTGAAAGGTTAGAAGTAGACACGTGTAGAAGTGTTTAATTGATAACTTCGGTTCAAACCGAATTAAAAATTATCAACTAAAGTTCAGTTTGATTTTGTAAACTCACATTAGAGGTTAGACGTCGACACGTATAGAAAGATTTGATTAAAATTGAATTAAATATTAACTACATCCACCCGTCAATCCACACTGACGAATTAGACGTCGACACATACAAAAAGATTCAATTCAAATTAAATTAAATATTAACCACATTCACCCATCAAACCACACTGACGGATTAGATGTCCACACATATAGAAGTGTTCAATTAATTTGATCCAATACAGAGTAGATATTAATAATTAGAGCTTTATTCAATTTTATAAAATCACAATTGTACATTGTCAACAAACAATAAATCAAACCAGAATAACTGTATTTTAATCACTTTATTCGGATAAACCGAATTTTCGAGACAAAATAATTAGATCAAATGCTAAAGTAAAGAAAGAATAAATATATTTAACAAAAATAACATACAATAATTTTAAGTAACAATTACCGAAACATAGAATGTAAAATCACGATATATGGGTAAATAAATTTAGATCGACAAAATTATCAAAATTATTATATTGTCAGGATTTTATGTATAAGCCCTCTTTCATTTTTCAAATAGTATAGAAAATTAAAAAATTGTTCTAACAATCAGCAATCCCAAAATAATACTTATTTTCATTGCGACGAGAGAAAATAAAAATTAAATATTTACAATATAATAATTGCACAAGTAAAGAAAAAAATACCCTCATGAAAATACTAGCTAGTTATTTTAACTAAAAGTTACAAAAATAAATATTAAAATAAATCTCAAATGACACAACAATAGCAAGATAAATTCGGTAACGAATCGTGAGCTTAGTTTCCTCAAACACAATTGTAGTTCAATAAATCTCAGCTAGATATTGTTGTTTTTTGCTTTTTTAAGCATGTTACCTTTTTCTTTTCTTTTTCTTTTTGTTTTTCCTCTTTCTATCTTTCTATTTGAAAATAGGGTGTTCATTGATTTGATTTGATTAAAACCAAAATAAAATAGATAAAATAATAATTTGTTTTTTAGAATACAACTAAACCGATTGAATTAAAGTCAAATTAAATATTCAATTTATTCTATAGAACTGAAATAAAAAATACCTAATAGTAAAATAAATATTTTTTGTTAATTTTTTGAATATTTTATAAGCTCAAAAAAATAATTTATTTCAGTACATAAATTGAATTGTTGTGAAATAATTTTAATATCTCGAGAGAGAAAAAGTTCATCATTAATATTTGATGGGTTCAAAAAAATTATCTTCCTCTTTTCAATCAGTTCGATTCAATCAATTTTAAAATTTTCTAAGTCGAACCAAATTAGAATGAAACCATTTTTAAAAATAAACCAAACTATTTAATCGGAGCTCTCAATCGATTCAATTTAAAATTAATTAAATCGTCCCGATGAACACCCGGATTTGGGGCCTATTCCCGAAGCCCTCCAAGTCTCCAACTCCAAGAATTATATAAGAGTTATTAATCTACTATACATGTGGTTAGGTTTCATTGAAGATCCAATATGAAATAAACCCGATCCAATTGATCACCTCTAGCCATGTGTTGGTACCTAGGACTGAGTAAATTGCTCATAATTCGTGAGCTGTTCGTAACTCGCTCATTAACAACTCGTTCATTCACTTAATGAACGAGCATGAGCATGACCCAACTCGCTAATTAAGAATTCGCCACATCTAATCCCTGCCACATTTAATCCTATGTAATTATGTGTAACATCAACCTTGCATTATTAAGATTGATAGATAGTGAGCATAGTTTCATATTTAATTATGTGTAATATAGTGAGCACAATGTAACATTTAATCCTATGTAATATACTAATATTCATAGTTTCATATTCTTTTTTTTTTTTTGTAAATCGGCAGAACCAAAACTTCCGCCTAAAGCCTAAAACAAGTAATAGTCATAAAAACTCGCTCATTTAAATGAATTATGACAATTTGTTGAATTTTGTTATGATTACTTTTAACAAATTTTGTTATGCCTGGGCTCACTATATAATTTTGTTATGAGTCATAAGTCATAACTCGTGAGCCGCTCATAACTCGCTCATTAAAAGCTCGCTCATTTACAACTCGCTCATTTATCCGCTCATTTAAACTCGCTCATTTAGTTAACGAGGGAGCATGAGCATACCCTAACTCGCTCATGCTCGCTCATTAATCACCCCTATTGGTACCTCCAAAAGTCTCTTTGATCTTCTTTGTAGCATAGTTATAAGATTTGTGAATTAAATCTGAATAATTTATTTTTTTGTGTGATTCTGAATTGGACTCTGAATTATTTGGTTGATCGAATTAAATCCGAATAATTTATAAATTATTCACAAAAAGTTTCTGAATTTTTTCCATAACATTTTTTTTTTGCTCTCTTGCAGGACTGAGATCTTTGATCTGGCAAATGATTTTCAAATTATATCTGAATCATTTTCGAATCACGAAATTTGATCTCACCGAACAAAATCCGAATAATTTATTTGTCACTGTGCTACATGGTATCCATATGATATAGAGCACGGATTATAATTTCACGTAGTTACTTTGGGAGCAATATTTTGAGCACATTATTATTATTTTTTAAAATATTGTTTTATCTATCGAAGTATTTGTAACTTAAAAAAAGTAACTTATCAAATATATATGCTGACAATAATTATTATTTTTAAAGATATTTTTTCGCATTGCATTATCATTTCTCCATTCATTTTATTTTTCATGCGTTGTACATATTCGTAATATTTGAAACCTACACAAAAAATTCTTCATTATCAATAAGTAGAAGAGATAAACAAATATTTTTTCTTTTTTTTTTCTTTTTAACTAAGCCAAGAATAACAAAATGATGATTACTTAGTCTTTTTATTAGTAATTAACAATGTTAATTGAATTAAATGAAAAAATTTAGTTAAAAGCTAATTGTTGACATTAATACAAATAATTGGCAAGCATTTTTTTTTAATTAAAAACTCTTGTTTTGTCTGTCAGTTGTCTCAATTAAAAAATTGAAAAAGAGAATTTGATCTTGCAGGTGTTCAATGGCGGTAGCTAGGATTTGAATCAGGGGTGGAATTTTTTTTTTCAAATTACCAGGTTACCGGGTCAGTGGGCAAAATTAATTTATATACCTGAATCATTTTATCAATTTCACTAAATTTTAAATTAGATTTAAATAGAAATCAAGAGAAACATTAACACTCGGCAATTTTAATCAATTATCGGTCACAATTTACAGTTTAATTCATTCGATTAGATTGTAATATTAAATTGTCAAAGAACATAAGTAGACAATTTAATTATTAAGAATAGACATACTAACATATTTATACTGCTTCATATTCAATTTTAAAATTCTAAAAATAGACAATTTAATTGGCATGCATCAAGTTTACCTCCGTCTCTTTCTTCGTAAAGGAGAAAAAAAATAAAACTTTCTACCATCTTTAGTTATTCCACATTGGATTTGAATCTTACAGAAAGAAAATAATACTTTAGTATTTGTGCATTTTAATTATTATCATATGTACCTTTTTCCCCACGTGAGATTCCAAGCATTTATTTTAACCTTAAACTCTAATGCGTGGCAACCAACGAGAGGAAAAAATGACAATAAAAAATTTCAACTTTTAAAAGCGTGCCATAAAGTTATTATATACACAATCCTATTTAAAATAATTATTAGCTAGGCAATATATAGGGAACACTTGTAAGGCCATGAAAACCTAGCAAAATTACATTATTATTTAAATTGTAGTAGAGGTGGTTCAGACGTCGACACGTGTTGAAGTATTTAACCGACTGATTGGATTAATATTAAATTAAATATTAACAACTAAAATTTTGTTTAATTCGGTAAACGTACCTTGCAAGTCACACGCCGACACGTATACGAAGATTTGATTTAAACCGAATTAAATATTAATCATATCCAACCTGTCAAATTTTACTAACGTATTAGATGTTCACACACATAGAAGTGTCCAATTGATTCAGTCCAAATTGAATTGAATAAAATATTAACATTTAAATTTTATTGGGTTTTATAAATCTTTATCGCACCAACTAATTAAAAGTGCCAATCCAACTAGAAATTTAGTCCCTCTCTGTTCGGTTAAACCGGATTTTTAGGAAATAAATAGATTAAAATGCTAAGACGAAGAAACAATATGACCATTCATTAAAGAAAAATGGAAAATATACACTCAACGAACGCGCGCACGAATTATTATTGTTGGATCTCAAATTTTGAATTTTTTTTTTCTTTAGTGAATTTTAGAACGACAAAATTATTATATCGTGCTAGAAATTTTTAAATTGTCTTTAACAATCCGTCATTATAAATACGTTTTGTTTTAAATCGGGCTAAAAAAAATAAAAGAATGAATACTTATATATTAAAAATGAACCTGCATAAGCAAAGAGAAAAAAAAAAGACTCCACTATAGTTATTTTGTGGAAAAAATACCAAACAAAATAAAACATTGATAAGAAATGACACAACAAAATGGAATAAAAACTCAGTAGAGAATTTATGAACTCAAATTTCTTCAAATACCATTGTAGATCAATAAAATTTTAGATTCCTTTGTTTATTTTCCCACTTTTCTAAGTCTTTTTTTTATATAAAAAAAAATCTTTCTATTTCGGCATCTTTTATTTATTTTTAAATAAATAGAGGATGTTTATGAAAAAAGAATTTATGTAAATTTGTAATAGAATTTTTTTCTCTACTTTATAGAATACATTTGAAAATGTTGAAATTTCTAAAAATTCATTTGGAAATAGGGGTGTGCAAACGGTTCGGTTTAATCGGTTTTGAACCGAATCGAATTAGTTCAGTTTAAACGGTTTGGCTATTTCGGTTTATTGGATCGATTCGGTTTGGTTCAGTTTGAAAATTTTTAAAACCGAAATAACCGAACTGACCGAACTTTCATATAATATGAATTTGATCGGAGCCACCCCGGTTTATTTCTTAATCAATTGCTCTAAATACTTGGTTTATTTCTAAATATCTTAGTTTATTTCTTAATATACTTCTATTTATTATAAATCAATTGTTTTAAATAAAAAAAATTAATATATTTTAGTTTGAACCGAACAAACTGAAATAAAACTTTGGTTCGGTTCGGATTGATTGCAATGCTAATTCGATTCGGTTTTATTTTTAAAACCGAATTATAACTTTGGTTTGTCAAGTTCGGTTCGGTTTCAACCGAACCGAACCAATAAACACCCCTATAATTGGAAAAGTTCACGATTCACTCGAAGATGTAAAAAATAGAGTTGAACCCATCAAGACACGTGTCATTTTATCCAAAAGGAAAGTACCACGTAATCCCATGAGATATTTTGACGAGCCTCAAAGCCTAAAAGGTGAACTTTTCTATATTCGGAATCGCCACGTTTCTGTCACGTGTCGTCGGTCATACTCCAACTTTCCAAGGCACCTGACGCCTAAAAAGCAGCTTGTTTTTAGGGAGCAGAAATTGGTTTGCATACCGAAGTGTCGTTTGCGACACCGCGTCTACCATCGGAGAAAGTGTACACGTGGCAGATCAAAGCGAAATCTTAGGTTTTAAAGAGTATTGATCGATTTAGAGATGGACACGTGTCCAAGAGTTCGGACATCAGTCAATCCGGTTTTTTATTCTATTCTACTCTACGGTATAGCGATCCTGCCCCATTATCTCAAACCAGATACTGAAATGCCCAATAATATAATAAAGAGGAAGGTTCAAATGCCTTCATTTTTTGTGTCACCATCATATTTTTATTTTTTAAATTTTAATAATTCAAAATTTGAAATTTAAAAGTCAAAATAAAACTGTTGGATATAATCTACGTTATTTTATTTATGCATGTGTAAAAATTATGACATTTCTATTTTATTTTGATTGTCATCAAGAGCTTGTAAAAAATGCATTAATATGAATGATTTCTAGACGTTGATTTTTGAACTTATTAATTCACATAAAAACAAAATTAAATTGTGATAATTTTTTTATGAGCACATAGAGAAAATAACATAGATCACATCTAACGATTTTATTTGTAATGATCAATTGTGATAATTTTGAGTTATTAAAGTTTTAAAAAATGAAGGCATGATAAAGACACAAAAAGTGGAGGCATTTGAACCATCCTCTGTAATAAAAATAGTACGCTAAAGATAATTTTTGAACACGTGAGGTTTCAATCATCCAATCAAACTCCAATGCGTGGCACTCACCAAAAAAAAAAGACAATAAATAATTTCAAATTTTAAAAGCGTGCCTTAAAGTTGTTACATAGTCCGATATATAAATAATTAGTAGATAATTTATAGGAAACACTTGTAAGGCCGTGATGATCTAAAAACTTTTATGGATAACACTGTCTATCAAAATGCTGAGAAAGATTAGATGTCGACGTGTGTAGAAGTATTTAACCGATTGATTTAATTCAAATCGAATTAAATATTAACAACTAAAGTTTTGTTTAATTTTGTAAAAGTATATTGAAGTTCAGGTGTCGACACATATAGAAAAATTCAGTTCAATCAGTTTAATTTGAATTAAATATTAACAACTAAAGTTTTGTTTAACTTTGTAAATGTATATTGAGGTTCAGGTGTCGACACATATAAAAATAGTTCAAACTGAATTAAATATTAATCACATTCACTTTGTCAAATTGTACCAACATATTAGTTGTTCACACGTATGGAAGTGTTCAATTAATTCGGTTCATATGAAATTGAATATTAGTAATTAAATTTTACTCAATTTTATAAAATCATAACCGTACCAATTGATCAAAAGTGCCAACTATGACAATAAACCGAATCTAAACAACTAGAATTTTAACCACTTTATTTGATTTAAGCCAAATTTTTAGTACAAAGAAATAGATTAAAATGCTAAGGTGAAGAAAGGATAAAAACTTTCAATAAAAGAACGTACAAAAATATCAAGCAAAAGAACGCACGACCAATGAAGCTTATTACAAAAAATATATCAATAAAAAAAATATTACAAAAATATAAAATATAAATTAATAAGGCCACAACATCAAGGTTCCTCTGTACTTTGTAGTCGAATATCAAAGATTTGAATTTTTTTTTTTAACGCAGAAGTACTATATTATACTGTTTGATAGGATTATAATTATGCACTTGTAATCCGATCTAGTGCATCTGAATTATAAATTTAAAAACACTGAACGCTAATCTATCCCTCAGCCTCTTCGGATGTCATGAAATTATGCGGGGTGAGATTGTACTAGATCGAAAACCTACTTTTTAATATGCAAAATCTCATACTTAAGGGTACATAAGGAAATGATTATGGAAATTTGTTAAATGACTGTGGAATTAGTTATGGGAATTTTTTTCGTTTTTAAATATTTGATCTTATCAATTTTTATTCAAAACATCTTTGTTGTTCATCCTATCAAATAAGTTCTCTTCTAAGAATCTGTCTTTGATTTAGTGGGAAAGCAATCTGACTTCCTAGTGATAGGTCATGAGTTCAAAACTCACAAAGTGAGGAATTCTTCTATAATATACTCGGGAGTTTAAAAGTGTGTTGAGTGGCTTGACCTCCAACCCATAATTTTTTTTTAAAAAGTTCTCCCCTTCTTTAAGTCGGTACATATCATTTGGTACCAATTTTGGATCTCCTCATCCTTTATTCTATACACGAGTTCACATGAAACTGGGTATTTTTATTTTTATTCTAACCATGAACTCTCATAAAACATAAGGATTGAACTTATTTAAACTTAAAATATTATCAGATGACAATAATTAAGGATTGAATGTAGATAAAATTTGGAGCAGTGAAGGAACTACCAATAAAATTCTGGTATGAATTAATGCTCTATTAATATTTAAAATTATTTTTAAACCGTTATAGCTACCATAGTCAATGATATTAATCGAGACCTAATTAATACTAATACACCGTAATGCACAAATCGATAAAGATTTTATCAGTAACATGATATCAAATTGTCACCAAATAACATATAATATATTTTTGTTTTCTTCGTGTGAAAGATCATATGTTCAGTGCAAATATTAAGGATGATTTGAAGAAGTAACTTTTAATCTATTTCTTACAAAATAGAAAAAAAAAATTATGGAATCTAATTAATTTGACTTGAAAAGAAAGATGCATTGACCGCATTTCAGAGTACAGAGACGCCTGCTCTTAGCAACAATGAATTCATATCCTCTCCGGTACTGTAATAGGGAATCTTTTAAAATTATTGAATCTGGACCGTTCTTTTTAACTTGGCTCTAATCTAAAAGCCCAAAAATACTGTCCTCGCGGTAGCTCGAATCCTAAAGCGTATGAGAGTTCATCTAAAACCATAAAGTCAAGGAAATCTTTTACAATAATGAAGAGGATACTTATTCCTTAGCAACAATGAATTCAGAAAGGAAAGCAATTCTAAATGCTCCTCTGCGTGGTTCCGCATTCTGTATTAACTCAAAATATTATCTTTTGAGGTAATACATATCGACCGTGTGATTATAAACGTAGTTTATTTGAATTCCGTTTAAAATACAAAAGTCTTTAATATTAGTAACAATTTAAATTGTATGTATCTTAAAGCTGATCAGACAGTCTAGATGTATTAATTCAAAAAATTCTTTTTTTGTTAATGCACAGGACACGAATTTTCTCTGTGGAGATCGAATCCTTTGCTCCCAGAGTTACTGTTAGTGAGTCTCAAGTTAAAAATTAATAGCAACCAGTCTTCTTTAAGAGTGACCGGTTTCAGCTGCAAAGACAGAGGGGACAGGTGCTCTGCTCTGCTCTGCTCTCTGCGTCCACTATCGAAGAAAGTATACACGTGGCAGATCAAAGCGCAATCCTGGGTTTTAAAGAGTATTGATCGCTTTGAAGATGGACGCGTGTCCATGAGTCCCTGACCTCAGCCCGGTCCGGTTTTTATTCTATTCTACGATATAGCAGTCCTGCCCCATTAGCTCAAACCGGATAATGAACCGGTTGCTTCAATTCCAAACCACCGCTTGTTCCCTTCAAGTTATTTTTTTCCTTAACCAAACGTTCTATTAACTCAAGCTCTTTTTTTTCTTTTAAGTAATTTGTAAGGTTAAATTTCAGTTATTAGAGCATATTTAAAATTAAGACAGAAAAATTGTTATCCGTGTACCATGCATTGTTTCCGGTCGGGAAGACAATATATTAGCAATTTTCTATACAAGATCAAAATAAATTGAGACAACATATTAGTAATTTTTATTACTCTTAACCAATAAAGTTTATCCTAACCAATACATATTTATGAATTTTAGCTATTTGTCTAAATTTATCATGTGTTCCATTATTATTGAATGACTGCGCATTTTACAGATGACTATGTCACTTGCCTCGCAATAACGTGTCATAATAATTAAAACTCGAAACATGTCATAATATTTTATAAATTATTTAAATATCAATTATTATTTTAAATTAAAAATGTGCATTTTTTATGTCTTTTGAAAATATCTTTTACTATTATACTTTTTTCCAAAAAAAAAAAAATTGAAAGAAAGATGGAGGTTTTGTCTTTCAAATTCTAATATTTATAAAAATATTCTGAGTTGCGACCTTTCACATGACGAGTGCTGTTTTTTTGCTACTAAATTGGACATTTTTTTTTCATGTCTTTGGATACAAATGCAAACTAAAATTAACTTGCGCATATTTTTATGAGGAGGGTTCAAATGCCTCCATTTTTTGTGCCTCCACCATATCTCCATTTTTAAAAACTTTAATAATTAAAAATTTAAATTTAAAAGTCAAAATAAAACCATTGGATATGATCTATATTATTTTATTTATGCATGTGTAAAAATTTATAACATTTTAATTTTATTTTGATTGTCATCAAGAGCTTATAAAAAACTCATTAATGTGAATAATTTTTAGACGTTGATTTTTGAACTTATTGATTCACATAAAAACAAAATTGAAATATGATAATTTTTTTATGAGCACATAGAAAAAAATAACATAGATCACATCTAACGGTTGTATTTTGACTTTTAAATTTTAAATTTTGAGTTCTTAAAATTTTAAAAATTGAAGGTATGGTAGATGCACAAAAAATGAAAGCATTTGAAGCCTCTCTATTTTTATATACTTTTATAAATTATGTTCGTCGTATTGATTATTTAGACATCGCTAAAAGCTGAACTTATCACCTCAGAAAATTTTTTTTGTTTTTTTGTTGTAGGAAATTTTATTTAGTTTTGATTTGAATCTTACAGGAAGAAAGAATTACTTCGGTAAGATATTTTGTTATTTTCAATTATTATATATATCATTTTCCCACGTGAGATTCCAATCATCCAATCAAACTCCAATGCGTGGCGGTCACACAAAAAAAAAAAAAATTTCTACTTTTAAAAGCGTGCTTTAAAGTTTGTTATACGCAGTCCGATGTAAAATAATTAGTAGATAATTTATAGGAAACATTTGTAAGGCCGTGATGATCTAAAAATCTTTTATGGACAATACTGTCTATCAAAATGCTGAGAAAGATTAGATGTCGACGTGTGTAGAAGTGTTTAACCGATTGATTCAATTCAAATTGAATTAAATATTAACAACTAAAGTTTTGTTTAATTTTGTAAATATATATTGAAGTTTAGGTGTCGACACGTATAAAAAGATTTAGTTCAAACCAAATTAAATAGTAATCACATTCACTTTATCAAATTGTACCAACATATTAGTTGTTCACACGTAATTAAATTTTATTCAATTTTATAAAGTCATAACCGTACCAACTGATAAAAAGTGCCAACCAGACAATAAACCGAACGTAAACAGCTAGAATTTTAACCACTTTATTTGATTTAAGCCAAATTTTTAGGACAAATAAATAGATTAAAATTCTAAGGTGAAGAAAGAATAAAAAAAAATTCAATAAGATAATAAAAATGTAAATTAATAAGGCCACAACACAACATCAAGGTTCATCTCTACTTTGTAGTTGAATATCAAAGATTTGAAGCTTTTATTTAACGCACAACCACTACATGTTATATTGTAATAACTTGCAATTAGGCCCTTTTTCCTTTTCAAATTGTATGGTAGATATAAACGAAGGAAGAGATGGTGAAGAAATAGAACTATCTAATTTGAAGAATTTTGAACCTCGAATTTTTTTTTTTTTTTTGTTCTGAATGCCAGAGATGAATTTATTCTTTATTTTTTTTTTTAAATTGTTTTAATTAAATACAGCAGCTAGCATACGTTTTGCTATAACTAAATTGTTAATTACAATCAAAATCCAGTACATTGCAATTAACTATACAAATCTTTATTATATAACAACAAATAATGTAATGGAGAATTTGGTCTTTTGTACACATATGATGCTAAAAAGTATTTTTTTATTCATTTTAATTTTGTATTCTTAATCCATTGTTTCATTGAACACAAGCTCCTTGGTACAGATTAAAACCTTAAGCCTCGCATGCTTAATCTACGTTGCCGAACAGCTCCTCATTGATTAGATAATTAGATTGAAGATCAGATAATAAATCAAATACAATTTAACACTTCTAGACACGTGTCCTTTGATCCAACTGCAAAGTGCCACGTGTCCCATGAGATTGATATTTTGGTTCTCAAAGGCACCTGACGCCTAAAATTAAAGCCGCTTGATTTTAGGAAACACAAATTGGGTTGCGTACCGAGATGTCGGTACCGCCCGAGAGAGAGTATCTTTGGTCTTCTTATGTTTGAATACTTTCTAGGCACGTGGTGGAAAAGATGCATGTAATTAATTATTACGAGAACTCTTAAGTTTGAATATCTTAATTCTTATCCAAACTTTTACTTTCAGGTTCTGTTCAATTAATTATTACGAGATCTCTTAAGTTTGAATATCTTAATTCTTATTCAACTTTTACTTTCAGTTTCTGTTCGGCTGCATTATTGTTTCCGTGGAAAAAAAATATTCAGTTGAATTGAATTTTTTTTCTCTCACGAGAACAGTATTTTTAAGTTCAATTTTTGTGCTCATTTTCAATTGGACACCAAACAGACCCTCAACCTATAAGTGTAAGACATAAAACATAGACCGGGTGTAAATACTAAAATTAATGCATGCTTGCTCTTAAAAATACAAACAATAAAAAAAAATTAACTTTTAAGCATTTCTTAATTAAAGTTGTTAACGTAACCCAATGTCAAATCATTAGTAGGCTATTTATAGAGGACACATGTAAGGTTGTGATAAGGTTGTGATGACCCACAAACCTCCTCTCCAAATTACATTATTACTAATGAAATTGTATTGGAGAGTTATACATCTACACGTGTAGAAGTGTTTAATCGACCGATTCAGTTTTAAGTGAATTAAATATTAACAATTAAAGTCATGTTTAGTTATAAAATTAGACGTACTGGAAGGTTAGATGTTGACACGTGTATGAAGATTCGATTCAAATCGAATTAAATATTAGCTACATCCATTCCTTCATTCGCACTGACGAACTTAGATATTCATGCGTAAAGGAGTGTCCAATTAGTTCAGTCCAAATTAAATTAAAGATTAATAATTAAAAGTTTCTTTGATTTTTTAAAATTGCAATCGTACAAACTAATTAGAAGTGCCAACCAACAATAAACCGAGAAATTTTAATCACTTTATTCAGTTAAAGTGAATTCGCATGAGAAATAAATAAGTTTGCTAAAGTGAAGAAATTAGAATAAAAATGTTCAATAAAGCAACTTATAAAAATTGAACTAAAAGGACTCACAACCTATGAAAATTACTAAAATAAAATAAAATGTAAATTAATAATGCTACAAGATAAAAGTTTCTCTCTACTTTGTAGTTGAATCTCAATGATTGAAAGTTTTTCTCTCTACTTTGTATTGTGATGATTCTAAATACCAGCATTCTTTGTTTTTTCAAATAGTATAGAAGATTTATTTTACAAGAAAATAAAACAAAATTGTCTTAACAACCAATTCATCATAAAAGCAGAAGGAAAAAAAATAATAATAATATACTTAGAAAATTAAAAGTTGCTTAAATAAAGAAAAAAAGTTCCTCTTATGAAGATGCTGGTTTTTAATAAATTGAAAGTGAATTCCACCTCTATTCTAACGTAAAAATGACAAACAAAATTAATAGCTATCATAATTGACACAAGGGAATAATTTGTTTTTTCTTTATTCTTGGAACCGGCTCAAGAGATTACTAATGAGTTAGACTAATATGATATTGGTGTTATTTGAAATTAAATAACACCACATCTTAAACCCTTCGATCTGCTTTTACTGTTCAAACACTTTATTTTGTACAAATCTTAAAGCAGATCTAAGAATTTAAGATGTGGTGTTATTTAGTTTCAAATAACACCAATGTCATATTAGTCTAATTCATTACTAATCTATTATTGCTGTAGTTTGGTTCATGACCAAATAAAACCCAATTTTGTTGAACACATGCCTACGAATTCGTATCCTCTGAGATATCTCAAACTTTGCGTGACTTTATGAAAAATCCCAACTGTTTAAATACGTTCTGCACGAATTTCAAAGCAAACATAATACTGACCCCTACATCACTCCCGAATAGGTACCGGACACGTCGGTCACGCACAAGTTGAGATATCTCAGAGGATACGCACTCCATGCCTACGGGCTTTATTAAAAAAAAAAAAAAATTGCTGGACACCACTCGACACGACGACACGTGTCATTTCATCCATTTGAAAAGTGCCACGTAACACCATAGGATATTTTTAGCCTCAAAAGCGTAATACTGTGGCATATGAAAATAAAAGCCACGTTTCCGTCGCCGGTCCACCATCCTTGGCACCTGACGCCTAATCAGTAATCAGTAATCAAAATAAAAGCCGTTTGTTTTTAGGAAGCACAAATTGGTTTGCGTTCCAAGTACCAACATGTCTGTATTAGAAAATTATATATAAAAAAAAAAAGGTTCCAACGTGTCGATACCCCAAATTGTTTTGCATACCAAGTTCCAACATGTCTTTATTTGAAAAAAAGAAAAGAAAAAAGTACCAACGTGTCGGTACCTCCAGAGGTCTCTTTCCCCATTGTATCGGATAACATTGTTCTTCTTTAATGATGTTTTTCATACCTAGAGCGATGACAAACAGTGTTGTAAATAACGGTACAATCTCATCGGACGGATAGAGCAATGGTAAATGATTAATTGATAATAATTAAATATAATTGATTATAATAAAAAAATAATTAATCGGTTAATTGAAATTTTTTTTGATAGTTTGATCACTGTTAATGGCTAACTGACCGAAACATATGTTTTTTACAACACCGGTCACAAACAATATTGTAAAAAATGTATGTTTAGGTCGATTAATTGTCTGATTAGACATTTGTGGTAATTAAAATTTTATTGATTTTTTAAATTAGTTGCTCGACAGTATTTTGTCCGTCCGATAATTGCATCTAGTTATTACAACACTGGTAACAAATATATACTTTTTGGAACATCATTCACAAATGAGAAGGGATCCAATTGTTATAAGTTACAATATCTTATAACAATTTGGTTTCGTGATTTTCAAGGTTCGAACAGTCAATCAAAACCGTTCAACATGTTCTTTGAATTAAAATATGTTTGAAGATCAAATTTTACATTTTTTTTTGCTATTTATTAAGTATTTTATAAAACTGATATTTTATAGTGGTTCAGAATAGTCTAAAAACAACATTTTTGTAAATTTCTTAATAAATAGTAAAATTTGATTTTCAAACACAATTTAATATAGAGATCATGTTAACCGGTTTAGATCGACTATTTTGACTTTAAAAATTACAAAATCAAATTATTGTAAGATGTTGTAATTTTCAAATGTCAAGTGAATCCCTCTTCACAATAAGCATTAGCAATAAGTATTGTAATATACAAGTTGATACAAGTATGATAGATTTTCATATTTTTTTTTTTTGCTTTTTGTTTACAAAAAATAATGTAAGATACTCTTCTAGACAATGAATATAAAACATTAAGACATTATATTTTAAGTGAAAGATTGTATGTTCAAAATTCATGACATTGTCGGCAACAATGACGTTATATCTAAAATAGTCTGGAAAATATGAAAAATTAAAATTATGCAATCTAATTAATTTGACCTTTAAACATTGATATGAAAAAAAAGGTGAATTGACCTTAATGGATCGGATCCAATCTGGCTCATATCTAAGGCTTACAGAGCTCTTTAATATAAGTGCAGATTTCAATCGGACGATTCAGGTCTATTAATGCATGTTATGTTAATGCAGAGGATACGAATTCGTACAACGAGGCATGCTCTTAGCAACATAGTAACGAGATTCACGAATTAGATTTGAATAATTCATTTTTTTTTTTATAATGTTGAACCGAACGTTGAATTATTTAGTTGACCGAATTTTAATCGAATTAAATTTAAATAATTTGCAAATTTTACGGATAAGTTAGCGACGGTGAGCTCAGAAAGAAAAGCAACTCTAGATGCTCCCCCACTTGACTGCGTGTCTGCGTTCACTAGTAGAGGAAGTATACACGTGTCAGATCAAAGCACAGTCTATGGTTTTAGAGAGCACATATCGCTTTAGATATGGACGCGTGTCCACGTGTCTCTGACCTCAGCCGAGTCAAACAGACAAGTCCGGTCTGATTTATTTATATTCCACAGTTTACATGTTTTTCTGTCTCATCAGCTCAAACCGGATAATAAACTGGTTCACTCAGCTCCAAACCGCCGCCTTTTCCCTTCAAATATTTTTTTACCGCACGTTTCATAAACCCGATATTATGAAAAAATAATAATAACAAATTGTAAAAGATATTAGAGCATATTTTAAATTAAGACAGAATAGTTGTTACAGAGGTGCCATGGTTTCCTGTTAAAAATATGCTGTGTTAGCATTATGAAAAATGATTTCTGCCTTTCTATTTAATTTTTTAATTGATAAGGAATGTGATTGTCAAATTTTACATAAATGCCCAAAAATTAAAAAAAGTCTGTTGAGAATCATGGATTATGAAAATCAAATTAGATAGGACTGACAGGGTTCCTCCTGTTGAAAATTATTTAATTATAAAATTCTAAATAGCTAAAATATATTCCCACAAGGCCCAAGGCCCGTAAAAAATGCCGGGCCAGCAAGCCCAACACATATTGGGGGTTTTTTTTTTTTTTTTTCTCGAAAATCTCAGGTCTATTATTTATTAATAACAATATTTCTAGAAGTACTCACCGAAGTAATAATTTATTTTTTATTGCATTACGAAGATTTCAAAATTTATTTGTTTTATGTTTTCAAAATTTCGATGTTGAAAATTATATACTGACAATTTTATCGACGTATAAAAAAATAATATTCTTCTCCGCACGCTCTCTAAAGAAAATGTGCATTTATACCAAGAGAACCAGTGCTCTTTTATTAACTGCAAAAACAACCTGTAGATTGCCTCATAACTAACAGTACCAAAACTGTCTACAGAAAACCTCATAATACACACAAAACAAGAAAATTACAAAAACAAATAACAGAAAAACAGAAATACCCGAACACTCGGAATGAGATTCTGTGAGCATAGACCGAGAGCAAACTAATCCAAACCCTGTGTTTACCTCCCTAAAGCGCTTTGTACAGCGAGTTGCACAAGCATAAAGGCTCCATCCTAATTAAAATGCTAGGTCTATGATGATATATATCATCACAGGGAGTCTATACAGCATCAGAAACTTGCTACACCTTTCGCCGCAGAGAATCTGTCTCAGCCTTTTCTAGGAACAAGGCACCGAATCCGGGAATTCGTATCCTCTCTGAGATATCTCAAACTTTGCGTGACTTTATGGAAAATCTCAGCCGTTTAAATACGTTCTACACGAATCTAAAAGCACACATAATACTGACCCCTACATCACCCCCGAACAGGCACCGGACACGTCGGTCACGCAAAAGTTGAGATATCTCAGAGGATACGCACTCCTGAATCCGGTACCCGTGCACCAGGATTGAAAAGGAACCAAATCTAGAAGCTAATTTCACCATGCCACTGTTTCATCAGCAGCACCATCTTCTTCACGGCTATCGTCGTTGTCATCGTCATCGTCATCGTCGGCATCACTCGATGAGAGACGAGCGAGCCAGCAGCTGCCGTGTAAATGCCCATTTACGCAAACGAAATACTCCAGGCTATCCTCATGAGTGCCTAGCCTTCTAGAAGCACTTTTCGGGACAAGCCCGGCTGCCGTCATGCTCCAAACACGTGCGCCACAGTATGGACACCGGATGTGTGCTTCCAGTTGAATATTCTTCCCGATCAAGCATGCCCGAGTGCGTGACCGCATAAATCCTCCAAATACTCCCCTGCATTGAGAAATCTCTTGAGGAAGGGAACAGTACAGGTTAAGTATTGCATTAATTGATAGCATTAACCTGTTTAACAAGTAAAATGTGTAACTATTCAATGTCAATCATTCTAAGATAAAAACAATTTTGTAACAGAAACCTTACTTTTAAAATGCAACTTCTCAATTTCACCATTACCAGCAATTGTCATCCAAAGACAAAAGTCAAACCAATTTAAGCAACAATACACCATTTCAAACAATAATTGGATCAAAAAGCAAGAAATAAAAAATAAGTACCTATAAACCCCCAAATCCTCCTCTTCTCCGGCAGTATTCGCATGCTCACAAGGATCACTGATAAAAAGCACATCCCCCCAGCATCGGCGTACCAGAAAACTCTTCCCAGAAGTTTTCGAAAACCTCGACACTGGAGCAAAATGTCCTGGTGTCTTATCCGATGACTCAAAGAACCTTGATGGTTCACACCCACAGCAGAATAGCAGCAATTTCGCCAGAGCCCGCCATCCGCCGGGCACATGAGGCGAGGAACCGGTAACGCCACCCGGCTGTGAGCCATTGGGTGTGATCAGGAGGGACGAGACAAGCCGTGGAGCTCGCGACAGACAGAGCTCGAAGAAGAGGATGCGACCTGCCACAGCTCTCATTCGGCGACTGGTACATGCGGCAGAACAGACCGTCTGTGGGTCCCAATTGAGACGACGGAAGACTAGAGAGAGCACTTGCTCATCGAAAATGCCGACGTTAGGGTTTGTGTGGCCGTAGAGTTTCTGGCGTTCTCCGGTATGGCAGTTGTTGAGGCCAAGACTGAGCTTGGGTTTGGGGGAAATGATCATTGGGGATGGAGGTGCAGAAGGGAAGTGATCTTGATTTGGATCCGCCATTGGAAGAGAATTGGTGAATCAAAGCAGAGGTTTAGGAGAGAGTTTGAACTGGTGGCGAGAATTGAGAGATGAATTGCTGTCGCCTGTCGGAGTATGGGAAGGATTAAGGAAGAAGGGACAAAAGTACAACCTTCAAAGCAGTTTGGGGCTTTTAAACTCTGAATCCAGCGTTTTCGTTCTATTTAAGTGGATAAATCCGGTTCGATTTTGTTTAAATCCGGTTTGGTCTGGTTCAGATTAAAGTCGTGTATGTCGGTTTGATAGAGAGAAATCCGACAACAGGGGTCAAAAGGCAATTCAGGCGGCGTTGACATATGGGTGGGTTTTTTTGTTTTTGTTTTTTCCTACGGAATGATTAGGTACACCGGGAC
Organism: Carex pumila; assembly: GCA_033356055.1. Taxonomy (NCBI): domain Eukaryota; kingdom Viridiplantae; phylum Streptophyta; class Magnoliopsida; order Poales; family Cyperaceae; genus Carex; species Carex pumila. The sequence goes on along the minus strand of JARJHM010000012.1, from coordinate 564,152 downwards.
CAGGAAGCTTTTAACGGCGGTTAGACATCTGGATGGGCGGTTGGTTGCACTGGACCAAACACCGGATATACAACATGTGCCACCCAATTAAATTATCTCAAGCTTTAATTGTGATGGTATTTAATTGACTAAAGTTCCATAAATCTATTACATTTTTTAACTTTGATGATATTTAATGATTAAAGTACCATACTTTTATCCTTCATTTTTTTAGGATTGCGTTATAAAATTTATCCCTTTATATTATTTTCTCTTTTACAAATAATTGTTATATAAATTTTTTTTATTTTATTTTTTTTAGTAAAATCAGAGATGAAGCCATCCAATAGTTTAATATCTACAAAGAATCTCTTATTCATATATCGAATTTACAACCTCCCACAAAATATTTGAAAATCAAGGATACATTTTAAAACCTCCCAACACATATCATCTGCATTAAGTCAAAGGGAATCTTTTGAGTTAATAAATTTCGTCTGATTTTAAACAAAACTAATCTGACTGTCTAATTTTAACACAGGAGTCGTTTAATATTAATGTGTATCTAGTTATCACAAATTTTAAAGTAGATCGAATAGTCCAGATGCATTAACTCAAAAAAATTTCTTTTGAGTTAATGCAGACGATACACACACACATCAGCACCACCATTGAACAAATCAATATATGCGCCATATGATCTTGACAGTTACGCACAACACCAATTTAACAAAAGAGATAGCAACAGAAGATCATTAAAACCTATAACAGACAAACCGCCGCCTGCAGCTGCTTTCCAGAAAATGCAAAATCCCGGTGTATCATATCATGTGTGTGTCTTTAAATTCTAACACCCCTCTTTTGAACTGTCCTTGATGCCACTTTGCTTAAAATTGTTCTTTTTAAATTATTGTTTTCCTAAAATTGGAAGGACTTTTATATGATTCTGTTTAGCTTTATTTATAATCTTCATATCTTGGTTAGAATGTGAAAGTATTTACTTGATCATGATTGGCCAAGGTGTAAATCTAATTAAGAACATTAATTAAGTTTAAAACAAAGGGTTTAAGTTGAATTTCATTTGGAATATGAGATCATAATAAAATTAATAGTATAATATACGGAGGTTAAAACTGATTTCTCATTAAGGTTATTTATTTTTTATGAGAATAAATTAATTACGCTATCTTACTTATTTGAATAGTTCAAGCTAGCCTTATTTGAAAAGGCAACATCTCTTAATTGTGGAATGTAAATTCCCTAAAGTAACTCAAATTTTGCATTTGGATTCCGACGCGATATGTTTTGACGCAAATGTTAAAAGGACCCGTGCATTTTATCTCGGAAAGAAATAGCCTGAATTTTGATCGCACGGTCCGATCCAAACTCAAAATTTAGGTTACTTTAGAGGAATGACATATTCTTTTTGTATGCTTGTTCTCATTCAACCATTGATATTTGTCGAGATTTGCACATGAAAAAATTTAAACGATTGTATGAGAAGACGCATAAAATAAAAACAACGGATTGAAACTTTATTCTAGATAACCCGGACTCTCAAGTGTGAGCTAAAAATATACAAATTCATTTAGATAAATCACATGACAATGGCTTAATTATTATTGATTATATATATATATATATATATAGAGGAGGGATTGGATGACACCGTTCATTTTTAAAGTCTAAATAGTCAATCCAAACCGTTCAACTTAATGGATATGTTAAAATGTGTTTGCAAATCAAATTTTATATTTTTCTTAATTTTTTTGGGTTTATTCAGATGGGTACAATAATTGAACGGTCTGAATATAGCTATTTGTTAAATACTTAATAAATAGCAAAAAAAATTTTAAAAATGTAAAATTTGATCTGCAAATACGTTTTAACATATTCAACAAGTTGAACGGTTTGGATTGATTATTTGGACTTTGAAATTTCGAAAATGGACATTGTCATCTGATGTTACCAAAAAACGGTGTCATCCGATCCCTCCTCATATATATATATATATATATATATAATATCAAATCAATTGAAATAAAATTTAAAATTATAATTAATATGTATGTTATTGATTATATATATAAAATATCAATTACGGTTCATACAATTTGAGTGTCGTTTTGATGATACACCAAAATCATTGAAACGTTTAAATCATTTGATTAATTACAAAACAATCAACAAATTTTGATTAACTATAAAAAAAAAAATTCATCTTTATATATGCGTAATATGCTCAATGTATAGACTATACCAACAATGCTGGATTTTAAATCTAACTATACCAATAATGTCAAAATAAAAATAATAATAATGTAGTTATCACGAAACTAAAATTTTGGAAGAACATTGTTCCAATAAATTATTATTAAACGATCTTTCAAATAAATATTGTTGTTTTTATTAGTTTATTGCTTTTAATAAGTTGAAAACAAATTATTATTCCAACAACAAATGAGTCGTGTACGCTAAAATATAGAACAACGTTGCCAATCTTTACGCTATGAATTACGTGAGAAGTTGGTGAATTGGTGATAAAAATATCTCATTACATGCGTTAAAGTCAAGAAATGTGAACAATTTAAAACATATAAGAAAAATCAGTGTGTTTATTTTATGACGAAATTACTTGACAAACTTGATGGCATATACAGACATTAACAAAATTGTTTTTTAAGAAAACAAAAAGCTTGCATTAACTCAAAAAAGAATATTTTGAATTAATAAATCTGAACTATCTGATTTTAAACAGAGCCAATTCAGCACCTACTTTAGTCTGCATGAATCTTAAGACAAATAGGATGGTTAAGATTCATTAACTCAAAAGATTATCTTTTGAGTTAATGCAGAGGATACTAATTCCGCAATATTGGTACACAATGATTTGAAAAACAAAATAAAATTGTCATTGGATGCATTTAGATTTTTTTTCTTTTTCTTGGATTGTAAAAATTAAAGGCTATTACTTATAACGAATTTAAACTTAAATAAAATTATTGAAACATGAAAATGGACCTCCCAAATCCGGATAAAGATTTTGACAAAACAGTTTGTACTTCATGCAGCGCAGGAGTCATAACGCTGGTTTTGTTCCATTGTCCGTCTACTGCAAGAAGCAAAAACTACGCTGTTAATGTATTTTCCCCATCCTAACCCCGTTAACAGCAGTGGTTTGCTAACGGGTAGGACGGGTAAAGGGATAGGCCGGGTACGGGTAAAATCCGTGACGGGTAGACGGGTAATTTTCTCAAACTTCTATCCGGTCTGTTTATTACCCGTACCCGTTGCGGGTTGACGGGTACGGGTAAGGGTCCGGTCCGCCCGGTTTTTTTTTTAAATGAAATGGGTCGGGTACGGGTAGGCGGGTACGGATAGGCAGGTAGACGGGTACGGATACAATAGGTTTTTTTTCAAATTAGATTGTCCGGTCTGTTTATTATCCGTACCCGTCTACCCGTTTGTACCCGAGCAACGGATACGGGTAGCTCGTGTAACGGGTACGGGCCGGGTTTAGCAAACCACTAGTTAACAGTATCTACAAAATTCGGTCTGAGACATACCGGTTCCCAAAGGAACCAACCCGGTTCGCCGTTTTGGTTAATTAATTTAATACGACAACGGAATAAATTCCAGACCGGGCATCTGTCACTTTTCAGAAGGAGCGTTGAGCCACGTGTCCCCATCCAAACCACACTGGTAGAGAGTACCTCGGATTGCGCCTTGATCTGACGCGTGGCGGATTTCCCAAAGTGGAGGACGCGTGTAAGCATCTGATTTCGTGTTTCCTAATTTGAATATTTCATTACTAGAGAGCATCAGTTTGTACCCCCGAAAAAACCGTCTGTATCCAAGTCAGAATCAATTTTTAAGAAAATGTTATTCAATTATAACTGCTTAAATGTATTTATATTAACTATATGTTCTAAGGGTCTGTTTTAATTTGTTTGAATTATTGAATTGACTACGATTAATTTAAAAAGAATAAAGAAATAATAAATCTAAATTTTATCAAATCATTTATTGGGATCAAATTGATAATTTATGACTTTATCAAAATTATTGCGTCTGTAGCTTTTCCTAAATGTAATCATGCAATGATGATGACTCATTTTGAATTTAAACTTTTTATGATAAATTGGACCATTTGTATGTTGAAAATTGCTTAAT